>CM062291.1:40697202-41229704 GCA_031216915.1 Pictodentalium vernedei | reverse complement strand
TACTTTGTTTGAAGAGTATATATGCAAAAGGAATCGTCTTGAAGTTGAACCTATAAAATTTGCAGAACATCCATATTACACGCCATGGTTCAAGCAAAAATTCAGCCGGTCAGAGCCTATACTGTGTACTTGTCGATAAGAGCCTCAGTCATAGTCTAACAGTTACATATGGCAGATTATACTTCACTAAAGACCGCCGCCATTTTTGAATGGTGTGATGTGGAAGGAGGAATTTGTGTGAGACATTAGGTAGGGGAGGGAGTGGGTGGGGATCGGAGCCCCGAGAACACATTTGTCTGGCTAGTGCAAGGTTATTATTAAGCCATTTTTTCAAATCTATATTTGATCATATTTATGATTCCCCGTGATGAGAAAAGCAATAATGCGACCAATATCATGCTAGTTTAGCCCCAATGTGTTCAATGAGTCCCTTCATGGGGGTAGATACCAATATCGGAGAGGAAATTCTTTGCAGGCATTTTTAACATTTTTCTTCGTGTTTCGGATCAGATTTTGCAGGATGTTGCGGGTGTTGCGGGAATTTGCATTGGCTTTGTCCAAGAGGACTTTCTTAGTTGTTTACATGTTCTAAATTAACTTGAAACAAGAAGCCGATATGAACAGAGTCTAAGAATGAATCTACATTTAGCAATCAATCTCCATAAGATACATTGTCAATTCTTGAACCCCTCAGGAGTGACTAAAATAGACCAAGCATCATGTCTTTCTCCCGTTAATGAAAATGTAAAAAGTGGAGCGCCCCATGGAGCCCCTTGATACAACCTATGTGGATTAATCTTAGTCACACACCTCTTGAGGGTACTTGAAAAAAAATTCTAATTCTTCAGCTACATGGACAATTCGGCTCCCAAAGAAGAAGATTTTTCAAGAAATTTCCTCATATTGTACTAAGTTAAAATTCGTGCGCTCATAGGGACCCCAAATATTACCAGGCACTCGGTTTGAACAAACTTAAATTTTACCCCCCCCCCCCCCCCCACCTCCTAGAGATGCTGTATACGAAATGGGAAAGCATTCTAACTGCTGAATCTGAAGAAGATTTTCAAACAAATTTTCTCATACTGCACCAAGTTAAAATTCGGGCTACTATATAGGCAGTCCAAAGATTAACCCAGGGACTCGATTTGAACAAACTTGAATCTGACCCTCCGAGATGTTGTAAACCATAATTAGTATATGAAAGGTTTCTGATCGGTGAATCTGAAGAAAATTTTGTTTAAGTTAAAATTTGGGCTCCCATAAGGAGACCAAATATTTACCCAACCACTCGATTTGAACAAACTTGAATCTGATCCCCCTAGAGGTGGTATATATCAAATATGAAAGCATTCTGACTGGTGGATCTGAAGAAGAAGATTTTTAAAGACATTTTTTCATATATTGAACAAATTTGAATCTGACCTCCCTATAGATGCTGTATACCAAATATGAAAGAATTCGGATTTGTGAATCTGAAGATGAGGATAATTTGAAAAAAATTCCCTCAAATGTCACTAAGTTATAATTCGGGCTCCCATAGGGAGATCAAATAGTAACCAAGGCTCTCGATTTGAACAAAGTTCAATCTGCACCCCCCTCCCTTCCCCCATAGAGATGTTGTATACCAAATATGAAAGTATTCTGACTGGTGGATCTGAAGAAGAAAATTCCCAAATATTAACCTAGGAACCCGATTTGAACACATTTGAATCTGCCCCCAATCCTCCAGAGATGATGAATACCAAATATGAAAGGATTCCGACTGGTGGATCAGAAGAAGAAGATTTTTAAACTCTATGCCCCAGAATGTACTAAGTTAAAATTTTGGCTTTCATAGGAAGCCCAAATATTAACCTAAAGACTTGTCATAGGAAGCCCAAATATTAACCTAGGGGCTTGGTTTGATCAATCTTGAATATGACCCTCATAACAATGATGTCTGCCAAACATTAAAAGATTCTGACTGGTGGTTCTGAAGAAGAGTTTTTAAAGATTACTGCCCATATTGTCCTAAGTTAAAAATTCAGGATCTAGTATTGAGTCCAAATATGAACAAAGGGGCTTCTTTTTAACAAACGTGTACCCCACCTCCCCCCCCCCCCCCCCCCCAACTATGGGTGCTGTGTACCAAATATCAAAAGATTCTGACCATTGGTTCTGGAGAATTTTTAAAAAAATTTTGCAAATATGCTGACTCAGCATTTTTTCGATCCCCCCTCCCCCCTCCCCCCCCCCCCCCACAAAACACCCTGACGTAACCGATGGCATTTTTTGACCATTCATTTTACTGGTCAAAAGGATGCTTCATACCAAATAACAATTCTCTGTTCCGTGTGGTTTGGGAAATATGGACGTTTGAAAATATTTATATTTTTAGCTCCTGGGGTTCCCAGGGAGACTCGGAAATTTTTTTTTTTTTGCATTTGTCAAGTACATATGACCCAATAATCCCACATACCAAATTTGGTTCAAATCGGACCATCGGTTCAGAAAATTGAAATTCAATGCGGGGCTAAAAATCTTGCCCCTCCCATTACAAGGGCAAATATTGCACCACGAACTTCGTTTGAACAAACTTGATTCTATACCTCAAAAGGAAGCTCCATACGAAATATCAAGTCATTGTACCCACTGGTTCATGAGAAGATTTTTTTTTAAATTTTGGAGTATTTTCCCCATCCCCTCCCTATAGGGCTGGGAATGTTGATTTGGACAAAAATGCAATGCCACCTCGGGACATCACTCACACAAATTTTCACTTGAATTGGCCCTGTGCGCATGTCTTCAACCAATCTAACCCTACCTGTGCTGCAGTGCGGAGTTACGATGTTGGAGAGCTGGCAGCTCGGTGGTTCTCTCCTGGTACTCCGGCTTTCTCCACCCGTAAAACTCTTACCGACACGATATGACCTTGGTTGATAAAGTGTCGTTAAACCTTAATAAATATATATATAAAGACAAACTTTTTTTCTTTTCATCCCATAAAATCAGTTAAAATGAACAAAAACACAAGAGATAGTCTCCGATCGATCCAATATGAACAAGAAAATATTTATATGTCTATGATGAAAGCCGCACCCCTTCTGATCTTTCAAGCGGCATCGTCGGGGTTCGAATTCACACTGTGCATTGCTGAATGGTAACTTAGGGCTGTCGAGACTATCATTTTTTGTAATCGACTAATCGTGACCAGTAATCAACGGTTAGTCGATTAATAGTCGCTTCCCATGATTTTTTAGCAAATCATTCTTCTGTTCGTAAAACTCTGAAAATGACAATGGCACCAGTGTGTTCAGACGAAGTGGGGTTGTGGGGACAACAAATCGGTCCCGACTGAAGCTACATGTAGTCCAATCTTGGACCTACAGTCCGTGATATAATTTTTGGGGTTGGTACGTCCTGTTCAAACTTGGACCCGCAGTCAGTAATATTATTTTTGGGGTTGGTACGTCCTGTAGGACGTACCAACCCCAAAAATAATATTACTGACTGCGGGTCCAAGTTTGAACTAGATTGAAGCCGATGAATTAAAATGAATTTACCAAAGAACGTTCCTACATATGTTTCCTTTCTGCAATAAGTTTCTCGAAATTTTGAATATTGAGATCTATGCATTCCCTCGTCAGTTGTTAAAATTGGATCTTAGTCTGAAGTTCCGAACTTTGAGAAGTGATCTGACGTTCTGACTTTCGTCATAATTTTGTCACTTCCGCGCTTTGGGTTTTCCAATGGGTGCATTCGTGTGTACAAGACTGGAGAAATTCTGAAGAATCTATTCTTCTCGAGTAACTGTGAGTGTTCTTTCTTACACAGTCAGTGACAGTCGTACAGTCTTCCGGATATGAATGTTAACTATGGTTAGATATTTAAAGTTATTCACCTTCATTGATCATTCACCTCACAAAACAATGCAATTTAGCCCCGACGTGTAGTAGACGTGTACCACCTTGAAAATGAACGACGATCGACTAAAAATAAAAAACGTCGACTACTTCAATAGTCGACGGTTAGTCGACTAATCGAATAATCGCGACAGCCCTAGAATGGTTAACTGCCTCTTCGGGTGATCCACGAAACTGATTTCGCCATTGAAGGCCCACTTTGAAAATATGTTTGAAGTAAAATTGGAAATAAATTTTCCAAATGCTAATGAATGGTCCCCCGTGTCTAAACATATTTATACAGTAGAAAGCCTGAATACATTCTACTTGTCTGGAAGGTCGAACTTCATGTTTATTACTGGGCATACACTGACTGAGGCCTATGCCAAAATCACAGATTCACACAAGACATCATTTTCATCAGTGCAGATCTGGTGAGTTTACCCTGAATTACTTGGCATAATATTAACTTGAAGATTTCTCTGTTACCGTTCTAGGAAAGTAAAGTCTTTTCCACGGTGCACCTCTGGAGAAAAAAATGCATGCACTACCCCCTTGCCCCCCTAGTCTCAGGAGAAGGAGTAGACCCCCACACACTCTCCCACCCCGCTTCCGATGTTATTGGCTGAGAAGGCACGCATCACATTTAGTGTGTAGTGTCCTTCAATGTAATGACTCTGCTACATTTCTCTTTATTATTTTGTCATTAGATAAATCAAGGATAATACACAACCACACGATGTTAGTAATTAGGCCTTTCCCTTTGGAAAAGACTATATATATATTTTTTTTTTTGTTGGGGGGGGGGGTGTTTCTTTTCCCAGGCTTGGCAATTTCAGGAGAGCGATTTTTTAGCTCTCCTTCCTGCCCTCCTGAAAGAATTAAGGAGAGCGAAAAATTACCCTCCTAAATATTTTGGTCTGGGATGATTGAGATTACACGTATTATGCTCACATTAAATTTTTGTTGTAAAGCAAAAATGTAATTTAACTTCGAAGTCACATAACATCACGTAATTTCATTTTGAAAGTGGTTTAGTGGTAAAAGGTAATGGCTGCAACCATACCCAAACACAGTTGCAATCATTTGAAGCAAAATGGGTCACAGCAATATTTTTTTTCTGTCAGTTTCAAGTTCAACAACTGACATCACAGTTTGAGGAGTAATTATTCAAGGAATATTGAAGCTATAATATACTACCATTACTACTATCCTGTCACTTGAAGCACTTGCACCAGGATGTGACTGTAGATTCAAGCAGACCTGTTGTCCAAGAAAGTCATACGCCTACCACTACCACCTTCAACCCCCTTGGGGGGTTGAAGGTGGTAGTGGTAGGCGTATGACTTTCTTGGACAACAGGTCTGGGTACACAGACAGGTCTTGTCAAGTGTGTGTTCGGTTGTTGAGTGAGACATCTAGATGTCCAAGAGACTTCGCTTTACCTTAGTAAAGTTAATAAAATCACTGATGTAGTCGGTTGGTTTCAGTTTCAATGAGTTCGTTCAACTGGATACTTAAAATGCTGTGTAAAGCTAATTGCTCTCCTATAGCGGGGGAGGAATTCGTCACATACAGGTGAATTGTGCACTTGGTGATACCTTCTTGAAATTTGGCACACTGTTAGTGTAGGCTATGAGGTTCTCAAAAACGATCGGCTACAAGTTGACACCGACCGGTGGCGACCAGTAGCGGCACAATCCAAAATGGCCGCCAGCGGCTGAAGGGAACCTCCTTTTCGACGGTCTACCGACTATACATCCGATTGTAAGGGCGCGAAAGTGAACTCTGATCCACGCACGTGTTGGAAACAGACGTGGGAGATGATGTAGAATAAAACGAGATTCTCTATACGGACGCATCAATTTCTTGGAACTTGAAAAGAGCGTTGTTTCTCCGGGATCAGCGTCATTCAGGCAAACCTGAATGACGCTGATCCCGGAGAAACAACGCTCTTTATGAAGCAGTCTCTTTGCCATACAATCTCTTGTTTGGCGTAATTCCGCAAGCAATTCTGATTTGTCTGTCGAAATTAATTCGAGAACGCGATTGTTCACAAAAATCATTCACAGAATGAGTGAGAATCCTCTTCGTGTACGGACTAGTACTGACTGGGAACGTTGTTGCTTTTGCCAGCAAGACAGTTCCAAGAAATTGATGCGTCCGTATAGAGAATCTCGTTTTCATGACGCCTATAAAGCTATTGAGGAAGACATAACGCGCTTCCTAGATAATGGCGTTGAGCTTCCATATAATTTGACCATTGATTGTTTGATGAGAGAGAGTGATGAGTGTATGTCGATGTCACTGTTGACGAATAAGGCAATATATCATAAGACATGCCGTGACAGTATTCGGACTCACATCGTACAGCGCGTGCTACACAAGCGAGAGCGAAATGAGGCAGTGGCATCCTGCTCCACGCTGAGTCCTAAAAGAACACGGACAAGTTTTGAATCTGGCTGTGACAGGAAACTGCCCCAGTGTGTTTATTGTCACAAACGCGAAGGTGACAGCAGTGAGCCTATTTGCAGATCAATGTCTGATAACAATAAACTCAAAATTATGGCAAAGGAAGCCGAGAACTGGGTTGTTTTTTCTCGGGTCAATGCAGCATTTGATTCCGCTGCTAGTGATCTTTACTATCACAAAACCTGTTATTGTAAGCTTGCCAATGAAGCACGAGCGGCTAAATCTAAAAAGTCGAAGAACGCCGAACATTCCGCGTCAGGCCTGCCCTATGACCCTCTCGTTATGGCAGAGCTCATAACATTTGTTGAACACAACGATTCCGCGATGAAGCTTGTCGATCTCAAGAATCTGTACAGTCGGAGGTTGAAGCAAGTCGGTTCTGATTGGCTTAGTGAAGAAATACATTCCACTCGATTCAAAGAACATTTGTTGCAGAAATTGGGCGATGGCTGGGACGCCTTCACACAGGGTAGAGATGTGTTTATTTCAAGTAGGTTTCGAGTTGGCTCCTTGTTGTCCGAATCTTTAACTCGTATAGTGTCTGAGGAAGAGGCAAAAAAGATAGTTGATGTGGGTCTTCTTCTGCGTAAACACATACTCATATCTCAAGCTCCTTTCACGGGATCATTTTCATCTTATTGCTTGAGCGAGCCTGTACCCAACTCACTCCTGACTCTTCTTAGAGTTCTACTTGAGGGCACATGTAGTATACAGAACTTAGGCGATGATGAGACTGTTAATGCCAAGACTCGAGTGGCTTGTACTATTTCACAGATGTTGATCAGCAATTCAGCGAAACGCTCCGAACATGCACAAAATGTTCACCAGAGACGTGACAGAGAAACTCCAATGCCTCTTTATGTGGGTTTGAAGTTGCATGCCCATGATCGTATGAAAAATCTTATCAGAGATTTTCATCAAATGGGACTCTCTGTCTCTTATGATCGCGTAATGGATGTTCGCAGGAGTTTCGCGAGAGCTGTTTCACTGCGGTTCAAGAACGAAGGTGTTGTAGTCCCAGCTAACTGCAAACGTAATGTTTTCTCGATAGGAACCACTGATAACATTGATGTATCTGGTAGATCTGATATGCATGGTACGTCCATCACACTCATTGGTCAACTGAGCAGGGACAATGTGGGTACTGATCCCCCACCACTGAGTTTAGATGTTCCAGAAGACACACAAATTGAACTCCCAGACGACTATGCATTTGTTCCTTTCGTTGAAGACTTTGGTGGGGACATCAGGCTTGAATCTCCAGATGAATGTAATGTACGGCCCAATGAATATGCAGATTTGAACGTGGGAGAGAATGACTGGTTGTCTCATGTGTCACAGATCAGCAATAAAGGGAAGGTTGATGGCAGCTGGCAGCTTGATGAAGTCCCTGTGACCTTTTCAGGCTTCTTTTCAAAACATGAAGATCAAGACAATGTCAAACCTCGTGCAGTTATTGGGGTATTCCCTGTTTTCAGTGAGCAGAAAGCGGACTCACTCAGTATGCAGAAGCATGCTATGTATGTGGTCAGGGAAGCTACTGCTTTCGTAAACCCCGGCCAGATACCTGTCATTGAAGGTGACTGTCCGTTGTATGCCAGGCAGAAAAAATGTCAATGGCTGTTCCCAGAGGAGATAGGTGAGGATCGAATGGTGTGTATGATTGGATTCCTGCATCTTGAAATGTGCACCCAAGAAGCTGGTGGTAAGCTTATGGGTGGTTCTGGTTGGGAGCGAATGTTTCACCTCGCAAAGATATTCACACCCGGTGTAGCATCATCCCTACTTGGTGGGAAACATGTCAAGAGGACGCGACAGGCATATCTTCTCACTCTAGCTTGGCTTGAGATCCTCAGAAAGAATGCTTATGAGATTTACTGTCAGCAGACTGGGCCCCATGAGTCATTTGAAATGTGGGAACAGAGGATTCTTTCACAATCTCCAACTGCGCGCTATTGGGGTGAAATCGTTCGGAACTTTCTCTTGACAAGCTGTCAATTCGTTCGGAACCAACGAATCGGTAACTGGCCTGGTACACTGTGTTCTATCGATGAGTTGTGCAGTTACTTTTTTGCCCTAGGACATACAAATTATTGTCGGTGGGTCCCCGTATTTCTGAGAGACATGTCTCAGCTACCCAGGCGGCATCCTTCAATCCACAACAAATTCATGGAAGGCCATTTTGTGGTCCAGCGTAGTGAGAGGAAGTTCAGTATGATGGGTTTAGATCAGAGCCAAGAACATAGTATCCAACTACTCAAAGAAGACAGTGGTCCAAAAGGTCTCTATGGCCAGGCTGAAGAGAAAGTCGTTATTGAGCTTTCAAGGTCAGAAGTTCTGCGTGTTATAGATGAGTATGAATATGCAAGTTTCCACACAACATCATCAGATAACACGGAACACCCGGAAAGTTCGGTATCAGAGCAGAAAAAATTTCTGAATCAATTGAAATCTCTCCTCGATCTGGTGAATCAGGGACTCATTATCAACCCTTATGATGAAACTAGTGGTCAGCTGGTGACATTAGATACTGGTGAATATATGGACCCCGAAGTTAGTAAGAGTTTACGGTCATTACCCGAAAGGGGCAAGCATTTATATTCCACTTTCTTGAAGGAAAGGCTTGTGGAATGCACCGTACCCCTGAATGATGTTATTCCCAAGGCAAATATATATACCTTCCTTAACCCACCCCCAGCCAACCTGGACAAAGGCCGAGACAAACTCATGTCAAGTAAAGCAACTGCCGCAATAGTTACCCAGATGTTCGTTTCACTGCAAGCCCGGCCTGATTCAAACATGGATGAGTTTTTCATGCACGAGAATGCACGTGATCCGCCAGCATTATCCGATAGAGGTAAGCTACGGAGTGGGACAAAATCTCAAATTCTCAATTGTTTACCAGCTATTCCTGCACAAGGGAAGAATTCAGCAGCTAGACAAGCTTCAGTTGTCATCTTGGATATGCCTGCTGTAGTCCATGTAATCAAACCACAGAAAGCGGATCTGTTTGGAGAATATGCTCGATTGCAATTATTGCCATACATCGAATCTCTGATTAACACGAACACCACAAGGGTTGATGCGATCTATGACTGTTACCCCGAAGGCAGTTTGAAGAATCAGACGCGAGCAAAACGCCTCGGTGAGACAGCAGTTAGGTTGATACGGGTGTCCGAGAACGTCCCTTTACCTAAAGGGAAGAATTGGCAGGCATTCTTGAAAGTTAGTGAGAATAAAGACGAATTTTTCAAGTTCCTGTCTGCTGAACTGCTGAAATTAACATCAACATCCGAGTACCAGTTGTTAACGACATCAGGAGAATATGTACTATGCAATAAGGATGTTAGCTTATGTGACATATCTCCATCGAACCACGAGGAAGCAGACACGCGCATGATGCTTCATCTCAACCATGCAGTCTCACAAGGTCACAAAATAGCTTTTCTTCGCACGGTTGATTCTGATGTCGTCATTCTGTCTTTGCACCATTTCGCAACATTCCGTGACCTTGGACTCAGTGAGCTGTGGATTGGGTTTGGAATTGGAAAGGCATATAAAGATATGCCAATTCATGAGATAGCTTCACAACTTGGACCTGATTACTGTAAGGCCCTGACTTTCTTCCACGCCTTCACAGGTTGTGATGTAACATCCAGCATGCTCGGCATTGGGAAGAAGACAGGATGGAATGCATGGATGAATTTTCCCGCATCAACTGAAATGATGATAGAATTGACTGAGAATCCGCAAGTCTTTTCAGAGGATTCCCCTCATATGCAGCATATCGAAAAACTCACCATACAGATGTACAGTAACAGTTGTGTCAGTACACGTGTCAATGATGCGAGACGGCATATGTTCACACATGGCCTTAAGTCTATGGAAAACATCCCGCCCACCAAAGCAGCTCTGTATCAACATGTAAAAAGGGTAATTCTTGTGTCATCTTTCATTTGGCATCGTGCTCTGCAGAAACACTTATGTGTGCCAGACCCATCACAGTACGGATGGGAGTGGAATCCACGTCTCAATATTCTGGTCCCATTTTGGACTCACCTAGGAGACGCAAGTGCTGCATGTGCACTGATGCTCCACTGTAGTTGTGCCAAGGCCTGCAAGGGCAATTGCAAATGCTTGAAAGCTGGATTAAGGTGCACACCTTTGTGTAAGTGTGAAGGTGGCTGTTGTAACAATATTGAGTAGTATACTGTCATGTTAGGACCAGTCATCTCCTATTCTGGTATTTTTTTTTCCATTTTCGGCCAGTTAACACATGTCATGTTTCTAGTTGAGTTGATTTTGCTAACAAATGTTCATCCCATGTGGCTTGCTACATTGTCCGGGGTATAGGAATACAGTTTTAGATTTCGGAAAATAGTCTGTTATTTACTGCACAAGACGGTGTTAATTCATGCATAGCATGATACAATATCCCCAACTATTTTGCCTCTGTACAACAGTTGATACCTTCGTTCACCCGTGTGTTCATCTATGGTATCCTTGTCTTTCTCTGGCCATAGGCCACATGTGACTAGTCAGTTCCTACTCCATAGCAAATCAACTTGGAAATCCTTCATCTTGTAGCGCACTCATGTCTCAATGAATCCATACCTGAGTTGATCTAATAAATCTAACGTAAGGTATCAAATTGCCATACCGGATCATATTTCGATAAGTTATTCGCTAAAACATTTCGACCACTCATCGACATCAAAGGTCATGTTTTGGCTCCCAGTGGTGGCTATATCTCTATATCCCTGGTAAAGTAGCATACCATGAGGGATGGGCATTAAGTGTCGGCAACATTAATCCTGACTTGGAACACACCACATCTTAACTGGCCGAAAATGAAGAATACTACTTGTAGTCAAAAAATATTCCTGTACCTCGAATGACTGCAAACATACACTCACCCCTTCTAGTCCCATTTTGCCAATGTTCTATACTGGCAAGATAACATTGTATAATTAACAACGGGAACTAATGCATCCCGAGTTCATTCCAGCACTGCCCTTGCTGGCAGACGTGTCGCTATGGTGTTGAGATTGAACCAGAACTCCTCTAGAAATTTGATAGTTTTATTTTCTTAGAAAATAAATCTATCGAAAATGCCGGAAGTTGAGAATAGACTGTCACTTTAATTGGATTATCAAATGTCCAAGTATCCCCACTGCTGCATACTATCGAGTACCCTTGTTCATGTGTTGACAGGAATCTCTCATACCATGTTCATTTGACCATTGCATTCCCGAGAAACATTCAACACTAATTTATCTACGGACGGACGATCATACTGACAGTCAGACACACAGACGCACACATCGACGGAAATTCTGATCCCATTATCCATTAATCTTCCCCCCAACTTGTTCCAAGGGCTTCACTCCATCATTCACATCAATTACAGCACATGTATGGTGTTAGGTTTGGAGCTTCAGTTGTGCGATCGGCGAAAATAGCTTTTTTTCGATCCGCTTGGCGGCCATTTTGGATTTCGCTGCTAGTGGTGGCTAGAGGATGGTGCCAACTTGTAGCCGATCGATTTTGAAATCTCTGATGCCTACCCTTACATCATGCCAAATTTCAGGAAGGTATCACCAAGTGCACAATTCTAGCGAATTCCTCCCCCGCTACCTAAGCTGATTGAGGAGAGCGATTTTTTACCCTCCTGCATTTTTCAGAATGCCAGGCCTGTTTTCCTCACATTTTGTTCGTACGATTCAGAAGCCATTTTTGAACCGATTTTCACCCAATTTTGCATACGCATAGAGGTGCACAACATCTAAAGATGTACCGAAGCGGAATTTTCGATTTAACCCTTATTTCGGCAGAATTGGTAAACAACTGTCAAAATTAGCGTTTATAGGCACATTCTCGATGTGTAGATTTTTTTAAAACATTCATCATTGTTAGACATGTCTGTGACGCGACCATTCATAGATAAGAGATATTAGTCAATGCATATGTTAACCCTGGTAAAACTGCAATACCCCTCAAAATCTTAAAAAGTCATGTTTTCTGTGGATTTCTCAAAACGAGTCTTGTAAATTTTCAAGAAAAATTGGCCACGCGCAGGTCTTGGTGGAACAATAGAAAGTGCAAGGACAAAATTATCCGGTGAGCATTTGTTAACCCTCCAAGGACTGCTAAAAGTCAAAATTGTGATAAAATGGGCTGTATTTGGACACCAACAGCACCCAATGGGTACGCCACAAAGTAAAGTACCTTCTTTTATCAAGCGCATAATTATAGGGAAACATTTTTTTAGGTAGTAAGGGTATATAAAAGTCGAAGTCTTAACCCATTTTGTGCTCATCTACTCGCAGGTCTTTGTGTGACATTACAAGTTGCATGGACAAAATATCTCTGTGAGCGTATATAAACCCTCCACAGGCTGCCAAGCGTCGTAATGTTTTTCAAATGGGCTGTTTTCGGACACGCACAGCACCCAATGTATACCCGAGAGATAAACATAATCTCCTTTGTTGGAAGTGGAATTCAGCGATGACCATTTTTGTAAGTAATAAGGGTATTAAAAAAACCAAGCGTTAACCCCTTTTGTGGTGGTTAATAGTGATACCCATCAAAAGCTTAAAAAAATCTTGTTTTCCCTGGATTTCTTTACAAACATCTTGTACGGTTTTCAAGAGAAAATGGCAATTGATAGGTGTTGGTGTCACATTACCAGTTGCACAGAAAAATTATTCCCTTAAGCATTTGTTAACCCTCCATGGACTGCTACATGTCCAAATTTTCAAAAAATAGTCTGTTTTTGGACACCAACAACATCAAATGGGAATGCCACAGAGAAACGTAACTTCTTTTGCCGGACGCAAAACCGATTGGGAAAATTTTTTGTAAGTAGATTTTTTTAAGAAAAAATGGCCAATCGCAGTTCTTGGTGTGACATTACAAGTTGCATGGAAACATATTTCTGTTAGCTCTTGTTAACCCTCTACAACATGCCAGATATCAACAGTATGGATACATTTGAGATACAATGGACCATTTTCAAATAGCCAAAGCACTTGGTTGGTATGTGTCCAACAAACACAACTCTTTTTGTCGGTCATTAACTTGTCGGACGACGATATTGATATTAACCCTCTCCACCATTAATGATGTTTTTTACCTAAACTTTTTTTTATCAAACTGAGTCATTTGAGACTACTATACCCACGTTTCTCATAACATCAATAAAGGAACTTCAGTGAGACAGTTAAAAACAATTCATCAGACACCCTGGGGTCATCAAAAATCATGGAATCCCATCTGGAAAAGCCATGATTCTGCAGAATCATAAAGTCTAGTTCTCCATCAGTGTCTCTCATAAAAAACACAATTCATACAAGAAATCGCCATTCAGTTTTCTCTTCTACATTTTGCGTCCAAGGTATAGCTGGACGAATCCGACGCTACTCGTGATAGTAAAGTGCTGAACTCCGTAACCGCGACGGTTCCATGTAGTTTGAATAATTTCGTTTTCGGTCTCGTGGGACTTTTTACTGGGACGGCAGTATGTAAACTAAGGGACTTCTTTAATGTTCGTACAAACGGAATTACCCGAGGAACGACCCCACCCCCTCACACCCACCCTTCTCTCCAAAACTGCGCTGTATCCCAGGAAACCATGATCGGAGGTGGGAGTCGAAACCGCCTCGTGGTACTCTTGGACAAACTTACCCCAAAATGCCATATTATACCTCGATTACCAGGGAATTGAAGGAATACAAGAGGAACAGAGAGACTGACAGAGACACAGACAGACATGTAGACAGACAGACAAACAGGCAGACAGACGGGGAGGGGGGAGGGGTCACACTCACTGAGAGACGGGTTTATCTGACTCGTTTCAATACAGTTGCGAGCAGCTATATTTTGGAAAGTTAACCCTTTACCCAACGTAACGGCCAAAACCGGCCAGCGCTATTCTCAAAAATCGTCTGTTAATTTTCATTATTTTTTTCATTTTTTGCCTCAAAAACATTAGTTATGACCCCTCATTGGAACGAGCTCGTCGAGCTCGTTCCAATGAGGGGTCATAACCTATGTTTTTGAGACAAAAAATTAAAAAAATTAGTTGTTCAAGAAATTTTTTTGCAAGTGTCGTCTGCTTTTCGTGTTAGGTAAAGGGTTAAAAAGTCAAATGTTATGTTAGTTGTTCAGAAAACGATATTGTAAGTATTGACGTCAACACGTGTTAAGTGAAGGATTTACTTGTATTCTGTCTTGCTATTTAAGGGTTTCAAGTGTGACATTGTTTCTGTAAGGCGTCAATTTACAACAGTCACAAACTGCATAGACCACTGGTTGCAAGACACTTCTGCAATAAAACCACAAACTAGTAACCCAAACTAATTTATGATGAAAACATCAGTGTATTAAAAAACAACAAACCTGTATTCATGCTGTTGTTTTGCAGGATTCCGGATGAAACAAATTATATGTTTATTGGCATAAATGACATTGCCAAGGAAGGAGAGTGGAGATATGAGAATGGAGATCTAGTTACTTGGTTCAGTTGGCGATCTGGACAGCCAAATTCAGAGGGATGGGAACGTTGCATTTTTGTAAAGCGAAGCGAATCGATGAAAATTGGCGACTTTTATTGCAGTAGTGAATGGAACTATGTATGCATGATGACATTTGGTAAGAGCAGCAAAACCTTTTTCATTTCTAAGAGCTTAAGATAAGATAAGATAATTTATTTTTACAGTATACACAGATGGTTGCAATTACAATGATGGTTACAAATGCATGTAATTCATAAGTTTAGTGAACAGTATACTGTAGGGGATGGCATAGCGAGATTGGCTGTCTACCTGTCACCTCCTGGAAAGGTGTGTAGTAGTTGCAAACATACTGTGACCAAATTAGGCCTGTCGCGACTATCATTTTTTGTAATCGACTAATCGTGACCAGTAATCGACGGTTAGTCGATTAATAGTCGCTTCCCATGATTTTTTAGCAAACCATTCTTCTGTTCGTAAAACTCTGAAAATGACAATGGCACTAGTGTGTTCAGACGAAGTGGGGTTGTGGGAACAACAAATCGGTCCCGACTGAAGCTACATGTAGTCCAATCTTGGACCCACAGTCCGTAATATAATTTTTGGGTTTGGTACGTCCTGTAGGACGTACCAACCCCAAAAATAATATTACTGACTGCGGGTCCAAGTTTGAACTAGATTGAAGCCGATGAATTAAAATAAATTTACCAAAGAACGTTCCTGTATATGTTTCCTTTCTGCAATAAGTTTCTCGAAATTTTGAACATTGAGATCTATGCATTCCCTCGTCAGTTGTTAAAATTGGATCTTACTCTGAAGTTCCGAACTTTGAGAAGTGATCTGACGTTCTGACTTTCGTCATAATTTTGTCACTTCCGCGCTTTGGGTTTTCTAATGGGTGCATTCGAGTGTACAAGACTGGAGAAATTCAGAAGAATCTATTCTTCTCGAGTAACAGTGAATGTTCTTTCTTACACAGTCAGTGACAGTCGTACAGTCTTCCGGATATGAATGTTAACTATGGTTAGATATTTAAAGTTATTCACCTTCATTGATCATTCACCTCACAAAACAATGCAATTTAGCCCCGTCGTGTAGTAGACGTGTACCACCTTGAAAATGAACGACGATCGACTAAAAATAAAAAACGTCGACTACTTCAATAGTCGACGGTTAGTCGACTAATCGAATAATCGCGACAGCCCTAGACCAAATGGTACTTACTCAACAAATACAAAATCAGAAAAGGGATGTGACGCTAAGTTGGAGTGGCGCTCGAGTGATTTCATTATGAAGATGTAATAGCGGAATGTTTTCCAGCACAAGAAAGCTAGAGGGAGATTGGTGGTTAGGGATTTGTATATTGGTATCAAACAAGCTGCTCTGGTAACTACTCCATTACTTACGATAAAGCCCTCCAACTACTTCATGGCTTTCTAGCAGTGATAGAGGGATAAGACTGCGTGCGTGCACTGGGCGTTCTTGTCGGTCGGCGAATTCAGAGGACATCATGCAGGGGTTGTTCAATGAATGCGCCTGCAGACAAGGCTTGCGTCTTTCTTGTGCTTGAATAACGTACTGAGCACTAGTAGTAATGTATTTCAATAATCTCTTTGAACTTAGCCCCTTTGACAGATAGCTACTAGGAGCTTTGTGTTCTTTGCATTAACGGTATAGTTGTGTCGATATTACTGACAACAGACTCCTATTGGGTGTACTTGTTGGACAGTCGGAGTGCGCAGCAAGTTTGGCCAGGACGAGTGTTCCAGATAAAAGCAGAGTAGAGGGTACGTCAGTTCCGTTATATAAACATCTATTATACTTATTCCTGATTACAAGTTTACTACGTACAATCCGGACAATAGGGATTATCACAATTGACAAAAGTGGAGTAAGATGAAAAAAATTTGGAAGTCAAGTTTTTTTAAACTCGTTTCTGTTACTGGTGTTTCGAGTGGCGTCGTCGAGAGCATTCCAAAAGTTTTGGAAAGGAGTATAAAGGGAGCTTATCAAGAGATTTGGTCCGTGTTTTCTCTATATGTAGGAGGCCAAATTGTCTGGTACTCCTGCCAGATTGATTGTTTGCGACACTAAACATATCATTAAATGACGCCGGTAATCTACCATGTTTCCAGTCAAAGACGAACAGCAAAGCATGTAGTTTAAACAAGTCATCAACCTTAAGTAAACTGTTTTTTCCTGAATAGGGGGTCTGTATGGGCTTTGTATTTTCTGTTGTTAATTATTCATAGTGATCGCTTTTGCATGTTCACAAGCTTCTTAATCGACCTGGAGCTATCCCATACCTGGATTCCATAAAGTAGTTGGCTGTGTATTAAGGCGTAATATAGTATTTCCATGGTTTCATCGGGGAGAATTCTCTTAACTTTGTTACGTCTATAGTTCGCGAGTGCTATTTTTGAACATAATTGTGATATGTGAGCCTTGTAGGTCAAATGTTCGTCAATGTTTATTCCAAGAAACTTTAGGGATTTTCCGGCTTCGTAGGTCCCAACCTTTTCTATTAATTGGTTATTTATTTTTAGCTCTTGGCAAACATTATTATTGCTTTTCATTTGGGTTCAATATAATGTACGAGGTTTTTTTTCGCATTCAACATTAGCTGGTTAGCAGAGCACCATTCGAATAGTTTTTTTTTTATTTCATCATTAAAATACGTTGTTATGGGATTATTATGGGACCCCGAGTGGTGCGCAGTAGTGTCATCGGCAAATGATAAGATGTTGAGTGAGGTTGGGTTGCTAATATCGTTGATATAAAGAAGGAAAAGCACATGTCCTAGAATGGAACCCTGAGGAACACCACCACATTGGTTGGCAAGGTCTGATTTATGTTCTCCATACATAACATACTGCGATCTATTAGACAAGTAGCTTCTTAACCATCTGTTAGTGAGTCCACGTATGCCATACTTTTCCAGTTTGCCTAATAGTACCCAACATAACGGCCAAAATCGGCCAGCGCTATTCACAAAAAACTCTCCAATTAATTTTCATTATTTTTTTTTCATTCTTTGGCTCAAAAACATAGGTTACGACTCTTCTTTGGAACCAGCTCATCGAGCTCGTGCCAATGAGGTGGTCATAACCTATGTTTTTAAGACAAAAAATGAAAATAATTAGTTATTCAAGAATTTTTTTTGCAAGTGTCGTCTGCTTTTCATAAAGGTTAAGGCCGAATGTTAGATAAGATGTAGAGCACGATCTAGAAATAAATGGCTACTGACCTGTTTGAAGTGTCCTCAGTCACATCAGTAAAACAAGCGAACAGTAACCTCCCCTTGCGGTTTGTGAATATGCGAATTTTAAGTGGGCAGTTGGATTATTTCGAGATAAATGTGATTAAAAGGTCCGTTTTAACTTATAAATGAAGCAGGCACAAAGCCAGGACTCTGTAATATAGGGGTGCCCTAGCTAGTTTTGAGGCCAAAGATGATATTTGAAAGGCCACTGTGTGGGTTTTCAGGCCACATGGGCCTCCCCTAGTACTAACTAGGACCTTACGGTCGTTTCCTCTTGCTCCCACTTCTCAGGGAGGAAAAGGCAAAGACTGGAATGTTCTAGTTAGGATTAGCCTCCACACATCACCGAGAAAATTTTGCAAAATTTAGTGCTCGAACAGAGAATCTGAGACATTTGTTGTGTGTGTAGGCCCTATATTGCTATATTGGAAACCATTTTGGGGCTCTATGTTGTATACAACTTGCATTGGGCGAATGTTTGGGCAAGGCAGCGAAAATTTGGGGGGTGAGGTCCCACCAACCGTAGCTACGCCGCTCATTGAGGTATTGACTAGCGCGTTCTATTGACACTTCTGTCTGACCTCATGACGTGGATGATAAGATCTTCGAATAGCAGTAATCGCGTGTCTTCGCTCCTCCTAAAATCACTGATATTTAATCTGAATGTCTCAGCGAATTGGGGACAGAACCAGCCTCACGAATGATGCTGCTAGAACGGAACTGGACACTTGGATTCTCAGGCAACTCTGTTATAATTTTTAGAAAGAGATTGAACTCAACGCCCCAGGTATAATTTCAACTACTTTTACCAAATTAACTTCGATTCTGTCTCGCGCCATCAGCGCCATCAGCGCCATGTTCTTAGGCAAGACAACTCATCCCGATTTTCCACGTGGGGCTAGGGGGGGGGGGGGGGGGGTGATGTGTACTAATGCATACTGTGCATCGACAATGCACTAGTCTTCAACCGCTGCTAACTGGACGGTGTAGGGGAGTTACAGTTGCTCGACGCTGCTCGGTGGTTCCCTCTTAGTTCTTCGGCTTCAGTCCCCAGAAAACTGCTGTTGAAAGTGTCGTTAAACCCCAACAAACAAACAATTATCAAACTAAGAGCATGTACACCGTATATGCTTTTACATCCTACTTCTACAAGTTTCCGACATTTTTTACTGGTTTTAAAATGTCAAATGCACGCTGTGTTTTAATATACGGTCAGCCGAAACCTATACAACTGGCAGTCAAAGTAATCTCCCACCCCCCAAATGTCGGCAGAAGATAACCGCTTCATGTTGAACAAGAAAAAATTCCATTATTTATGGAGTTCATGTATAGAAAAAGAAGTCATAAAGTACATTCGTTACACACTTTGTTAGTGACTTGATATGATATATATGAAGCCTGAGTCCAAGTAATTAGGGCTGTCGCGACTATCATTTTTTGTAATCGACTAATTGTGACCAGTAATCGACGGTTAGTCGATTAATAGTCGCTTCCCATGATTTTTTAGCAAATCATTCTTCTGTTCGTAAAACTCTGAAGATGACAATGGCACCAGTGTGTTCAGACGAAGTGGGGTTGTGGGAACAACAAATCGGTCCCGACTGAAGCTACATGTAGTCCAATCTTGGACCCACTGTCCGTAATATAATTTTTGGGGTTGGTACGTCCTGTAGGACGTACCAACCCCAAAAATAATATTACTGACTGCGGGTCCAAGTTTGAACTAGATTGAAGCCGATAAATTAAAATAAATTTACCAAAGAACGTTCCTGCATATGTTTCCTTTCTGCAATAAGTTTCTCGAAATTTTGAACATTGAGAGCTATGCATTCCCTCGTCAGTTGTTAAAATTGGATCTTACTCTGAAGTTCCGAACTTTGAGAAGTGATCTGACGTTCTGACTTTCGGCATAATTTTGTCACTTCCGCGCTTTGGGTTTTCTAATGGGTGCATTCGTGTGTACAAGATTGGAGAAATTCAGAAGAATCTATTCTTCTCGAGTAACAGTGAATGTTCTTTCTTACCCAGTCAGTGACAGTCGTACAGTCTTCCGGATATGAATGTTAACTATGGTTAGATATTTAAAGTTATTCACCTTCATTGATCATTCATCTCACAAAACAATGCAATTTAGCCCCGACGTGTAGTAGACGTGTACCACCTTGAAAATGAACGACGATCGACTAAAAATAAAAAACGTCGACTACTTCAATAGTCGACGGTTAGTCGACTAATCGAATAATCGCGACAGCCCTAGTCTTTATATCTGAATTCCAAATATTCTGAAACATTGGTTTGCTCCATCCCATATAGGACCTTACAGAAATCTTTTCCAATGTTGTTACAGACAGAGATCCCCTGAGAGTTATCCTCTTTTTGTGTATAAATAGGACCTTGCTTTCTCTTTACTTTTGTGGACCCGTTTGTGCTTTTCTATGGCAAAGTTCAATAAGGCCATTAGGCCTTTACATAGTTCCTCTCCCACATCTTTTTAGGAATATCATCCACCCCTCTCACTGTTCCGTTCCTTACTTTTTAGGCCACTTCTGGGACCACCTGCACTTTTATTTCGTTGCACTCGTAGGTGGATAAATTTTCACCAACCTTATTGTCGCCCTCTGATGGGTTCCCCACGCCCCATCGATTATCATTTACCTTTTTCCATTTCTTGACTAGTTCTGATGCGTTTTTGTCTTGATTGTCTGTATTTCTGTCCTCTACATTAATACTCTGTGAATTACTTCCCTTGTTTCTTTTTTCACCCATTTCTAAAATACGTTCGAACTCGATCCCCCTGTCATTCTTATCGTCTTAATAAGATTGTAGTTCCACACTCCGATTAACGGCTTTAATCTTATTTATTATATGACTACCACCAATAGCCCCCAATACCACTGCTGTTTGCCCATCAAATTGAGCTCCCCGGAGAACAAGAGTGTCAAGTTTTCCAGATCGTTATCATGCCTGTCTCAAAGGAAGCGCACGTTAATGGACTATTTCTACCAGTGACCTATAAATAAATATAGAACACAAGCACAGAACATAAACACGAGTGTCTCCTCATTAAACTCCGTTGATAAACATTCCAGTCGAGGTCTATTTGAAAATGCCGTGCTGAATAATTGCAAAATAACAATTAACAACTATTTTCAAGAAGCGAATTCAACAAAACGTAGGAGAATCTGTGTTATCGTAAGCGATTCTGATTGAAATTCAAGACTTGCCTCCATTGTTTTGACTTTCAAGTTTCATGTTCAACACGAACATTCGATATTACTACGCGTTTGGGATTCCCCAATTCCATAAATTGTTAATGGTTATTTGGCTAATATAATTCTAGTTGTATTTGATTTTTCAGGTCTTATGATCAGTTTAAAATACTAATTGTCATATAATAAACAAATTACTACAACAGTTAATTGATATGTGTTGTATTCCGTTTAGTTGACGAGATGAGATCGGCCAGATCTCGTTTGATCTGGCCGATCTCATCTCATCAACTCGACGGAGTACAACAACACAGATCAATTGACTGTTGTAGTAATCTGTATTTATTTCATTTCGTGCTTTTTGGCATTCTTCCTTTGCTACCCTTGGCCTCGTTGCTTTCCCACCCTTTGAGTTTTCTACTCCTCCTGTACGAAGCACATTTCATTTTTCTGTCCTTAAAACCTCATTTCAGTTCGCCATTCACCCTATACCAAACGTTCCAGCGTTGGCACCCTACTTTTTCTTATACTTTCCTCCCCTGCCACCTTGAGGCTGACAACTATGGCATCTGCCATTCCTGGACATGGTCCTCAATGTGTATATTCTCAAGCTTTGGTTTAAATTTCCCAAATCTCTTTAAAACATTTTTTAGTTCTTGATGGTTTTTGCCCCTTATCGTAGCTGTAATCAAGTTGTGATCACTTTCCACCACAAATATCTACACTAGTCCAGACTGGACCATAATATCTACACTAGTGCAGACTGGACCATAATATCTACACTAGTCCAGACTGGACCATAAATGTCATATTAAAAGGCGGCTATAATCTGTGATCTAAGAATCATAAAGGCTGCAATGCGGGAGATATTAGTGCTCTTCTTCTGGTGTGCATTCCGAACAATCAAAATGCAGGGAAATAACACCAAACCAACGGGGAGGTACAATAAATTAGAACTGCAATTTCAAACATTTACGAGAAATGCACGCAATGACTGCTAGACTAGATATCGATCAAATTTCGCCACCATGGCCATATCTGTCGGAAAATTTTGTTGTCCGTGGAAAAAAAACTCTAATACCAACATTTTCTATGAAACCATTTCAGCCCTTTTAAATAACAAACGAACACGATATCAAAATTGGTTATTTTAGATATTTTTTTTCAATTTTTTCAATTTTCTTTAAAGTCCATATCATGTGACCTCTCGGTGGAATGAAGGGTCACGTGATATGCTTTTGTTGAAATTTTTGGAATAAATGTTTTTTCAACTCCTTATCTTGTTAATTACTCACGAGGATGCGGCCGATTCGCCAAGTGAAGGGTAAAATAAGTATATTGAGTCAGGTTTCAAGTCCGTACCGACCCGGGTACACTGTCTGAAAATTTCAACTCTCGCTCCACCATGTCGGAAAATTTTAGATCCTGGTTTCGTGTCTGATGAATCCACCATCTTTTGTAAATCTGTTTTCTGTTAGAAAGCTATTAGTAGTAAGTGACGTCATGTCACGTGACCTAGTGGTGCCATGTTTGGTTGTCATGGTAAGACGCGTGAGCGGCCATGTTTTGACGTCATTACCGTAGTGATACGTGATCTCAGAGCGCATGCGCACTGCTGTTATTAGATATGCAGTTTGTTAGTGACGTAATATGGTTTATACGGTATTACTTGTAGGGCTGTCGCGATTATTCGATTAGTCGACTAACCGTCGACTATTGAAGTAGTCGACGTTTTTTTTTTATTTTTAGTCGATCGTCGTTCATTTTCAAGGTGGTACACGTCTACTACACGTCGGGGCTAAATTGCATTGTTTTGTGAGTTGAATGATCAATGAAGGTGAATAACTTTAAATATTTAACCATAGTTAACATTCATATCCGGAAGACTGTACGACTGTCACTGACTGTGTAAGAAAGAACACTCACAGTTACTCGAGAAGAATAGATTCTTCTGAATTTCTCCAGTCTTGTACACACGAATGCACCCATTGGAAAACCCAAAGCGCGGAAGTGACAAAATTATGACGAAAGTCAGAACGTCAGATCACTTCTCAAAGTTCGGAACTTCAGACTAAGATCCAATTTTAACAACTGACGAGGGAATGCATAGATCTCAATGTTCAAAATTTCGAGAAACTTATTGCAGAAAGGAAACATATGCAGGAACGTTCTTTGGTAAATTCATTTTAATTCATCGGCTTCAATCTAGTTCAAACTTGGTCCCGCAGTCAGTAATATTATTTTTGGGGTTGGTACGTCCTACAGGACGTACCAACCCCAAAAATTATATGACGGACTGTGGGTCCAAGATTGGACTACATGTAGCTTCAGTCGGGACCGATTTGTTGTACCCACAACCCCACTTCGTCTGAACACACTGGTGCCATTGTCATTTTCAGAGTTTTACGAACAGAAGAATGATTTGCTGAAAAATCATGGGAAGCGACTATTAATCGACTAACCGTCGATTACTGGTCACGATTAGTCGATTACAAAAAATGATAGTCTCGACAGCCGTAGTGTCAATGACGATGCAGCGGTGTATTCATGCAAAATATATGAATTTATATACGCTACCCCTCACCCTTGAACCCACTCTATTTAAGACACTAACCTCAGCGTATTTATTTTGTTTTGTTTTTACTTAACCCTTAGAACCCTAGTGTATCTTCCATATCAATTCAATGGAAGCAATTGGAAGAGGCCTTATTCATTATTTGTGGGCAGATCAATTAATATTTTCAACGTGCAACCTCAGGGCTGATTGGTCTTCCCCACACATTCACTTTCCAGCTATCATACTTAACTTCGGGTTCAAACAACTATTCTTAACTTGGAAACCGTCCTTTGAAATATAAGCGACAGTTTTATAATCCTGTTCAAGATTAAACATATGTTTCCAGTTCCCAACTAAAATGTATTTTAATTTGATCCGACATAGACAGAGTAAAAATATTCATTTGCTAAATGGTTAGAATTAATATTATGTTTTGTATACTTTCAGGTAACATTAATCTGGCACCCGTGAGTTTCAGACTCCGTGACTCTTGTTTAGAGAGTCACGTGGTTTTGGGGCGTGTGCCTTTAACTGAGGAAGTTCCCGGTTCAAAGAAGGAAGATTGCGTCGTACTCTGTGGTGGAAAGAAATGTTGTTCTGCTGTTTCGTATAGTAACAACGAGTGTGTACTCTACAAGAAGGATCTGACCGCAGTTCCGGTTCAGTGTACTTGTCCAAGCTGTCTCCTTTTCACAAAGATATACGATTGACTGTGACTGTCATACAATGTTTCACATTACCAGAAATATGAAAGAATGATATAGACTAATTTGACGTTAGCAAAAAAGACTTTCGAAACACCATAAAAGCCATTTCTTTGTTATTTTGGTACAGAATATGAAAAGTAAAATATGATTTTGAGTCAGTTTGCTCTTTTTTTCATAAATCACCAAGCAAAATGGGATACAGGGGTGGGGGGGGGGGGCGTGGTATTCAGCAGCCATGTTATACCTCTGTTTCAAATCGGATTTATGATATCAATAATTAGAGATGGGCGGTTTTGAAATATTGAATTCGGTTTCGGTATTTTAGGGGGCATACCTCGATATCGGTTCGGTATGCGGTATCTGATTTGACTGAGATTTGCTGACAGTACCAAAGAGGAATTCACATCGGTAAAAACAGAATAAGTTGCTGCAGTATCATTTTACCACAGCGCTATAAATAACATTGGCAATGAGCTCAACAGTGGCATTCTTTTACGACCACAAATCATATCTACAGTAATTTTGTGACTTGTTCTAAACGCACCTTAATGTTAAAAGACCTATTTCAGGCTTTTGCAATCTGAGAGCATCTGCCCCGTCCATGCCATCTTTAGGAGGTCTTGTTGACAATAGACAAAACACCTGAGCAGTGGGCAGTGATTTCTAGTCATGTCTTGGCTGTCTTGTCGGGCAGCCAAGACTTGACTAGAAATCACCGCTAAGCAATTGGACGTGTACAGGTTATAGTTTAGTGGGAATTCAGGACAGTTGCCCAGTCCATTGAGGGTTAACAAAACTGAATAGAAAATCAGTCACTTCTTTCATGAAAATGAACCTTTCAACTGTTATCAAGCATCAACAGGGACTTGCAAATAGCAAATGTCGGAAAATTTGAAAATTCAGACAGTTTCGGTAGTCATTGATTGGTTCGTTTTGGTTTTTCGGAATCCCCATTATATCGTTATCGGTTTGGTTTTTCGGTATCCCCATTATATCGGTAATTCGGTATCGGTTTGGTTTATCGGTATCCCCATTATATCAGCATCGGTTTGTTTTTTCGGTATCCCCATTATATCGGTATCGGTTCGGTTTTTCGGTATAACTATTATATATGTATCGGTTCGGGTTTTCGGTATCCCAATTATATCGGTATCGCTTCGGTTTTTCGGTATCCCCATTATATAGGTATCGTTTCGGTTTTTCGGTATCCTCATATCAGTATCGGTTTGGTTTTTCGGTATCCCCATTATATCGGTATCGCTATCCCCATTATATCGGTGTCGGTTCGTTTTTTCGGTATCCCCATTATATCGGTATCGGTTCGGTCGGATTTTCGGTATCCCAATTATATCGGTAGAGGTTCGGTTTTTCGGTATCCCCATTATATCGGTATCGGTTTTTCGGTATCCCCATTATATCGGTATCAGTTTTTCGGTATCCCCATTATATCGGTATCGTTTTGGTTTTTCAGGAAATTGCCCATATCTATCAATAATAACTTCACTGAATGTTCTTAACACTATACCCCTTTCCCACGACCCCATCCCCACCTCCACCCAAACCGCACGTCACATTAACCTTTTACCCAACGTAGACAATATCGAGTGTTTTTCTTTTTATTTTAATTATTGTTGTTTTAAATTTTTTCAGAAATCTCAACAAAGCCATATCATATGATCCTTTCATTGGTACGTGCTCGACGAGAACGTTCCAATGGGGGTTATGTGTTATTTTGTTCAGGGTTCACACTGATATCAGATAATCAAATTCAAACAATATTTAAGCACTTCTCAAGGACTCGGACCTGCTCGGACCATGATTTTCAAGGACTATTGTAATTATTATATGAACTTACACCACCATGGACAACACAAACGAATTTCTGCCTCGAGGACCTGATTTTTGGAAAACCCAACTGGCTAGATATATATATAGAATATACCCATAGTAACTTGGTGTACCAACTGTTCACCACGAGTGGTGAAGTGGTGTTAACCGCGAGCCTTTGGCGCGCGGTTAACACTACTTCACCATGAGTGGTGAACATTTGGTATACCAAGCTACTTTGGGTATATTTTATTTATACCATGATCGTCAGATTATTAAGAGTCGCTATTATTTTTTCTCGATTTTACTGAGCACCAGACGTACGTACGTGCGAATCTGTTTTTGTTTGCACGAGCATCGGTGTGCGGTACTTCCACTGTCAATTTTATCGCCGAAACGAAATGGAAAATGAAACGGGGCCTTTTTCATTTTAATAGAATAATAACATACCATTTCGAGTTATGGATGCTTTATTAGCATGAGACAATGCATGTTTGTTAAGTTTTGGTGTCTTATGGGGTAAACTCATTTAAAAACGCAATAAATAATTGTCACTTCCATTTCATTCTTCGTGAGGCGACGTGCGATAAATTTCGACAAGTTGCATTCAGGTCGACGTCACCAAAGGTCAGCTTGGATGTAGTTCCACTGTAGGTGCAAATTTTAACTACTGAAATCCCATTGCTACCGTGTTCACCACGGTTGGTGTGTAAAGTTAAAATTTATGTCATAGGCTTTTCAGGTATTGTAGAATAGGTAATCATGGTATAAAATAAACCTAACGTGCAACTTGGATGTGCAACGCTAAGTCATTGCTAACGCCCCTTGTTTCACCCAAGAAATGGAGAGATGTGGGCCTTGACTGTCTTTGAGACATCGCATGCATGCGGGGTGGGTTATCATGAAACTTCTCATCTCCGGTATTATAGGTAAACTAAATGGAAAATTAAGTACTTTTCAAGGATAGAAACAAATTTTAGCACTTTTCAAGGAAGTATCCAAAATTCAAGGACATTTCATTCGAGTGGGAACCCTGTCTTTAGTTGAATTTTTTTGAAAAATATTAATTTTTTTCAACTGCTTGATTTTAAATAACGCGGATGCCATGCGACCGATTCGTTCGGTAAAGGGCTAAGCATACCCATGAAAAGGTGCAGGAATAAATTAATCATACTTCTTAGTTTCTATTGATTACCCCAACTATATACCCCTACCGTAGAGCCCCTGTCCATCACCCAACTATATACCGAGTGGATAAGTGCGCTGGTCTCTCATGCCAGAGGTCCCGAGATCGATCCTTGGTCGGGAAAAGTTCTCGAGGTTTCCGAACACTCTCTGTCAACATTAATTGTGAGGTTAATGCTGTCACAGCGTACCGTTCTATAAGGTGGGGACGTAAAATGGATGTCCTCTGTGTGGGGAGAGACACACTCCGTGCAGGCTAAAGATCCGTTCGTAGTATTTGAGAAGAGCAAAGCCACGAAGTTGCCGCTACAAAGGCCATCCCACACATCTGTGCCATTGGGCCAATGAGAGGCGTTCATATAAGTTGCACATCTTGTTCACCAATCCTTGTAAAACAAATAAGCTAACTATATATCCTCAACCTAGCGCGCACCAGGCCCGCCGTCTATAGCTCCTATAAAACCTCCAAACGCGTGTGTAGCGTGACGGCGTGTTAGACAACAGAACCTCCTTTGTTATACGGCATAGACGAGATATCAATTATGCCCGTGAAAATAAAACAATGCTCATGGCTAATGAGAGGACGAGCCGATCATAATGGAGCTGTTCGCGTTTAATGTGCCAGAAACAATTCGATGATTAATTACGGCACTGGAGAGCCGCGTCCAGGAGCCGCACCGGGAGGAGCCGCAGACTTGCGAAGCGAGCGGTGGTACGCCAGTTGCTGTCCGAAACCAAGTATGCAAAGCTCCTTCTGCTCAACAGACGGCTTTACCTGTGGAAAGCATTCAGCTGACCTCTGTTACCACCCCGCCCAGGATCTCGCGTGGCTCACCACAGTGAGACAGATCGAGCCCGCCATGCACCGCCCGGTGAGTGCAGAGACCAGCCCTGCATCAATCGCGGGGACAGGCGCGTCAACGCGGTGACATGGAACTGCTTCTGCTGGTCCATACGTTACAGAATCGCGGCGTGATGAGCCTTTCTCACAGGCCGCCCGCCACTGAGGAGAGACAGGTGATTGATCACGCTATACCCGCGGTACCCTCGCCCCACCAGTCACAGAGCCATGATAAGAAAAGCTTGCCTCACCGATGCCAACCGCCGTTCAAGAGAGACAGATTGATCCCACCACACACCATGCGAATTTTTACCCTGTTCGGCTCAGCCTCACATGCTGCTGTGGAGAGAACGATAGATCCCATTCACCTTGACCGAAGTACCAAGCCACATTTATTTGTTGGGGTTTAACGACACTTGCGACAGGCAGGGTCACCTCGTGTCAAAGGTACCATGCCCTTCTCGTCGCAGATTGGAGACAGAGCAGCAGACCTACCCTGCCTGATCGGTCGCCGATGAGAGGATACATAAAGTACCACAAAGGGGAGAAGGATTATCCCATCTTACATGGCACAATCCGTCGGCACAGAGAAGAAGATAGATCCTCGCTCTACTCTCTCCCAGCTGCCTGATCGTCAAGATCTGTCCGCAGAGTAGAAGGTTCGCCCCTAGCTCATCCACCAGATCCACCCGCTGAATTGAACACAAGGGCAGATCCTTGAATCACCCCCTCGCTCCATCGCAGGTGGATCAGATGGACGTGAGGCGTGAGGTAAGGAAAGGATCTATACTTGTTTCGCCTGACCCACCACAAAGGAGAGACAGGTAGAGGGTAGCTCGCACAGCCTGGTGCAGAGAGGAAAGACCAAACCACGTTTCTGTATTAATCGCGGAGACAGGTGCGTCAATGCAGCGAGATGGACCTGTCACTTGCTGACCACCATGTCACAGATCCACAGTGAGATGGGTGGGCCTGACTCAGCCGCCGCCCTTTTTCGCCTGCCAATGAAGAAAGATAGATGATTGATCACACTTTGCTCTTTCCACCACCCGCCTGGTTCAGAGCCGCGATCAGAGGGTCTGTCTCACATCGCCCTACCGCCACAGAGATTCACCTGCCACCCCACACGATGCCCACCCGGTGCTGAGTAGAGACAGGTGAATCCCACCAACTACTATGTGAATGTTACCTGTCCGACACAGCCCTACGTGCTGCTGAAGAGAGAAGGATCGATCCCACCTCACCCCGCCCAATCCGCCGGCAAAGAGGAGAGGATAGATTCTCGCCTTACCCTTAACCCACCCCTAACCCCTCCCCTCACACCTCAACCTTCGCCACCTGATTCGCCCGCCACATTCGACAGAAAGGATAGATCCTTGCCTTACCCTCCGCGGGGAAGAGGATAGTCCCCTACCCCATCGCTTGGCTTTGCCCCATCACACCTCGTCCAGCTCAATCCACCGTCGCATGGGAGAGGCGGATAGATCCTCGCCTCGCCCTTCGCCCCTTGTCTGTCCGATCCGCACGCCACGGAGGAGAGGATAATCATCCCTCACCCAGCCCGACTGTCGCAGAAAAATAAATAACTTGAATAATTAATTATATAACGACCATCTCGATTAAGTGCTTTATAATAAATTGATTAAAAATACAGTCGACAAATTTCTAATAGAAACTTGTAGAAACATTCCCTAAAACTATACTCTCCGAAAAAAGAAAGTGTGCATGCTAAAAAATACCACTAAAAAAGATAATATCATTTTCATTCATGGAAATTTTATTCATCACAGATGAATCAATTTGTGATCAACACGAGAAATTTCATTACGCTACGACGAATACTCTTGGTGCCATGGAGAGTCAAAGACACTAAGGGTCAAACACAAAAGTCACACACTCAGTATCTGGTATGGCCTCCGTCTGCATCGACTACTGCTGTGCATCTACGCCTCATGGAAGCGAACAAGTTAGCATGGAAGTGTTGTGGGATGTTGTTCCATATTCTGATAAGCTGTCTTTGGAGTTCCACAAGCGTTGACGGTGCATGGGGAAGCCGGCGTAGCTGACGTTTCATTTCGTCCCATACGTGCTCAATGGGTGAGATATCGGGCGAATTTGCGGGCCAGGGAAGAACATCCACTTGTTGTTGCTGCAGATACTGTTGAATAACGCGAGCTGCGTAGGGTCGGGCGTTGTCCTGCTGTAGAATGACGCCGGGCCGTTACGTTGCAGAAATGGGACAACAACAGGTGTAAGCACTTCATCACGATATCGGGCTGCATTGAGATTGCCATCAATAATGACCAGCTCAGTTCTGTTACGGGCAGTGATGCCACCCCACACCATGAGAGACCCTCCCCCATAACAGTTTCGCTCCACGACACATGGATCTGCGTAGCGTTCGTTTCGACGTCTGTACACTCTCTGACGGCCATCTGATGATGAAAGATGGAAACGACATTCATCTGTGAATAAAACAAGTCGCCACCAGAGTAAGGGATGCCTGAGATGTTGTCTACACCACTGCAGTCGAGCACGACGATGACGTAACGTCAAAATCGGACGAATTGCAGGTCTTCGAGGACGTAAGCCGTATTCTCCCAGCCGGTTGATTACTGTTTGAGGATGTATCCGTCTCAGGTTAGGGATGTTCCTGGCTGTCGTCGTCCGCCGTTTGTTGTCGGTTCCGGAGATGGACGATACGGATATACCGATCTTGTGCAGGGGTGGTAACTCGGGGTCTCCCGGAGCGGGGTCGGTCTCGAACGTCATCATGTTGTGCATGTCGATGGACTAGCCTGTCTACAGTGTTACGGTGGCAGTTCAAATGCTGGGCAACCTCTCTGTGTGTTCTGCCAGCTCCAATCATACCCAGGGCAAGGAGACGTTCATTCATTGTCAATCTTAGCATGCTAATGTGGAGTCGTTTTAACAGCAGCGCAAGTTTGAATGTGAACGATAGGAAGGCCTTACTTTAATGTTTAAATACCCAAGGATTCACACTGCTGCATGAATTTTCAGCCTCTCCACGTGCAAAACATGCCTTTTCACAAACGTGCAGCACGTCATTTAACGTTAATGAAATTTTAACGGGGAAAGCTGTTTTTTGAGTTCAATATAACTTATTCATGAACAGGTTAACACTCTTTACACATACGAAATAATTTGTTTGGAGTTTGATCAATTTCTGCAATGCACACTTTCTTTTTTGGGCGAGTATATATAGTTTTAGGGAATGTTCTGCAAGTTTCTACAAATGGCATTCTTCGGCTATACTGTTATTCACTTTTAGTTTAAAAAACATTTATTTCCAGTTCTCAAATATATACAATTATAGCAGTTGAAGTAAGTGTGGATCCAACAGTAAGCTGTAAGCTTATATGAGATTGTTTCCACTAGTAGAACACTTGAACATAATACAGTCGAGAAGACAGGTACACATACAATCAAGATTACCGTCCAAACCATATAATGGTGAATTATTCATTAAACTTTCAAGTTATAGTTATGATTTGATAGTAGGTTTGGTAAATGGGGCAATAAGAGATACGGTACGTGGAGAGTGTATTATCACTAAATCACCCACAGAGTGGAGATTCCACCCAAGCAATAATTGCAGATTTGTTGCAAAGCATAACCAGCACAAGCAAAGTTTCAGCCAGTGGACCTCCGGGTTAAACCCGGAGGTCCATTGGCTGAAACATTGCTTGTGTTTTTTGTCGATATGTACACAATTTGAAAGTTATAGCTTGGGTGATAACTCCACTCCGTGGGTGATTTAGTTACAATTCACTCTCCACGTACTGTAATTGTATATGCTGTTAACTAAATAACGAAGATAAGAAAAAAATGTGAAGAAATGGTAGAAAAGGGTTTTTGTTAAATGGGTATTAATAACTGCATGTTGCTGAACCACTGCCGTTCCGTACTTTGTTTCAGTTGAGGTATCTGGATGACTGTCGGTTTTTACGATAGTTTTTCTAAGGTAAGTAACTTTCAATAATATTTATCAAGAAGTATTGACTGATGACTCAGGGCAGTAACATAAGAATAAGAATGTCAGAATGAGACAATAGTATTCAAATAGGCACGTATATTTGCGTAGGAGAGAAATGCCACGAATTTAAAAAAAAACTAAATGTACTTTTCCACCATTTGCAGTTCAGTCAAGAACTACAATCCAACCAATACAGGGCCAAAGGTCACATAATATAACTACCACCCGGTCAGGTAGAGTTAGATATTCTGTGATAGACCAAAACTAACAGCCATTTTGTGTGTAAAGTATCAGGAATGGAGTAGTTCAGCAAACCAGGTAGTATTTTATCGGATAACTACAGCACGTGGAGAGCGAATTGCAACCAAACAACCCGCACAGCGGAACTATCATCCAATGTATCACTTCAAGTTCTGTACATTACGACATGCAGCACAAGCAATACTCAGTTTTATTAAACCTTTACATAACGCATAGGATAAAAAAATTACTATTTTAAATATTGTTTTTAAACATTTTTTTTTTTTAAATCAACAAAACCGCATCATGTGACCCCCTACTTGGAACGAGCTTGACATCAGTCAGTGGGATCTGTCCTCTCCGCAGCAACATGTGAGACTTGGTCGTGCAGGGTAAAAATTGACACAACAGATGATGGATTCTAATCTTCTCTCCTCGTCGGCCGGTTGGGTGAGGTGCAGTTTATTCGGGGTGTTCCCACTTACCCGGCACCTATTGTTTCCAAAGTAGGTGTGATAATCCCCAACATGAAACAGTTGCCACTTACAGTCTGTATCGTGAATAGTTGGAGTTTATAGACAAATTAAGATAGACTAATCCTTCAATGATTTTTTTGTTAGTTTAATAGAATTTAACGAGCTTTTAACAAAATTAACACATTGATAGCCAATAAGGTTAACACTAATTTCAAATATTTACAGAATTTAATTCATCGTTAGGCAGGTAGGTTAGCATTAATTTTATGCATTTTTATAAATTTACAGGTCAATAAAAATATTAATGCAACTATGTAACAAACACTATAACAGACAAAGGAAATACCAGTTTTATGCTTTATTTTGGAGAGAAGAGAAAGAAACCCTATTAAGTCTCTGGTTTGTGAGCAGACCAAGCATATTATCCGTAACGGTTTATAAAAAAGGAAAAAGTCCACCAAAATGTGTATTTCAAAGATATTTAGAAGACAACCACTGGCCTATATATACTACTGAGAGACCGACATCTGGGACTCTTTTTCACTGTTTTTCCCATTTTTTCCCCTCAGCTCCAGTGATCGCGACCTCGGCTTGAACAACAGTGACCCCCCAAAGATGCCATCAAGGTACTCTTCAAAACCTGATATATATTTTCGTCGGGCAATCAAGGACGTCTGCCCTACTTGGCATCTCATAATTTCTTGCCCAATCTCTGCCCCGATTAAAGTTATGATCGGGGGGGGGGGGGTGGAATTTACACCTCTGGTTGGCCTACTGCCTTTATAATGAAATAGAAATAATAACGTTACTATACTTTCGCCTTTGTCTTATAAAAAATCTTATTTGAAAAAAACTCCTCTACTGATAATATGTAAGATCTCTACTGATAATATGTAAGATTTTTGCTGATAATATGTAAGATTTTTTTTATTTTATGGAAGAATATAATAATATTATATTAAATATTTGTTTGTATGACTGTTTATTTGTTAGCTTGTTTGTTTGTTTGTAGATGCGGAGTTATGTCCAGGGGGTGGGGGGTGGCTCAGTAGGTAGAGGTGCTGGCTGCAAGCCGAGAGGTCCTCGGTTCGAATCCCACCTGCGGCAACCGCGTTGTGTCCTTGGGCAAGACACTTCACCCCCATTGACCACGTGGGGGCACGGTGACGTTGTGTACTAAGGCGTACCGCACGTCGATGGTGCACTTGTCTTCAACTAATGCTAACACTGCTTGTGTGGAGTTAGTATGTTGGGGAGCTGACAGATGCTCGCCGTTGCTCGGTGGTTCTCTCCGGGTACTCCGGCTTCCTCCACCCGTAAAACTGTCACGGTCATGATTAGCCATTGTGCATAAATATGTGACCTTAAACCCCAATAAATACTACTAATAATAATAATAATGTCCATGGATATTTTACCCGGTTAAAATTGTTCCCCGAACAAATGAAGAATGTTGAAGGATCAATGAATGAGCTATTACGGCGAACTACGATCAGGAGGGGAGGGGGGGGGGCACAATTTTGGCCGAGAGGGGTCGAAATGTGAATTAACTCTTTACCCGAAGCACAGGATATCAATATTTATTATTTTAGTTATTGTTTTTAATTTTTTTCCAAACTTTTCAACAAAACCATATCAAGTAACCCCTCCCTGGAAAGATCCAAATTAGACCTTTCCAATGAAGGCGTCACATGACATGTTTTTTTTTTAAATTAAGAAATATATTCCGTTCAGCTGCTTACTTTGTAAATTACGCGGATGGATGCTGCAGATTCGTTAGGTAAAGGTTTAACCCTTTACCTAACATGAAAAGCGGACGGACACTTGCCAAAAAAAATCTTGAACAACTAATTTTTTTCATTTTTTGTCTCAAAGACATAGGTTATGACCCCTCATTGGAATGATCTCGACGAGCTCGTTCCAATGAGGGATCATAACCTATGTTTTTGAGACAAAAAATGAAAAAATAATGACAATTAACTGACGATTTTTTTAGAATAGCGCTGGCCGGTTTTGGCCGTTACGTTGGGTGAAGGTTTAAAGAATCTCCACAAGAACCCGAAAGGACTGTGTGAAAAAGGGAGGATACGGGGGCATCATCATCCCCCCCCCCCCCCCCCACCCGTTTTTTTTTTTTTATGTTCGGAGCCTCTAAAATTCCCTCTGGGTGATAACGGTACCAAAATGTGTAATTTGGGAGTGACGGATGGATACCCTGGAGCCAGTGACGTGAAATACATGATAGAACAATACACTAGATATGTAAGGGTGCCTGTTAGTTGCCAAACTCGTTGTTAGTATTTCATGAATTTGAACAACCTGCCCTGTGCTGTAACACCTTTCCGCTACAGGGCTCGATCCAATCAACCCACAACCCACAGGTTGTCACAACTGAAAAACAAACTTCAAATCTGCCAAGTTTTATACCTGCCAGTCCAAAGCCCGGGTAAAAGTTTCTGGAAGTGGATAAATTGAAAAAAAGAAGAAAAAACAAAAAAACTAGCAAAATTCAAATATTTTGGGTTAAAGTTTAAAAATATCGGTACCAAACTTCGGATATATGTCTGGTATACACCATATAATCAGTTAACGTTCATTTGGGGACTTTACTCCCCCTCCCCTTCTTTTCCCGCGATCACTTGTGGTCTCATTTCGAACCTGCGGTCTCATTTCGAACCTGCGGCCTCATTTTAGTACGTCCTGCCTCATTTTGTACCTGTGGTCTTATTTTAGTACGACCGGTTTTCAATGTCGTCTGTTAAAAAACTGGTTCAGACTTTCTAGTCAGGATTGTTTTCGTTTCACTGTTGCAAAAACACTTTAGCTGATGGCATAAAAGCATATATGTATTACGGATTGCTTTGCGATTATAGTTCAAAAACAATGCACAGACAAATGAAAATAAAGCAAAAACCAAATAAAGGAGAATTACAAATATTCGTTTCAGATTTTTGCAAACGTCCATTTTTTTTCTCCAGTTAACTGAATCTTCCTGAGAATTGAAATCAACATGAATTGTGTCAAAAATCGTTCCAAATATTCCGCGCGCATGCGCGCTAAATAATGGAAATTAGTTTCATCAAAGTGTTGTGTTCTTCCTCCTACCAGGGACGTGACTAGAGGTTTCCGATTGGGGAGGACGGGGGGGGGGGGGGGGTGTACGGTAGCGAATTTCCAACTAGAGGAAGGGACCGGGAGGGGGGAAAAACCCCTCCCGGTCCCATATGAGGATCGAAATAAAGGTACTACAGATTGTACTACCTTTATGTCGGTACTGCTATGTTGACAAGTGGAGTATCAATTTGGTAACTAGAGGGGGTGTCATTTGTGTGCAAAGCACACTATGGTGTATCCCCGCATTTGCATTCTTGACTTTGTATGAATGCTTGATACAAAGATGAAATGTATTATATGACACATTAAAATCATATTGAGTGGCACAGGTGACACAGCTTCGTGTGCATCTACAGACTCCACTGCAACATTTGAGCATGCTTTTAGCGTTTCGAATTACATACCCTAGGAGCCATTCACCGGGAACGGTCTAAGAAAACACGAAAGTGGCAACGGTGGCACAGCCATGTGGCAGCTGAAAAATCCGACACCTTTGTGCGCATCTACAGACCCTACTGCAACATTTGAGCATGGTTTTAGCGTTTCGAATTAGATACCCTCGGAGCCTTTCGCCGGAAACAGTCTAAGAAAACACGAAATTGGCAACGGTGGCACAGCCATGTGGCACCTAAAAAATCCAAAACCTTCCTGCACATCTACAGACCCTACTGCAACATTTGAGCATGCTTTTAGCGTTTCGAATTACATACTCTAGGAGCCTTTCGCCGGAAACGGTCTAAGAAAACACGAAAGTGGCAACGGTGGCACAGCCACGTGGCAGCTGAAAAATCCGAAACCTTCGTGTGCAGCTACAGACCCCACTGCAACATTTGAGCTTGGTTTTAGCATTTCGAATTACATACCCTAGGAGCCTTTCGCCGGAAATGGTCTAAGAAAACACGAAAGTGGCAACGGTGGCACAGTCACGTGGCAATTGAAAAATCCGAAACATTCGTGCGCATCTGCAGACTCCACTGCAACATTTGAGCACGGTTTTAGCATTTCAAATTATATACCCTAGGGGCCTTTCGCCGGAAACGGTCTAAGAAAACATGAAAGTGGCAACAGTGGCACAGCCACGTGGCACCTGAAAAATCCGAAACCTTTGTGCGCATCTACAGACCCTACTGCAACATTTGAGTAGGGTTTTAGCATTTCGAATTACATACCCTAGGAGCCTTTCGCCGGAAACGGTCTAAGAAAACTCGAAAGTGGCAACAGTGGCACAGCCACGTGGCAGCTGAAAAATCCGAAACCTTCGTGCACATCTACAGACCCCACTGCAACATTTGAGCATGGTTTTAGCGTTTCGAATTACATACTCTCGGAGTCTTTCGCCGGAAACGGTCTAAGAAAACACGAAAGTGGCAGTGGTGGCGCAACCACTTGGAAGCTGAAAAATCCGAAACCTTCGTGCACATCTACAGACCCCACTGCAACATTTGAGCATGGTTTTAGCATTTCGAATTACATACCCCTGGAGCCTTTCGCCGGAAACGGTCTAAGAAAACACGAAAGTGGCAACGGTGGCACAGCCACATGGCACCCAAAAAATCCGAAACCTTCGTGCGCATCTACAGATCCTACTGCAACATCTGAGCATGCTTTTAGTATTTCGAATTACATACTCTAGGAGCCTTTCGCCGGAAACGGTCTAAGAAAACATGGAAGTGGCAACAGTGACACAGCCACAGACACAGCCACATGGCACCTGAAAAATCCGAAACCTTCGTGCGCATCTACAGACCCCACTGCAACATTTGAGCATGGTTTTAGCGTTTCGAATTACATACCCAAGGAGCCTTTCGCCGGAAACGGTCTAAGAAAACACGAAAGTGGCAACGGTGGCAGAGCCACATGGCACCTGAAAAATCTGAAACCTTCGTGCACATCTACAGATCATTTAGCAACACCCTAGTGCAGTTATAGAACTCTGAATTAAATAGGTTGGGATTATTCGAAAGAAAAGTGAAAAATTAGCGCATTTTTCAAGTGGCTCCACAGAAGCCACCTGGTGGCGCAATACTTTAAAAGTGGTATTTTTGGATTGCACAGACCCCATTGAATAACTGTAGAAAGTTACAGCGTTTCGAATTACAAAACCGGACGTCCGGAGATCACGACAATATCCCCGCATTTTTTAAAATGCGGGGATAATTAATTAATAATTACATGCCAGCAAAGGACTGGCGAAGTGATACATATTTTGTTATGAAGAAAAGTGAAGGTGAAAACCTCGCGCTGCTAGAAGTCATATTACTGGGGTATATTTAAATTTATTTCCCAAAGAAACAAAATACTGCGTTTTGATTGGCTAAGAGGTACGGTGTAACTTGTAATCCACAGAAGACTTTTTTACACTGTGGTTAACCACGATGTAAAAACAAGAATACACAATAGTAGGCTATATGGCTAAAAAAGTACCCATTTTTAATTATTAATTCATACCTTCTGCTCGGTTATGTTAGAACAAAAATAAAAATACAGGAAATTTAATATTTATGCGTGATAAAATATTACAGATATGGATGTCATTGGAACTGGCTCAGTGAGTAAGTTCCAATGACATCCATATTTGTCTGATTTTATTAAGAAACTTATAAAGTACAAATGTTGTTAGTTTTTTCCACAATTTCAGGCCTGGCTATATTATTTATTCGCTCGCCTACTGCTCGCCATAAAAAAAAACTTAAAGCGGGTGAAAACTAGCCCTCCTGGCCTTAGAAAATAATGATTATCATACCAGCCTATTCCTAAAACCTACATCTTTTCAGATCTCTGCTGTGTTAGTGGTCTCTGTAAAACTGCCCCTCTCACACCCCGGGCCTTGCCGATGCCCCAAGGTGTGTGTGTAGGGGGGGGGGGCAGTGTAGCCGTCTCACAGAGACTATCTGTTCAGCAGCACCAAATCAAATGCACAAAGCCCACTAGGCATATTTCATTAATAGTAAAACTTCACTTTGCCGCCTCTAGCTTTTGTAAGCTTGAGGAGAGCGAATCGCTCCCCTAGGCCATGCGAGGGGGTGATTTTTAGCCCTCCTGCATTTTTAAGAATGCCAGGCCTGCAATTTAGGTTAAGGTATCAAGTACACCAAAAGTCTTGGAAGTAAATTAGTTATCCTTGTGTTTTCCAGGGGGTAGGCAGTTTACACCGGTCTGGGAACTCATTCACCCTTCGGCTTCGCCTCAGGGTGTATGAGTTCCCCAACCGGTGTAAATTCCCATATACCCTGAAAAACACAAGGATAACTAATAATATTCTAGGTTTGATATACTCTTAATATTTATGTTTTCAGGTGTATGTTCATCTGGATGGACGCTTGACTCCAGAAAAAATAGATGCATCAAAATAATGGAACCTCTTCTGAACTACACGGATTCACAACTTAGCTGTAAAAGTTATGGTGCCGAATTGATAAGGATGGAAGATGATCTTGACAGACAATTTTTGGTTGGCATGCCAAAGTACGTATGACACATAATATGTATCTACATATTCACTGATCTTGTCAGAACACAGTACAAATATCTTAGTGTGGGTACAAACGTTCCTTTCACCTTACATGCTATTGGTGGGTTATATATTTTGTGTTGATTGGTCTTCAGGCTTGTAGAATTGGACGCTAATGGTTAATTTTAGGTGTGTGAACTGTAGGCCCTCATTGATAAGTATAGTATGTCTCCGTTCTGTCAACTCGAAATGATGAGGGTGTCAGCCGGTGTTGTTCTGGAAAGTATAATCTGCAGCTCGTAACTGTTACATTCTGACTGACGCCCTAGTTGATAAGTATAGTCCATTTCTGCCTCAGTCAGGTAGGATTGTATGAAAAAGGAATCGTCTTGAAGTTGAACCTATAAAATTTGTGGTACTTTCTTATGACACGCCATGGGACTTGGCAAGTTGAATACGCAATTGCAAAACGAAAATGACAATAACGGCATCCTAGAGATTATACAAAACAGTTGTGACTATAAATTTTTAAAAATTAAGCCGGTTCAAGACTTTATTACTCATCCGAAACTGTATTTCCCACAATCACATGGGTTTTAGGGGCATGCGGTAATTTTAACCAGAAAGCGCCAGTGCGATCCGATAAAAAGTACCCTTCGCGTGCTCGAGTTCTCTTGTTAGACTGGTTCTTTCAGTTTGCAGCGTTCAGTGAAAAATAACCAATGAGAACCTTCAGCTATATTTACCTGTCGGAATTACCGTTTCTCCTCACAAAATGTTTGATATTCAGCAATGCTAAAACTGGTATCAATAGTCATCACAGATACGTGATCTCTGTCAGGAAAAACAACAGTAAAACTCCACCTTTGTAATTATTTTTGAGCAAAAAATTCTCAATTGGTTTCTATAATGGCGCCTGACATTGGTACTATTCCACTGGGAAATGGAATTTTGTAATGTTCAGTGTCACCCTCACCTCAGAGGTTCAGAACTGCGTGCTGCCGACTGGTCTGGTACTTGGCCTACTGTGTAATCCTATTCGATTCACACTTCGGCAATGTGGCAGAGCATGTTATCTCTGGAAGTGTGGATTAAATTAAAAGTGAAAAGTGGTTATCTCAAAGCGGAAAGACAAACGGTGACACAGGCGACAGTACTTGCAGATCAAGGCCGACAACTAGTGGTTAACTATCAGTATCACCGATTCCACATTTTTTAGCCCCCCTCCCCTCCCCGCCCCGCCATTAGTTGAAGAAAGAAAATAATGTGAAGGAATGATAAGAGTTATTAAGACATATTTAACCCTTTACCCAACGCAGACGATTTCAAAATTTATTATTTTAAATATCATTTTAAAAAAATTTTCAAAAATTTTTAACAAAACCATATCATGTGACCCCTCTTTGGAACGAGCTCGACGAGCTCGTTCCAAAGGGGGGTCACATGATATGGTTTTGTTGAAATGTTTCGAAAAATAATATTTTTTCAGCTGCTGAATTTCCATATTACGCGAGTGGGTGCGGGCGATTCGTTGGGTAAAGGGTTAAGAAAAACCCATCAGCATTCTGCTCAGTAGTTTATATTTGTAGAACCAATATTTCTTTTTGTTGGGGTGGAAATGGGGGGAGGGCGTTATTGGTGAAAATGTAGTAATGCTGAAACGACTTTCTGTAGTCTGTACTGGGGAAATAAAAAATAAATTACCACCCACTCATTGCCGAAAGTCTTGAGTTAGGCGTGAGTGAGACCATGAAGAGGAGAGGGCCGGTCAATACAACTGGCCTGATGCATCACAGTGTAAATTTTATGAGACGTCTGCGATGAAAAACAATTATTAGGATGTTTAAAACATAGACAGTATTGTAATATTTTCCAAACATAGATTGATGTGTATTTTTAAATGACTAATTCCACCTGCAACAACAAGCACTAAGGCGTACTGCACGTCGATGGTGCACCTGTCTTCAACCAATGCTAACCCTGCTTGTGTGGAGTTAGTATGCTGGGGAGCTGACAGTTGCTCGCCGTTGCTCGGTGGTTCTCTCCGGGTATTCTGGCTTCCTCCACCTGTAAAACTGTCGTGGTCATGATTAGCCTTTGTGCAGAAATATGTGACCTTAAACACCAATAAATAAATAAATAATTTTTAAATGACTAAAATTTGAGAATTTTTCCTCATACTTCTGTTTGGGAAAAGAATATAATTCTGAATATTATGATTTGATTAAACTCCCAGCATCAAAACTTAAATCGAATGCCATCTACATGTAACAGATACATATGTGTATGAGATGGGGGACATTGTGGGCACCCTGCAGTTTCACCCCCTCCCCCAACGGCCAGCTAATTTAGCAGCTTTCATGGCAAGAGCATGGTATTTTCATTTAATACAATTTGTACAGAGGGAAGTGTATTCTTTTTTTTTAATTTTGGCAAATTTCAGGACCATGGGCAAATAATTTTCTGGGCTACATGGCAAATCCAAGGTAGGCACAGTTTAATTGGCCAGCCACAGCCCAACAAAATGCCCCCCAAAAGCCTCTCATTTGCCATATTTTATCAGTACTCTTTAAAACTACTCTTGTGTTCCAAATAATGGTAAGGTGCTGAATAATAGTAGGGGTGGACATTATTGCCAAAATAAATAATAGTATTAGTAGGGTGTAGACAGACCTGAAAATAAGCAGTCTGACATTTGCAGAATGAGGTCCCCAGAGGGTGAGTTTGATGATGCTATCCCGTACAGTAGGCCAATTTATTCTCTGGGTACCTCCTTGTTTAGTTTTGAGACCTTGATTCAGATTGAGGTTCACAGAGGGTACTTTTAGTGATGCTATCCTGCCATGCAGGGTAGCATCACTAAATTCACCCTCTGGGGACCTAATTTTGCAGATGACAGGCTGCTTATTTTCTGGCTTGGGTGTAGAACATTGTATTACAACTTTCAAGGTGGGATATTTATGAATATGCACCCATGAAGTCAGCCCTACACTGAATATATTAGCCCAGGATGTTCTGAAAACTTCAGTTGGGTGAATCCATTGAACCAACTAAGAGGCATAACTTCTAAAACAAATGCATTTCTGCTGTCTGGCAGTGAGAAAAAATACTGGCCTCAAATAAGGTTCATAGGGGGTGGACAAATTTTGAAAAAATACTAATAGCCTAGTATGGGTTTGATTATTTGGAACGCTGAGTACTTACTAAATGCAAATTCAAAATAATTCCAAATTTAAAATTGAGAAGATACAGGACCAGACAGCTTAAAAATTATTTTTGTTTTGAACCCGATACCAAGAAAAAAAATATTGATGGAGCAATTCAGATAACAAGTTGGTGACTTAGTCAAGTATAGATGTATCAAATAATGAAAATATACATGTATTTTTAAATAATATCATTAGAAATAATTTGGAGGTGACTGGTGAGAACAGCCCATTCCCTTTATTTCTCTTTCCAGGGGAACCGGAAGGGCCCAAACATTGGCCCGACCATAACACCCAGATCCCTGTTTTTTCAAATTGTTGCCATCGATTTTGTGGGGGAGAAAAAAAATGACAGTGCATGCAGTTCGTCTTTCGGGGAACATAATATGACAAAATTCCCTGCCAAATTGCCTTTGGCAATTTGGCAGGGAATTTTGTCATATTATGTTCCTCAAAAGACGAATTTTAATGGGGAGGGGGGGGGGGGGGGGCTGGGCGTCCGCCCAGTCTGCCCATTCATAAATCCGGCCCTGCTCCCAGAAAATGTTTGAAAAATGACATCTCTCAGACCCATTTTGGGGTTACTTCTTTAGTATTCCAACCGCTTCCGAAGCGGTTGAAATACTAAAGAAGTTGCCCAAAAATCTCCTCATCTCACGTTAACTGGTCATTAATAGCAGCCATTGTGTGCGCAATATTAAAGAAACAAGACGATCTTTGGGCGCACTATTTTCGGATAAAATTAAAAAATCATAGCCTAGTTAGTTGATATGAATGACGTTCGGCTGAAGGTCGATCACAAAAATATCATGATCGGCAAATTTTTTGCCCCGACATTGGTCGGGGTGGTCGGGCCGGCTCCGGTGCACCTGCTTTCAGCATCTGACAAAGACTTCGGTGGTACTCATTTCGAGAGCTTTTGAGAAGACTCTGTTTGGCAAATAATGGTGGGGGGGGGGGGGGGGGTAAAACTGGCGGAGAGAACAAAATATCTGACATTTTCTTGCAGTTATCCTGAAATTTGTTTCTCGCTTTGTATGTAGTAAATGTGCCTTAATGTGGCCTACCTAAACTAAAGTTTATATTGTTAGTGCAGTCCAATTAAAAAGAGGGATAAACTTCAAATCAAAAACTTTAAATTATAGTGAGAAATAAAACTTACCAAGAATTCAACCAGAATGGAAATTGGAATCACAAACAGTCCTAGTTAAACTAAACAATCGAATGAATGCCCTGGAAGGTTAATTATTTCACAAAAATGTCTTTTGTTGTCCAGTGTGTACTTTATGTTACAGTACAGAACAGAAATGACCGACGTCTACAAACAATAGCCTAATACACACACAGCGCAGCCAATCCGAGTTCAACTCCACTTCAGTTTCAGTTCAAAAAGCACGAGATTTAAATGGAGCGACCAATTCGCATCGTGTTTAAATTAAAATCCGTGAATATTTTCCATCCTCCAGATATAATGTTGCCTGCACGCACACACTTTTCAAAACAAATTTCTGAGCTTATACTTCCCGATGTGATGTCTGATGTTAAGTGTAAGCTTTTGTGTTTTGGCTGTTCGGATATTTTTTTCGTGAACAAATGAATCAACATCGATTCTACAGGTGGCAAGGTCAAAGACTCAAGACTGGTTCTCTGACAAAATTGCTCGTTTCCCAGTAAAATCATTTGAACCGTTCAAATCGTCGACTATTTAATTCAATTAACGATTGATAACAATGACTTCTTTTTCAGGGTTGGGTGTGTAATAAATACAGAAACATACTTATATTTGAATGGGTTAACGATTACTGGACTCGAGCGAGTGGAGGTAGGATACCACTAGAGCCAATCGGCTTTCGTGGTACCCCTGCGCCACTCGCTCTCGACCAGTAATCCATAACCCATTCAAACATAAACTCCACTGGTTCTGTATAATTATATACTTGTCGATGAGGGCCGCAGTCATACATAGTCTAGCAGTTAAAAGATCATGATGGTACATGATGTCATCTCTCGCGGAAATTTGCATAAGTGAAGCACCACGAAATCAGCAGACTTGAAAAAAAGGGAACAGATCCACATTTTTACAGCGAACACCAACTCGACGTCTTTCAGTGATAAACTCTCGACGAAGATAACTTTGCCACCAATGACACTTACACGCATTATTAAAAAAATACCTGTTGAATAAAAATACACACCTATATTTATTTATTTATTGGTGTTTAAGGTCACATACTTAAGCACAATGGCTAATCATGACCGTGACAGTTTTATGGGTGGAGGAAGACGGAGTGTACACCCGGAGAGAACCACCTAGCAACGACGAGCAGCTGCCAGCTCCCCAACATCATAACGCCGCATTGCAGCACAGGCAGGGTTAGATTGGTTGGAGGCATGCGCACCATCGACGTGCAGTACGCCTTAGTACACGGCGTCACCGTGCCCCCATGTGGACAATCGGGGTTAAGTGCCTTGCCCAAGGACACAACGCGGGAGTCCGAATCGATCGCTCAGACGGTCACCCATCCGAGGAATAACCGGGCTCGACGTTGCTTAATCTGACGGGAACCGGTTATCGCAACGCCACCGCACCCCGCACACCTATAGGGTTGGTGGATGTTTTTTTGTTTTCAGTTTTACAGCACTTTGAATGCAAAAAATTGAATTGTTTACGTTCTGACAACAGATAAATCACGTGACTAAAATCCATATCGTAAGTTGAAAGAAAATTATTCTTGCTGCCGCCGGCAGTTTTGTCAACTTTTGATACTGTATTACTGGCAGTTAACAAACCAAAAGAGAAAAGATTCGTGGTCAAAAGTAGGGTTTTTAAAATTTTCAAGCAAGAAAAATCCGTTTAATACTGAATTCTAGGAAGCCAGTGTTCAAGTTAAAAGAAATAATAACGTCATTTATTTAGAAAGATTGACGGGGCGAACACATGGTGCAATATCTTGTTTTTGTTTCTATTTTTATTTTCAACTATCCCAGAATTCAATATCGAAATAAAAAATGGCCGCCTCTATGGGCAAACCGGAAGACACAATTTTCAGTTTGTTAGATATACTGTTTCATTGGAAATTGCGTGTTTCTCTACAAACGCATGTGTGTTACCTATAGAGCTCACTGCGTTCTCTAATATGAACTTTGATAAAACCAAGAAGCGCGCGCAACTCACAGTGTTTTTCAAATTATAATGACATAAACTTAACAAAATTTAAAACAGTGTTTAAGGGGTCGTCCAACAAAACATTTTGCGTTGTGAACTAATGCATGTACATGCTGTCCTGTAGATTTATTTCCCCCTAAAAACATATCAGACCTACAATATAAAATTGGCCTCGAAACGTATTGTCGAAAATTTATTGTTTTTGTTTCGCTGGGGTGCATACATTGTGGAACGGAACTTCTGTTTTGGAAATGGTAATTCGTGGACGTTTGCCAGACAGTATGTCACTTCGACATCTTAGGTTCGTAATAACTGAATGAAAACGACCTTTGCCACAATTCGACCTGTGCGTACTTTTAAGTTACAACAAACGGACGTGTTGTTGATGCTTTTCATTTGGTAACTTTGTTCCAATAACACGCAGTGTTGATTTGAAGTGAACAGCGTTTTGCACTTGCAAATGCAAAACAGATAAATCACGTGACAGAATACTACGCAGAATCGGGATCCCAACAGCAGACGATGAAATCCAATGTGCATATATGGGAACATTTAGCTTTTCGACAATTTCTGTCATTTAGTCAGCAAAGCAAACGACAGTTGAGTTTGTTTAGAAAAACTTTAATTTTGAAAAGCATGTTCAATAAATTATTCACAGTCTGCATGGAATGATCTAAGGAGAAATCTCGCATTACACCGTTCACTTTTTAGGGGGCGTCATTCGATTTGTTCGCTTCTGAAAACGAGAGCTGGGGTTCCCCATGTTTTTACTTCCAGTTTCCGGTTTAGATTGGATGGCATAGCATTCCTTGGTTTTTCCAATTTCACGTACACGTTGTCTATTAGGCTTGCTTCAAAGCAGCCCTTCGGGCTGTTTTTGCGCGCGCTATAACCTGCAGATGATACTTGAATGAAGATCCTCACTGGAAGTTTTTGCGAGACATTATGTTAGGGACGGGGTGGCTGGGTACCTGAGCCCCGAGAACACATTTTTTCTGGATAGTGCATTTATTAAGCCATTTTTCAAATCCATCTATTCATATTTGTTCTTAACCCTTTACCCAACGCAGACGATATCAAAATTTACTATTTTAAATATAATTTTTTTAAATTTTTCAAAAAATTTCAACAAAACCATATCATGTGACCCCTCATTGCAACGAGCTCAATGAGCTCGTTCCAATGAGGGGCCACATGACATGGCTTTGTTGAAATATTTTGAAAAATTTAATTTTTTCAACTGCTCAATTTGCATATTACGCGGGCGGATGCGGGCGATTCGTTAGGTAAAGAGTTAACTATGATTGCTCGTGACGAGAAAAGCAATAATGCATGCACTATCAAGATAGTTTAGCCCCAGTGTGTCCAATGAGTCATCTCACGGGATGGGTACCAATATCCAGAGAGGAATTTTTTTGCATATATTCTTTAACATTTTTCTTCCATGGGTCAGATTTTGCAGAATGTTGCGTGTATTTCAGAAATTTGGTTCTGTACTGCAGCGTATTAGCTTGAATTATAAGTACAACTTAATTATATCGTAATTACAATCTACTAATTGTAATTACAATATATTTAAGTTGTAATTACAACTTAGCTAAATTTTAATTACAATATAATTAAGTTGTAATTACATCTTATCTAAATTGTAATTTCAACTTAGCTAAATTGTAATTACAACTTAGCTAAACTATTTCAAAAATACGGATCGCCGTTTGCGAACGCCCAAGAACCGGACTCGAATACACTCACAATCTCTATGCACAGCACCAGGAATCAACATCATCGAAACAATTTCGAACTCTCCACCTTAGAAATTTGAAGACTTATTTCTCATAACGCATATCATAGATCAGGATAAAAGTGTGTGTGTGATATGAATGGTACAGATAAACAGGGAAATGCGTGTTTTCTGGGGAAGCGGACCGGACCGGAAAATGAAGATCCGTCCCAAGTCCACAGGTGTACCGGACTGGCACCGGAACACCCACTGTTGGATCGGTCCATACCCCTACCACATGCTTCAGGCCGGTTCAGGGTGGCCATGACAGTTTTTGAGGGCTTCATTCTGTTGCCAGTACAATATTAACCCTTTACCTAACATGAAAAGCAGACGACACTTGCAAAAAAAATTCTTGAATAACTATTTTTTTTCATTTTTTGTCTCAAAAACATAGGTTATGACCCCTCATTGGAACGAGCTCGACGAGCTCGTTCCAATGAGGGGTCATAACCTATGTTTTTGAGACAAAAAATGAAAAAATAATTAAAATTAATAGGCGATTTTTGAGAATAGCGCTGGCCGGTTTTGGTCGTTACGTTGGGTAAAGGGTTAAGTAGAGGGGAATTTGCTGATGCTGTCCCATTCAGTGTGCTAGTTTATCCTCTCGGCACCTCTTGCTGTTTAAGCTTGAGATCTTGGTTCACACTGAGGTTCACAGAGGGTAAATTTAATGATGCTACCCTGCTGTGCATGGTAGCATCACCAAATTCACCCTCTGAGGTCCTCATTCTGCAGATGACAGTCTGTTTATTTTCGGGCTTGTGCGCATCCTCTCCGGTAGGCGAAATAATTGCGATTGTCGCAACATAAAATACATATACTTATGTTATGGCCGCTGTATACAGAGATAGATGCTGAACAACTGACCTCGAGCTACACCCAGACAAGAAGCGTGTCACGGTAACAGAAAGGTGGCGCCTTTTGAATCATATACATAGATAGAATCAGAAGAGGGGATTCTGAAAGAATCCGAACTGGTAAAATTTGTCGGGTCTACTTGGATAATTCTCCGAAGTATTTGGGAAAAATTCGAATCAGAAACTACTCCCATTGAGGCTAACACACCCGCCGAACATCCTCGCGTCCTACTGGATGGTTATGGGTAACATAGCAACCACGTTTTACTATAGAAACCAAGATGGCGTGCTCTAGTATACATGGTGGGCGAGGGAAACACGTGTCACCCAAACAAAACGCTCATTGAGACCACGTATCACTAGGCCATGGCATCAAGACATGGCCGTTCATGCGGCTTACCATGACAAAAAACATGACGTCACTTCCGGGGTCCACCAGCGGGGTCGACAAGATCAGGGTCGAAATTTCGAAAACCACATTACATACTTCTAATAGACTTCCAACAGAAAACAAATCTACAAAAGATGATCGAAGCCAGGATCTGAAAATTTTTCAACATGGTGTGACGAGAGCTGAAATTTTTTTCCGCAGTGTCCCCGGGACCGTACGTACTTGAAGCCTAACTCAATATACATATTCGGCCCTTCAGCCCTTCGGGTAACGAATAGGCCGCATCCTCGTGAGTAATTTAAAAGCTGGACAGTTAAAAAAATATTTTTTCAAAAAATTTCAACAAAAGCATGTCACGTGACCCCTCATTCCAACGAGGGGTCACATGATATGGTCATTACACAAATTTGAAAAAAATCGTATAAAATAACTAACTTAACAAATTTTGATATCTGGTGCATTGGTTGTTTAAAAGGCTTAAATGGTTTCATAGAAAATGTTGCTATTTGGCGAAAATGGTCATGGTTGCGAAATCTAATCGAAGTTACCGAAGTCTAGTCTAGTAGTTCCCACCACCTGTTATGTGAATGTTTACCCTGCAGGGCACAGCCTCACGTGCTGCTGAGGAGACAAGACTGGATCCCATTGACTGACGCACCACGCCCGAACCGACACAGAATGAAGAGACAACGACAGACTGCACTCCGCCTGACCGACAGCTGAGGAAACGATAGATCCGGTGCTGCTGAGGAGAGAATGATGGATCCCACCTCACCCCGCTCGATCCGCCAGCACTTAGGAGAGGATAGATCCTCGCCTCACCCCTCCGCGGAGGAGAAGATAGCCCCTCATCTCACCGCTTCGCCCTGGCCTATCACACCTCAGCCTACCCAGAGGAGAGGGGGATAGTTCCTCGTCTCGTCCTTCGCCCCTTGTCTGCCCGATCCGCGCGCCACAAAAGAGAGGATAGACCATCCCTTACCCAGCCGTTGCTGAAAAATAAATAACTTGAATAATTAATTATACAGTTTATATTAAAACCACTGCGAAAAAAAACATTGGGTGCTTAATTGAGTTCTAGGTGTATATGATTGTCCTGGGCTTCACGGTCGTTAAACGTTTAGTCAAGATGTTTATTTAGACTATTATTAACTGGTTGAGCGCTGGAAGCCACTATCAGGGCTTTGGCAAAAAGGAGGGTACCTTTTAAAAATTACCCTTTTCTTTACCTATGTTTCATATTCAGTGAAAAACAAAATATTATTTTCAACATGAGGATCTGCTTTATTAAAAATTATTGGAAAGTGCCAAAAGGCACTTTCCAATATTTTTTAATAAAACAGATTTTGAAGAACAAATTTGATCACCTAAAATAATGTAGCCCTCAACCAGTTAATGGAAAGGATAGAGTGTGTATTATATACCACGATCCGCACACTGATGATAAAATGAGCAGAAAAAAGTTTCCGAACATCAAAAGATGGTGAAAAAGCCTTTTTCTTATTTTTCGAATTTCAATTTTTATCAAATGCATATACCCTAAGTGTTAAATTTACTGACAACTTAAAAAAATTAAGGAGAGCTAACTTTCTTATAAATCGCTTCTTGTAGCGAAAATTGCCAGCCATGTCTTGGAAACGAACATGCCGGTAAACCAGGTTTGATCCCCATCTGTCCAGACGAGATATCCCAACCCGACAAAACATGATGACAGAAAAGTCTGAGAATAAATTCACACAGTCGAAGTCTCTTTGAAAGCAGAAGAGCTGAAAATGCTTATAAGCAGGACCCCGTGCTGGTCTTCTTAAAGACCAAACATATTCTTCACAAGGACGCTTATCATACACGCATTTACTCTGGCTTAATATGAAACTGTTGCCGTAATAGGCCCAGGGACGCCGGAAGCACGAGGCAGCTGCCCTCCATGCTTTCGTTCCGCCCACGGGGCGAGAGGGGACGGACAATGTCCTTCCCGGGATCGCCACTCATGATTTATTCTCGAAGTAAAATACACCCCAAATCCGTTTCGGGAGCTTTCAAAATTCAGTGGGGAAGTCTACAAAATTTGGGAGGAGATGCCCCTCCTCGATGGGAGGGGGCACCTCCTCTCAAACTCCCCCATCTAGGGCCTTCGAAACATGCATGCTTCAGCATGTCATGGCGGGGTAGGTAGTACAATTAAATTCCCTTTTTCCGGAGCTTGATCCCCCCCCCCCCCCCCTCCGCGCTGAAGTCTTCCGGCGCCCCAGAATAGACCTAACCTTTTTGGAAAACCTTATGGCGAACTTAACCCTTTACCTAACGTAACGGCCAAAACCGGCCAGCGCTATTCTCAAAAATCGCCAATTAATTTTCATTATTTTTTTCATTTGTTGTCTCAAAAACATAGGTTATGACCCCTCGTTGGAACGAGCTCGTTCCAACGAGGGGTCATAACCTATGTTTTTGAGACAAAAAAATGAAAAAAATTAGTTATTCAAGAATTATTTTTGCAAGTGTCGTCTGCTTTTCAGGTTAGGTAAAGGGTTAAATTTATTTTCCTATCTGTAATGGTAAGTGTCTGATATCTATGATTATAACTAGTAGCACTATAAACTGCAAACGAAAGCATTGTTTCTAACAATCACAATACCCTTCTTCCAATTAAAAATAGAATCTCATGAAGGTGTGTTGTGTGAAGGACGTATGCGTAAAAGGGCGAATGGAAGAAGCTATGCCTATCTTTCGAGGCTTTAAAAAAATGTTGAGTGTGAAGTGTGATCTGCGCTGTTACGTAACGGCCAAAACCGGCCAGCGCTATTCTCAAAAATCGCCAATTAATTTTAATTATTTTTTTTCATTTTTTGTCTCAAAAACATAGGTTATGACCCCTCGTTGGAACGAGCTCGTCGAGCTCGTTCCAACGAGGGGACATAACGTATGTTTTCGAGACCAAAAATGAAAAAAATTAGTTATTCAAGAATTATTTTTGTAAGTGTCGTCTGCTTTTCAGGTTAGATAAAGGGTTAAAAGTCATCGTGAACAGGACTGCTCATGTTCTTCCATCTGTTACGGAAATTAATCTTTGCATCAATGGTCTTCCGCCTGAAAATATGTGAGAGCTTCTCTCTCGACGCATACCTAGGCGCTATCTTCGTTCTTCTGGCCGTTTGTAACTGATCGTTCCTTTTGCGCGGTCTGTGGTGGCGAACGAGCGGGCTCTCTCGGTTACTGCTCCGGGACTGGAATGCACTACCCCAGAATCTTAGGTCACAACCAAGTTTACTTGCCTACAGCTTAAAACTCATCTATTCAAATTATTTTTTTCATATCTTGAGTTCTGCACTCTGTGAAGCGTTTTAGAGCAGGGTGGTTTCACGCTATATAAACTTAACTAAGTCCAATATGAGGAATAATCTTTAAAAATATTTTTCTTGCCTTTTTTTACACTAGTCAGAATCTATTGATATTTGGTACACACCATTCTTCGAGGTGTCAGTTTCATTGTGTTAAAATCAAGTCTCTGGGTTAATATTTGAGCTCCCTGTTGGAGCATGAATTTTAACTTACTCCAGCATGAAGAATAAACTTTATAAATATGTTTCTTGATTTTTTTTTTAACTGGACAGGAAATTTCAACAACAAATTCGATGTGAGAGTTTTCACACGACACTGCAGTGTACGATTCGCAAAACAACGAGAACACCCCATTTAAGACATCAAAAACTCCATCCATAATTAGGCACAATACAGGTAATAAACACTAAACACATTGCTCGTTTCGTCACACCACTTGTCAGAGTAAATCAGAAATCGCGAAATAAGGTCAACAATATTGCAGCAACATCTTCCCTCGTGGTGACTATGGCAATAACGGAGCGCCATCCTCTCGTTGAAAATATCCGAATGGCGCAGTTAAAATGGAGAGTCGTTCGGTGTACTTCAAAAAACGGAGGGATTTCCTAAAAATATCTGAGGGGTTCTGCTGTGTGATTCACAAAGAGTGCCTTAAAAAATTAACGGAGGAATTTCCAAACAAACACTACAACCATGCATGTCAGCCGATAACGCCGGTTCCCTCATGCTTCAACCGGTACCGGTATTGAATCTTTTGTCCCTCCGGTACCGAGACAAAATTATTTTATGGGGAAATTTTCCAAATTAAACGAGGGTAAACAGGCTGATAATAATCATGTATGGCACACTTGCACGACATACTTTCAACTTATTTGTGAATAAAAATATCACAACACTTTAAAGGTGCATATTCTGTCTACACCGAGACCTCGATAAGGCCGACCACTTTGATTTTTCAAACGGGGCATGAAAGACAATGAAAGCGCCATCGTCAGCTACTTCAAAAAAATTATTCTGTGGCGACATCAAAGTAATCATAAAGCACGATCTTGCTGTAAACTTGCAAATGTCATAAATTGGAAAATGGACGTTTCATATTTGGCATATAATTACTTAGCTGGAGGCAAAGTCTAATTTGTTTTAACCTGTTGTAATTTACTGGAGAGACCCCATGGAATATTCCAGTGGGTTTTGATAGGACTTTGATCGCATGCTGAATTGTGGTGTGACCTCTGTGACTAAAAAGTCAGTACTCTGTAAGTGGGAACTGCAGTAGTCCGGGGATTAACTTGGATATCATAAACTGTAATCTATGATGGATACACAGAGTCAGATTGAGAAGCAAGTCAAAGGTGCGAAGTTTTCTTGTTTGTTTCGTTGACACAAAAGGTTAGTGTCTTGTAAACTGTAGTATTATTTTGACGTTTCCAATTGGTAATTGCTTGTTAATTATAATGCTCCTGTATGTAGTTACAGAAATGATAACTATGTATCGGGCCGATAGTACTTATAAGCATTTGTAACACGACATAGTGGAAACAATGGCACACACATCTTCTCATTATTCAAAATGTTGCATTCATTTCTTAAGTGACTGTCTTCTACGCTCAAAATCTATCGAAATGCGACACATAATGGGTCATGAATTATTTCGAATCAATGCAATATTGACAAATCGTCCCCTGAGCTCCAATGTGTTCTCTGTGCCAGTAGGCACAGAGAACACATTGGAACTCAGGGGACGAAATAATAATAGATTTTAAAGGCAGTCCCAAACAGGTCTGGCATTCCAGAAAATCAAGGGGTGCAAAAAATTGCCCTCCTCAATTTTTTCTAGGCGTGCAGTAGGCGTGCAGCACTCCTGCACTCCTAAAGAATGCCAGGCCTGTAGCTGCGTATCGTACCGATAGTAGTTATAAGTCTCTGTAAAACTTAGGTTATTTTAATGAGCAAATTGTTACACCTGATGAGAATGAGTTACCCTGTTATCTATTATAGTTCTTGTAATGTGTGTATGAAGTGGGTTTGGTCACCATGTTGACATAATTCGTATTTGATGCTGTAAAATTAGGCACATCAAAATGTACTAGTTAGGGGCTGCATGGGGGCGCGTTGGCTCGGTAGGTAGAGGTGCAAGCTGCAAGCCGAGAGGTCCTCGGTTCGAATCCCACCTGCAGCAACCGCGTTGTGTCCTTGGGCAAGACACTTCACCCCCATTGCCTACGTGGGGGGGGGGGGGGGGGGGTGGCACGGTGACGTTGTGTACTAAGGCGTTCTGCACGTCGATGGTGCGCCTGTCTTCAACCAATGCTAACCCTGCTTGTGTGGAGTTCGTATGGTGGGGAGCTGACAGTTGCTCGCCGTTGTTCGGTGGTTCTCTCCGGGTACTCCGGCTTCCTCCACCCGTAAAACTGTCGCTGTCATGATTAGCCATTGTGCAGAAATATATGACCTTAAACACCAATGAATAAATAAATAAATAAATAAACAGTTATCACCAATAATTTATAATTTTTCGAAACATGCACTTTAAACGGACGCACGGAAGGACACCAGTTATTTTAATAGTCCCTCGAAAAAGGTTTAAAATTTTAAATTATCTAATCAAAGTGTACCAGTTAGGAACTGTATGGCGTGTGAATCCACATGACATACCTGTTGATAGACAGTGTCAATTCATCTGCCTCCTAATTGCATTTTGTGAAGCTTCCTTCAACTCAAGTAAATAGTTACAATACACTGTTTTCGTACAAAAAAAGCTGAGCTAGCGGTCTAATGGAGGAGAAAAGTTCCCTGATCTATCCAATTGGTGGAAAATGAACTGAAATTGTAACTGTGAATACAATTTTTAAAGTGCATGTTTCGAAAAATTATAAAATATTGGTGATAACTGTCTTCTCAAAAGTGTGAGAGAAGATTAAAATTGGATGGAGTGGGTAAACGTATGACTATTTTATTCAGTGAGAAACTGGACGGAAGTATAGAAATCCCCAAATTTAAAGGCAAAAGTCACAGGGCGACCTATATTTTTTCAGTATATTTTTCTTCTTTTTCAAGAGGTGATAAACTAAATGGATATAGGGTTGCTTTTGCCAAAATCGACTGGATGAGGTTGGGAGAGTGGGAATGATTGTACTGTCGCCAATGGAAAAAATAGTGTGCCGTTACCAAATGGATGTTTGTGAATGAAGTGAGATAACCAAACAAGTATTTTGAAAGTTTTCAATTTCTTTAAAAACGTGCACATCACGGGAGTTAACTCTGCCGCTGGAGTCACTCAAGTGCATTTGAAAACTGTGTGGCATTGAATGATAAATTATTGAACTAAATCTTCTGTAAATAATAAAATAACAAATCAAACACCACGAGTGAAGAAACATTTAATTAGTTAAGTAATCAACCTTTAGCACGATAAAACATTAGATAAATAAATAAATCTTAACATAAATTGTTAATGGAGATAGGAATAGCATCCTTGTCTCTGTTGAGTTTATCTCGATTTGAGTGAAAAAGTTGATTTAAGTAACAGTATTGAAATTATCTCTATAACGTTCATTTTTTGTATGCCATTATCATCCATTGCCAAATCTATGTGAATAAATAAGGAATGTCCGTTTGTTTCTGTCTATATTTCTTGAGTTATGAACCCCAAAAAACAAAGGCCAAACATAGTGTAAATGGGCTACGCCCATTTACACTATGTTTGGCCTTTGTTTTTTGGGGTTCATAACTCAAGAAATAGATAGAAACAAACGACAATTCATTATAATTACACATGAAGGGAATAAATTTAAACACTCTCTACTTTGCGGAGTTAAAATAAAAACCAGGTTGCATCATGGTTCCATCTGATAACTGAATAAAAACGGCATAGTTTTCAAAAATTCTGTTGAAAATAACTATACATTTCACTGAAACATGTTCTTGAATCATTAGAGATTGTATTGACCAATGAATTGCGTAAATTAAAAGGAATGTTATAGGCAACGCCCACACAAAACTTCAATCTCCTTTTCCACTTGACCTGAGAGCGCTGTCATTCAAAGCAATACTAAGTTAAATTTAATTCTGAGTTTGACCATTTCCTGAGAAACTGAAAATGCAGTTTGTAAATGTGGAGCTCGATTTTAGCCCAGATGACATGAAGTTGGTTGAACTTAGTCTCGGAAAGAGTTCATTCAGACTATCTGGAAATTGGAAAGTTTTGCTCGCGATTTTCGTTTGTGGATTATTATGCCCGGCCATTGTTTACGTTTGATTTGGGTAAAACGATGAACGCAGACGATGTGTAAACAAATTGAGCATGGAATAAAAAGCATCATAAAGATTTCATTGTTTATTAAATTTTATTTTGAAAGTCTTTTTAATACGATGAGATAAATATTAATTACGTTTCGTGTTGAAACAGTATGAGCGTGCAGGGGTGATTTCCCATCCACACTGTGCTACGCAATTTTCCACGACAGATATTGGGGGCGTGGCTTAGGGTGTGCCTAAATGCGATTTTTTTTTTCTGGTTCATTGTGTTATGAAAAGAAAAAAAGAAATACTTTAGCCAATCATTTTGCGTGAAAATGCATGATCGGAAGAAAGGTTTAATTACTTCTTGTTGTTGAGTATATTAAAATGTTAAAATTGCTAAATTTTAATACGAAGAATAGAGAGAATAATTTAACCCTTTACCTAACATGAAAAGCAGACGACACTTGCAAAAAAATTCTTGAATAACTAATTTTTTGTCTCAAAAACATAGATTATGACCCCTTTTTGAGACATAAAAAATGAAAAAATAATGGAAATTAATTGGCGATTTTTGAGAATAGCGCTGGCCGGTTTTGTCATTACGTTGGGTAAAGGGTTAAAATAAATGTTAAATTTTACTGAAGTGTCTGTCCTTCTTAAGTACTTGCAGGACTCAAGGTGCGAGTCAAATACTCCCCGACACAGCATACATAGCTGCGGTAATTCCACCCGTTACGTCTTGTGTGCAGTGCCAGGTAGTGTTTGCAGAACTTGAGACCAGAACGTTACTTCTTGTTCAGTTTGTGCCTATGCCTGTACGTGCCGCCTGACCCACCCAAGGCCATATCCCATGTCCCTTCGCCCTTTCACATATACATAACTGGAATTTGTGAGAGAATACAGAACTGGAACTGTTAAGAGAATACCGGGCTGGCTGGTGCATAGGAAAATGGTATTGGTGAATGGTTGCAGAAATAGAATGATGTATATAGATAGATGTTAGAGATCTTTACCATCCCCATCCATCTTCATCCTGGGGTTAGAGGGGTTGGTGGGTCCCTTCCCTACTACCGAGTATTTTGTGAACCATGGGAAATAGGTACCATTCAGTCATCCTGGTGTTTAGTACATAGGGTGGTGCACAGAGGACTGGTTGGGTGATGTGAGCCACGCGTAATGGTGTCGATGCTTACAGCGCCAAACCAGTCTGTCCTTTATCAGTGATAATAGAGCTGCAGCATTGTGAGTGCTTCTAATAATACATGTAGTCCTGGCTAGAGTGGCCAACTGACCCCCTTGTGTTTGATATTCTAACGAGATCATTGCAGTATGTTAAGTTTAGAGCATGGAAGGGGTTAATATAACTAGTAAATATGATATTATTGGGCCTGAAATAGTTATTATTTGTTGGGAACACCATATGAGAATAAACACAGAAAAATTGGGAGACAGTGTATTTTTAACCTTTTGAATCCGGCCCAGGATCGTGATAATACCCCATTTCATAAATTAGGTAGTCGTTCAGTGAATTATATGGAAGATCAATCAATATTTTCAACGTGCAGCCTCGAGGCTGCACGTTGAAAATCTTGATTGGCCTTCCCCCAAGTAACGAATATAGACTTCACCAGTTAATGGCTCTGAACAGGTATGGACTATACCATTAGGGTTAAAATAAATTGCAGAGTCCTCTATTCTTCCTTTTTATTGACTTGTGTTGCATTTTATTATAAACCTTTTCGAGTCTGTTCTATCCTAAAATATACTAGACACTGGGTTTATGTCTTACAGGCGGGGCGCGGTGGCTCAGTAGGTAGAGGTGCAGGCTACAAGCCGAGAGGTCCTCGGTTCGAATCCCACCTGCAGCAACCGCGTTGTGTCCTTGGGCAGGACACTTCACCCCCATTGCCCATGTGGGGGCACGATGACGCCGTGTACTAAGGCGTACTGCACGTCGATGGTTCGCATGTCTTCAACCAATCTAACCCTGCCTGTGCTGCAGTGTGGAGTTACGATGTTGGGGAGCTGGCAGCTGCTCGTCGTTGCTCGGTGGTTCTCTCCGGGTACTCCGGCTTCCTCCACCCGTAAAACTGTCACGGTCATGATTAGCCATTGTGCATAAACATGTGACCTTAAACATCAATAAATAAATAAATAAATAAATGTCTTACAAGAGTTAACAGTTATGTTGAACAGAGCATTGACAAAACCATGACTATGGAACTCCTCCCAAGGATGTCGGAGATCCAATGAATTTCTCTGTGTATTCTCTTCAATAGAAATCAATCTTTGGTGTTGCTGTGATAAAAGCATGATGTTAATACTTGCTGATACTTAGCAGATAAAGCAACAACCAGGAACCACAAACAATTGTTAAAAAAGTAGGGAAGACATGGCAGCAATAACAGACACAGTGTCCATATCACTCATTCGTGCTGTTTTTGGCTTCGCATTCGCTGTCGGGATAGCGATGGGGACTTGTAAGTATACCTACTTTTATTTTTTAAATCATTTCTTTTTTTTAATTCACTCATCTACCTTCATTAGCAGTCTTTATTGTTGTGAGCAGGCGCATCTAATCCAGAGACTTAATAAGAGGGGAGAGAATGGGATGGGGTTGGGGAGGGAGGGAAGGAATTCACCACCGGAATTCCAATAGTAGCATTTGCAACCCTATCGTCAACACCCCATCCCGGGATGCAACTTTGCGACTGGTACCTCAAACTTTGCGCCAGGCGCTACTGAATTTCATATTTCATACAATTTGAGCACAAATATTCCACATACTGGAATTTGGGGCAGAATTGAGATATGACAAGCTCCACCCCTACCCCTCCCCCAACCCCCACCCCACCCCACCCGCTCACATACACATACCATGGGTGCACCCCCCCCCCCACACACACACATACACACACACCATACACACACAACCCTGGTTGTAGTTTTCGTCATTGGAAGAGATTTACAGGAAAGATACTCCCCCCCCCCCCCTAATTTTCTAAAGTTGTCAATAAATTTAACACTGAGAGTATGGGAATTTCTCCGGGACGACCCGCGTTGTGTCCTTGGGCAGGGCGCACTTTATCCCGATTGCCTACATGGGGCACGATGACGCCGTGTACTAAGGCGTACTGCACGTCGATGGTGCACATGTCTTCAACCGCTGTAACCCTGCTTGAGCGGAGCTTGAACAGAGTTAGAATGTTGAGGAGATGACAGTTGCTCATCGTTGCTCGGTGGTTCTCTCCAGGTACTCCGGCTTCCTCCACCCGTAAAACTGTCACGGTCGTGATTAGCCATTGTGCATAAGTATGTGACCTTAAACGCCAATAAATAAATAAATAAATAAATAAATGAATAAATAAATAAATAAATAAATAAATAAATAAATAAATAAATAAATAAATAAATAAATAAATATGGGGATTTCATATGAAAATTGAAATTTCGAAATGTTAGCGAATTATATCATCGATGGGTGCATCATTTCACAAATTTCACAAATTTTAGACACTTTCCTGTAGAGTAGAATAAAAATACAAAAGCTATTTTTTACAAGTTTTTTTCATAATCACTTTAAGCTTTAATTATTTTTCTCTGTGTAAACGCATTTAAAAATAAAAAAAAAAACGGCGCTTTCACCATCTTATAATGTTCTGTAACTTTTTTCTGTTCATTATATCTACAGTGTACGCATCATGACATACAACACTACAGACAATATCCTTTCCATTAATATAATACACTCTTAAATCAGATGGGTTAAAAATTAACCCAAATCGACTGGGTTGAGTGAATATGAACCCAATTGGGTTCATATTCACTCAACCCAGTCGATTTGGGTTAATTTTTAACCCAACTGATTTAAGAGTGTATTATATTAATGGAAAGGATATTGTCTGTAGTGTTGTATGCCATGATGCACCCAATTGGGTTCATATTCACTCAACCCAGTCGATTTGGGTTAATTTTTAACCCAACTGATTTAAGAGTGTAGTATGGGGGGTAAGATTTGCTAATTTATTTCCTAAGAAGAATAAAAACTTTCAAATTTCTGAGAACACACATTCGAGGAACAAAGATCCTAAGTGGACGGTGAGTTTGTTGCTTCTACTTAGCTACCAGTGTAAAGCCTAGTTTCCTTTTGTAACTTTTAATAAAAGCAAACAACAGACAGCTCCGAGAGCTGTCTGTTGTTTTCGTTTATTAAAAGTAATAAAAGGAAACGTCGCTTTATTTTCTGCTGACGCAATAGGTGTTTTCTCGACAATTACATGTCAGGGAGTACACACACAAACTCAGTCTTGTTTAACCGCTTTTGTTGGGACTTGTTTTTTTCTTTTTGTTCTCTGTCGAAAAAAGTGACAAACAATTCAGGGAGACCCCCACCTATATCATTCATACACACCATCACACACATGTCACTACATCCCTAACTTAATTTTGTATTTTTTTTCTTTCTGTTTTTGTCTTTTTTCACTACGTGTTCATTACGCTCGCTGCTAAAGATTAGCGAAAAGTTTGTTTTGCGCCCGTGCCTAACTTTACATATGAAGCCTGCAAAATTTTTATCACACTGTTTTCCAGGTGTAGGATTTCCAGGCAGGGTTCGATTCCTGGCGGGTGTCCTGAAACCAACTTTCTAAATTATTTAAAAAAATGATAGTGTTCAAAATACAGATTACAAACGCACAAACCTGTCACCACCTCCCAGACTTAATCTATTGAGAGATGTTAACCCTTTACCCAACGTAACGGTCAAAACCGACCAGCGCTATTCTCAAAAATCGCCAATTAATTTTCATTATTTTTTCATTTTTGTCTCAAAAACTCAGGTTATGGCCACTCGTTGGAACGAGCTCGTCGAGCTCGTTCCAATGAGGGGTGATAACCTATGTTTTTTAGACAAAAAAAATGAAAAGAATTAGTTATTCAAGAATCGTTTTGCAAGTGTCGTCTGCTTTTCATTTTAGGTAAAGGGCTTAAAGGATAATTAGGGGAAAAACAACGTTATTATTTGTATTTCCAAATTCACATCGAAGTACGATTTATTTCGTTTAGGTTTGTATGGCGTGGAATTAAGTTCCTGGACAAAAAACCTTCGTAAAGTCACTACCCACCATAGCAAAATAGAATCTCGATATTTGTAAATTTAGTTTAACGCCAAAGGGATACTTTGACAATATATTTATTTATAATTTCCGAAATATTCAAAATACGCATTCATTATTTAACATTCTTTTAGTAATGTGTGTGACTTCGATTTTCTGAACGTTCATGTGATGTCATACATTTTTGACAAGTTTTTTTTCTTTTTTTTATTCAGATAGCAGGGGCGGCGGAGTCGGGTGGGGGGGGGGGGGGCACAGAAGCACCTATACATATATGACCACATTGATTTTCAAGATTTTATTGAATAAAAATAGAAAGCTCCAAATGGACCGTAATATTTCAAATGACGGTTTAAAAGTTATAATTAGGCCTTTGAACTCGAGAGGCCGCTTTTCCGGCCCATGAACATGATACTTTATAAATTCATTAAGTATGATAGATGGTAAGTGAATGTGTGGGCAAGACCAATCAATATTTTCAACGTGCAGCCCTGAGCTGTTCTTTGAAATATTAATTGGTCTACCCACAAATAATAAATATGGCCTCTTCCAATTGCTGCCATTGAATTGATATGGAAGATACCACCAGGGTTCTAAGGTTAAGAAAAAACAAAACAAAATAAATACGCTGAGGTTAGTGTCTTAAATAGTGTGGGTTCAAGGGTGAGGGATAGCTTATATAAATTCATATGTTTTGCATGAATACACCGCCCCACCGCCATTGCCCCCCCCCCCCCCCCCCAAAAAAAAAAAAATTCACACACCCTTGCGGTACCCAGAAATGTGTGACCTCCCACTTTCTTGAAGCTTCCGCCGCCTCTGTAGGACACAGTTGGGAAAATGAATACAATACAATTGGACGTTATTTGACATATTTTTCTATGTAAAATTATACTCGTGTGGCAGTCGTAGTTCATTAGCCAATAAACTGTGATTATAAGCAGAAAATTAACAAAGTATGACTTAAATACTACCAAGATAAAATGTGTGTTGCGGAAGCAGGTGTGAAAGCTCAAGAAGCAATGGTAAGGCATAAACTATCGCGGCTCGTGGAGTTAGGATATCATTCTTGACGCCCGTGGCTCTCCTCACCAACGAAAAAAAAAACCTCCCCGACATTTAAAGCACTTCGGCGAGTCGAACTAGAATTGAAAAAGGGTTTTGCCAAACTGTCAACAGTATATAATTTTTGACATGGTGGCCTCAGGACCGTAACTAACATTTTGTTCTTTTGTTTTGCATTGGGGGTGTAAGGCGTCGGTGCCCAGTGGCGGCGCTACGAGGGGGGGGGGGGGCATGGGGCATTTGCCCCCCCCCCCCAAACGAAGGCTTTGCCCCCCCCCCCCAGTTGCCCCCCCCCCCCCAACCATCTCGCATGCATTTCCATCCACCCTCACACACAAACACATTCAGTCACTCTCTCTCACACACACACACACCCCTCTCTTTTTTATTCCCAATAATTTCCCATACACACTTAGCCCAAAGCCTCAGGCTAGCTGATGAACACATCCAGGCAGTAGAGATTTAAAGACTCGGATGCAGATACTTATAAGTTATAATTAAGTTATGAGCCAACAAAGGCATGTCTATCCATATCCCTTGTCTAAAAAAATTCAGGGATTTCGCATTATGACAGACGGGCATTATGAGTCTCTCTCTCTCTCTCTCTCTCTCTCTCTCTCTCTCTCTCCTCTCTCTCTCTCTCTCTCGCACAGACCCACCAGACGCGGATCCAGGATTTTTGAAAGGAGGACCGTTAATTATCATTACATTTAGTCGAAACTTGGACCCAAAGTCCGTAATACAATTTTTTGGTTTGGTACGTCCACAGGACGTACCAAACCCAAAAAGTATATTACGGACTTTGGGTCCAAGTTTGGACTACCTCATAACAAAGTAATGATATGATCCTTTAAGTATTTGCCCCCCTTCATGGGAGTCTGCCCCCCTAGTTGCCCCCCCCCCCCCACAAATAAATTTCTGGCGCCGCCACTGTCGGTGCCGAAAGGCTCGGTCACATCACCCAACTATTTGGAACATACCTAATTGCTTTTATCAAAAACTTTTTCCCTACGATTATATGTTCCATTGACAAAATACTGTATTTTAAACTTATAACATGTGACATAATTTGTAAAGTACCGTACCCTCATACAAAATCAGTCAGTTTTTCAGGATTTACGACATTTGTTTTTGGAGAAAGGGTTTTTTCTGGAACTTTGGAATGAAAACAGCAATTTAGAAGTTTGTCATTGTTTTACCGATGTAGTGAGTCGCGCATTTATTTCACTTTCTAATTTGTGTATATTTTTGTCGGGCAAGCAAGAGATTTTGCCCAACTGAGTACCCCAAAGCGTGTCTATATATTTTTGAAGGGCAAGCAAGGACGTCTGCCCAACTTGCTATTTCATAATTTCTTGCCCAGCCTCTGCCCGATTAAAGTCATGATCGGGAGATTTTTTTAGGGGTGGGGTGGGGGGGGGGGGGGGGGTAGGGAGGGGGGGAATTTACACCTTTTGTAGACTTTATTGCCTTTAGAATGAAATAGAAATAATAACGTTACTATACTTTCGCCTTTATATTACTGAACATCTTATATGAAAAAATCACATTTTTTGAAAATATGTAATATTTTTTTTGTTTTGTCGAATTATAATATTATATTAAATACTTGTTAGTATGATTGTTTATTTGCTTGCTTGTTTGTTTGCTTTAGGTGTGGAATTATGTCCAGGGGTATTTTACGCGGTCATGGTTGTTCCGCGGGCAAATGAAGTGTCTTGCATGAAAGCTCGACGAATGGGCAATTACGGCGACCTACGATCAGGAGGCGGGGAGGGGGGGGGGGCGAATTTTGGTAGAGCGAGGTCGAAATATGAATTAACTCTTTACCCGACGCACAGGATATTAAAATTTATTATTTTAATTATTGTTTTTTTTTTTTAAATTTCTTCCAAATATTTCAACAAAAATTACATCATGTAACCCCCTCATTGATACGATCCCGATGAGCTCATTCCAATGAGGGCATCACATGACAATGTTTTCTTTTTCAAAAAGAAATTGAAAAATATATGTCCAGCTACTTAATTTGTAAATTACGCCGGTGGATGCTACAGATTCGTTAGGTAAAGGTTTTAATCTTTACCTAACATGAAAAGCAGACGACACTTGCAAAAAAAATCTTGAACAACTATTTTTTTTTCATTTTTTGTCTCAAAAACATAGGTTATGACCCCTCATTGGAACGAGCTCGTTCAAATGAGGGGTCATAACCTATGTTTTTGAGACAAAAAATGAAAAAATAATGACAATTATCTGACGATTTTAAGGGTAGCGCTAGCCGGTTTTGACAGTTACGTTGGGTAAAGGTTTAAAGGAATCTCCACAAGAACCCGAAGGAAACCGTGTGAAAAAAAGGAGGCTACGGGGGCATCACCCCCTCCCCGCGGTATTTTTTTTTTTTATCTTCGGACCCTCTAAAATTCCCTCTGGGTGACAAGGGTACCAAATGTGTAATTTAGGAGTGATGGACGGATACCCTGGAGCAAGTGACAAAATACGTGATAGAGCAATACACTGGATACGTGAGGGTGCATGTTAGTTGCCAAACTATTTGTCGGTATTCATTTCATGAATTTGAACAAACCCTTATCACTACGGGGCGCGGTGCCACTCAACCCATTCATGAAATAGCCTCCAGCACGATTGATACAGAGTACAGAGGGGTGGGTGGGTGGGTGGGGGGGGGGGGGGGGGGGTAGTGTGCAGAAAGGTGAATTTTTTTTTTTTCTCCTAGGACCAGGATGTAGGATAGCAACTTAAATTTTTGGAGGAGCCGGTTATTTACATTTTAAACTGTTAAAAGAGGTTTTCTGTTACAGAATGTTTCTGGGAAGTTTCTGATCCCTCTAGGATACTTAGGGGAAAACATGTATATTTTATTTACCTGTATTTACCTGGAAATGTGACTATTATTATTTATTTTTTCTCGCCGGATTTCGATGTTTTCCAATTTACAACGTTACCATGGAAATTGTGTTAAGAGACCTGTGAAAAACTATGTTTATGTATTTTATAGAGTTCCAAGATTTCATCACAAACGGTTTCTGTTGTTTTTTAAAGTTTGATCGGTAGTTCGGCAAGATAAACTAGAAGATTTAGACTTGATACGCCTTTGTTTTTGGTTCGTGCTGTACTTCTCACTCAAGCTGTTATGCCAGCGCATGACGCAATGAACTCTGATCTTAGATCTGTGCTCAGATATGTGTGATTTATGCCTCGGTGCATTTCTGTACAACTTATGTCTTGCTATTGTGTGAAGGTCAAGACTAAAACAAAGCTTTGAACAATAGTTTATCGATCAGCAAATTCAACCCTAAGTTTATTCAGTGCGTTTGTAAAACTCTATCTGATTGCATGCCTATCAAACACAAAAACAAGAGATCTCGAATATCGGGTTCATCTTCCAGCGATCAGGGTACTATTGTTGAGGAAACATTGCCAAAAAAATCAAAAAAGGCCAAAAAGACCACAAAAAAGCACAAAGAGCAGAACGAGACTAATATTGTTGAGGACATTAACGAAGACAGACAGAACATGGCGCACCAAATCGAAGTTACCATGTTCAGTAGATTGGAGGCCTTGGAAAAAAAGATAGAAACGCTCCCATCCAAAGATATGATAGAAACAATTATTGCCAAAATTGACAACTTAGTCACGAAAGAAGAAATTATCAATAGTTTAGAAAAATTCAATGAAAAATTGACACTAAAATGTGACGCCTTGGATTCTGAAATCAACTCAATAAAAGTGGAGAATAAACAACTGAAGCAAGAAATAGAAATATTAAAAAAGGAAGCTAGTGACAATCGAACCAATGTGCTACAAAAACATCTCAAAATGGAATCTGAACAAAAGTTTCACGAAAAAGAAATATTTGACGCTCTTGTCCACGCGAACAGAAATGAACAATACTCCAGGAAATCGTCAATTAGAATTTGGGGGATTGAGGGTGATTCGAAAACGGAAACCTGGGAGGATTGTGTTGACAAAGTTTGTTCAGTAATTAATAAAAAGTTAAATACAAAGTTAACCAGTGACGATATAGACATGGCACATAGAGTAGGAATGCCTAATGCAAATAAAAATAGAATACAAAATAGACCCATTATTGTGCGCTTCCTCAAAAGAAAGGATAAAATAGAAACCATAAAAAGGCGAAAACTTCTAAAAGGGAGTCAAATTGTGATAAGAGAGGATCTGACCCGAAAAAATCAACAACTCTTACTGATGGCAAAGAAACAAAAATTTGTTAAAGAAGCTTGGTCAAATAACGGAATAATAACAGTGAAGCTGATAAACGATAAAATCATTAAAATAGACTTGGATACGGACTTCGCAAACTTGGAAGTAAAATCTCAATCTTCAGGTCAACATGTTGATATGGATGTGATTCCCGGTCACAGTCACTGAGGGAGTTAATGGAACTATTCACCTAAAACATTTTAAAACACTTATGTTAACAATGAATCTAAATAGATTTATTTTCAAATCATGGTTGATTAATTATACAAGGTAAGAATAAAAAATAGAACACCCCCCCCCCCCCCCCCCCCCCCACCCACAAATCTTCAACGGTAAAATCTGTTTCAGAGATTTTTGGGGAGTGACTTTTCGTGAGGGGTCTTCTGAAATCCATGCCAGAAATATTACTTTTATGAGGGGAATCCTTCAAAATACTTCTGTGATTCACTACCTCCATATTTTCACCGTGTAAACTGATACATGTGAATATTTTTTCGTTAGATTGCTGATTCACTGACTAGTTGTTAATAGCTTTATAGTTGTTTCCCCACACTCTGCGGTAAACAAGTTCTGTTTTACCGGTAAAATAGGACCCAGTCACCAATATGTGCATAAATATGTGACCTCAAATACCAATAAATAAATAAATAACATTGCGGTCATGATTAGCCATTGTGCATAAATATGTGACCTTAAACACCAATAAATAAATAAATAACACTCTATTGGTGAGTGGGTGCGTGAATTCAATCACTCTCTCACTCAGTCGCCTACTTACTCATTTATTAATTTATTTATTCATTCCATGGCCTCGTTATTGGAAGTGAGTTCATTCATTCTCCTATTCATCGCTAAGTTATTCATTCATTGATTTATTTTACTCCATTACCCGGTTGTGGAGAGTCGAAAAACCCAATAAAATATACGTTCACAAGTATTTATACCTATGTGTGTTGTATTACTGATTCATCCTTTCGTTCACTCACTCATCCATTCGTCATTCATTCTCTCATTCACTCTGTTGGTGAATGGGCGAGTGAGTGAATGGGTGAATGGGTGCATGGATGGAGGAATAAAAGTCCGAAATTGTCAGAACCCGCAACTGGCTCAGCCTTAATCCAATCTGAGTAATACACAGTGTTAAAAGTGTTGAACGCTTAACTCTCTCATTCTGTCACTCGTCTACTTATTTTTGTATCCATCCATCCATTCATTGACCCTTGTTGTCGAAAGTACCGAGATAACTTACCAAAAAAAAAATTTTCATTGCATAAAGTTAAGTGGGTAACCACAAGTATTCGAACCGTTTGCCAACTTGTTGAATGTTTCACTCGTCCACTCATTCATTCACTCAGTCATTCATTCATTGTATTGGTGAATGGGTGAACAAATGTCAATGTACAACTGGCGTTCACAGGCACCTTGAAATAAGACTGTCGATTTATTTATTCCCCCATTCATTCACTCCTTACTCATTAACTCATTCTATTGGTCAACCGTGGAACCCCGGGAAGTGAAGCAGCGCCTGTTTATTGCAGTAAACAAGTTCTGTTTTACTGGTAAAATGGGACACAGTTGCCAGTGCTTGGGGTGGTGGTCCTCTAAAATGGGCAGCATGAGTGCAGACGATTGACCTAACTTGATTTTGTCTCCATGTTGCGGTCATGATTAGCCATTGTGCATAAATATGTGACCTTAAACACCAATAAATAAATAAATTACATTCTATTGGTGAGTGGGTACACTCAGTCATTCTCTCACTCATTCGCCTACTTACTCATTTATTAATTTATTTATTCATTCCATGGCCTCGTTATTGGAAGTGAGTTCATTCATTCTCCTATTCATCGCTAAGTTATTCATCCATTGATTTATTTTATTCCTTGACCCGATTGTGGAGAGTCGAAAAATCCAATAAAACATACGTTCACAAGTATTTATAACTATGTGTGTAGTTTTATTGATTCATCCTTTCGTTCACTCACTCATCCATTCGTTCATTCATTCTCTCATTCACTATGTTGGTGAATGGGCGAGTGAGTGAATGGGTGGATGTTTGCAGGGATGGAGGAATGAAAACCCGAAATTGTCAGAACTCGCATCTGGCTCTGCCTTAATCCTATTTGAGTATTACACTGTGTTAAAAGTGTTGAACGCCTAGCTCTCTCATTCTGTCACTTGTCCATTTATTTATGCATCCATCCATCCATTCATTGACCCTGGTTGTCGAAAGTACCGATAAAACTTACTAAAAAAAAAAAATTTTTCATTTTTTTCTTTGTATAAAGTTAAGTGGGTAACCACAAGTATTCAGAACTGTTTGTCAACTTGTTGAATGATTCACTCGTCCACTCATTCAATCATTCATTCATTCATTGTATTAGTGAATGGGTGCGTGGGTGAATGAGTGAACAAATGTCAATGTACATGTAAACAACTGGCGTTCACAGGCACCTTGAAATAAGTCTGTCGATTTATTTATTCCCCCATTCATTCACTCCTTCAATCATTCTATTGGTCCATCGTGGAACACCGGGAAGTGAAGCAGCGCCTGTTTACTGCGGTAAACAAGTTCTGTTTCACTGGTAAAATAGGACCCAGGCACCCATGCTTGGGGTGGAAGTCCTCTAAAATGGGCAACATGGGTACAAACGATTGGCCAAACTTGACTTTATCTCCATGTTGCGGGCATGATTAGCCAATGTGCATAAATATGTGACCTTAAACACCAATAAATAAATAAATTACATTATTTTGGTGTGTGGATGAGTACACTTAATCATTCTCTCACTCATTCGCCTACTTACTCATTTATTAATTTATTTATTCACTCCATGGCTTCGTTATTGGAAGTGAGTTCATTCATTCTCCTATTCATCGCTAAGTTATTCATCCATTGATTTATTTCATTCCTTGACCCGGCTGTGGATAGTGGAAAAACCCAATAAAACATACGTTCACAAGTATTTATAACTATGTGTGTAGTCTTACTGACTCATCTTTACGTTCACTCACTCATCCATTCGTTCATTTATTCTCACATTCACTCTTTTGGTGAATGGGCGAGTGAGTGAATGGGTGGATGGGTGCATGGATGGAGGAATGAAAGTCCGAAATTGTCAGAACTCGCATCTGGTTCAGCCTTAATCCGATCTGAGTATTACACTGTGTTAAAAGTGTTGAACGCTTAGCTCCCTCATTCTGTCACTCGTCCATTTATTTATGCATCCATCCATCCATTCATTGACCCTGGTTGTCGAAAGTACCGATAAAACTTACTAAAACTTTTTTTCATTTTTTTTCATTGTATAAAGTTAAGTGGGTAACCACAAGTATTCAGAACTGTTTGTCAACTTGTTGAATGACTCACTCGTCCACTCATTCAATCATTCATTCATTCATTGTATTTGTGAATGGGTGCATGGGTGAATGAGTGAACAAATGTGAATGTACATGTATACAACTAGCGTTCACAGGCACCTTGAAATAAGTCTGTCGCTTTATTTATTCCCCCAATCATCCACTCCTTCCCTCAATAACTCACTCTATTATCTATTCACTCCATAGCCTGGTTATTGGAAGTGAGTTCAATCATTCTCCCATTCATCGCTTATTTATTCATTCATTGATTTATTTTATTCCTTGACCCGGTTGAGGAGAGTGTCGAAAAACCAAATAAAATCTATGCTCACAAGTATTTATAACTTTGTGTGTTGTCTTATTGATTCATTCTTTCGTTCACTCACTCATCCATTCGTCCATCCATTCTCTCATTCACTCTGTTGGTGAATGGGTGAGTGGGTGGATGGATGGATGGGTGCATGGAGGGAGGAATGAAAGCCCGAAATTGTCAGAACTCGTAGCTTCCTTAGCCTTTTAAATCCGATCTGAGTATTACACAGTGTTCTCTCACTCTGTAACTCGTCCGTTTATTTATGCATCATTCCATCCATTCATTGACCCTGGTTGTTGAAAGTACCGATAAAACTTATTAAAAAAAAAAAAAAAAAAAAAAAAAAAAAAAAAATTCCATTGCATAAAGGTAAGTGGGTAACCACAAGTATTCAGAACTGTTTGTCAACTTGTTGAATGATTCACTCGTTCACTCATTCATTCATTCACTCATTCATTCATTGTATTGGTGAATGGGTGCGCGGGTGAATGAGTGAGCCAATGGCAATGTACATGTGTACAACTGGCGTTCACAGGCACCTTGAACAAGTTTGTCGATTTATTTATTCCCCCAGTCATTCACTTCTTCATTCATTAACTCATTCTACTGGTCCATGTGGAACCCCGGGAAGTGAAGCAGCGCCTGTTTACTGCGGTAAACAAGTTCTGTTTTACTGGTAAAATAGGACCCAGTCACCAATGCTTGGAGTGGAAGTCTTCTAAAATGGGCAACATAAGTATAAACGATTGACTAAACTAGACTTTATCTCTATGTTGGGATCATGATTAACAATTGAACATAAATATGTGACCTGAAACACCAATAAATAAATAAATAACACTGCGGTCATGATTAGCCATATGTGACCTTAAACACCAATAAATAAAAAAAATAACTTTCTATTGGTGAGTGGATGGGTGAATTCAATCATGAATTTATAGCGGTAAAAGTACATACGCAAGTTGTCTGAACCCATATTCTCACTTTTCACTCGAGAGATAAAAATGACGACTCTGACCACGCATCCCATTTGATCTGTTAAATGCTGTGTTCAGTCATTCGTCCCCTCAATTGTTCATTTACTCTTTCACTCGTTGATTTATCCATTCATTCATGCAAATTGTGTGGCCAGAATTCGACCTGATGTTAAACTGTTAAAAGTGCTAAAAGTCGTGTTCTTCAATTCTCTCACTCAGTCGATTACTAATTCATTCACTCGTCACTCACTAATCCATTCTCTCATGGACCCTGGTTGTTCAGAGTGCCAATAAAAACCCAATAAAAACTTAAATATTCTACAAAACTTGTGCTCACAAGTAATTTAGAACATATAAACTAGTCATCCATTATTTTATTTATTTCTTTATTAATTCATTTACTCCTCACTCATAACTCATTAATTCAACCATTCAGTCATCGACCTTTGTTGTTTAGTGCCAATAAAACCAAATAGAATCTATTCTTCTTTTTAAAAAAAAAAATGTGCTCAAACGTAATTCAGAACATTTTATTCATTCATTTCTTCTTTTGTTCACTTGTTTATTAATCCATTCATTCATTATTCATTAACTCATTAATTCTTCCATTCACTAATTGACCCTGGTTGTTTAGAGTGCCAATAAAACCAACTAAAAACTTATTCTTTTTTCCAAAAAAATGTGCTCAGATGTAATTTAGAACATTTTATTCATTCATTCGTTCATTCATTTACTTATTCATTCATTTATTGATTTTGTTTATTTATTCCATGACCTGGTAATTGAAAATGCTGGAAAAACCCAATAAATTATTCATTGCATAAACTTCGTGCTCATAACTATTTAGAATTATGCTTGACGTCTTATTGATTTATCCATTCATTCACTTATTCATCTATTCATGCTCTTATTTGCTCGGTTGATGAATGATTGGGTGAGTGAGTGATTGGGTGCATGGCTGGATGTGCGCACGAATGGATAAATGAATGCGAGAAATATTGGAACTGGAAACTTGTTTATTTCTGATCTAACCTGATGTTAAACGTGTTGGACGCTGAGCATATTCGTTCTGGAACCCTGGTTCCAGTAAATGCCGATACACCGTAATAAAACGTATCAATTGTATAAAATTTAGGTTCACAAGTAAGTATTTAGATTTCTGTTTGTCATCTCATTGATTCATCGGTTCGTTCGCTCATTGGTCCGTTCGTTCATTTCTTCATTCGTCCATGCACTCGGCTGGTGCATGGGTGGGCGAGGGAATGGGTGAATGGTTGGATGGGTGGATGGATGGGTGAATCAATGAAATATCAAAACCAGTAACTTGTTGGCCACAATCCGACTACACCATAAAAAAAATAAAATGATGGCAAATGTTGGTTAAACCGTACCCTACTCTCGTTATCGACTCCACCCCCCCCCCCCCCCCCTAGAATAAACAGTTTCTTCATGTGTATTGCACTATGGTTCTCCTCCAAAACTTTTATAGCATCGTCCTTTACTTGAAAATGGAATATGTATATATGTTTTTGTTTACATTTTTGTTTTTTATCTGGTCAATACATTTAACCACTCCAACACTGCATACGACTCGATTTGAATCTTGTACAACTTCACTCAAACTTGCTTATACTGATTTTCAACTACAATTTCCCATGGATGTATATGTGGACACAGGTTGGCGCTATCAACCTGGACTTGGTGACCGGCCCCCCTGTTATTATGTCGTCAGATAGCATTTCATTGGACGAGATCCAGAATAATCTGAATTATGATCTACAATCAATTTTTAACGAGAGAGCTCATGAGACAGAATCTACAAACTATTTGCCATCAGCTGTCCTTAATAATGACTGTAAATATTATTTACCAGAAGAAATGCCCCCCAGTTTTAATCATCACCAGCAAGAACACTTCTCAATTCTTCACCTAAACTGTCAAAGCCTCAAGGCCCATTGGGATTCTTTTAAAGAGTTGCTGTTTAAAACTCAATATTCTCACAACCATTTTGATGTCATTGGTTTGACTGAAATATTCCAAATTCCCCCCAAATGTTCCTACACATTAAATGGCTACCATCCCATTATAAGCATTACAAGACCAGATGGCGATGATGGACGTGGTGGCATTGGAATGTACATCAAAGAGGATACAGCTTTTAAGATCCGTCAGGATCTTTCGATATTTATCCCACATGTCATTGAATCGCTGTTCATCGAAATTAATTCCAGTAAGTCTGCTAAATTGATAGGGGTAATTTATAGACCCAACACACAACCTAAGGCTGACATTGATCTGTTTTTGGCCAAATTAAACGAAATAACCGACAAAATAAACCAGGAGAACAAAACATCGTACATAATGGGGGACTTTAACATTGACCTTTTGAAATTGGGTGTTCACACCAAAACCGCCACTTATTTAGATACCATGATCAGCCAAGGCTTCCTGCCGCATATCACTAAGCCTACTAGAGTAACGTGTCACTCTGCCACACTAATCGATCACATATTTACAAACAATATTTTGTCAACATCACAATCAGGCATAATCATCACAGATGTTTCAGACCATTTTGCTACTTTCCATACTGAAACAGCTCAGAAAACCTATGACACTCCAACCATAACCCTAAAGCGAAAAATTAATCCTGATAGTATAGCAGTCTTTAAAACGCTACTGTCACAAAGCGACTTTTCCCCCGTATTCGATTCTAACTGTCCAAATTCTGCATACAACATCTTTATGGACATCTATCAATCTGCTTTCGAGACGGCTTTTCCTCTGAAAAATACTAAATTAAGAAAAAAATTCGTAAAGCAAAATCCCTGGATGACGAAGGGGCTCCTAATCTCATCAAACAATAAATCTAAATTCTACAACAAAAAATTGAGATACCCAACTGAGCTGAATATTAGGAAATATAAAAACTATTGTAAGATATTTAACAAGATTAAAAAACAAAGTAAAGCAATGTACTACTCAAATATACTATCAGAAAACAAAGGTAATTTACGCAGAACGTGGCAAATTATTAATGATGCCTTACTTAAAACAAACCGCGGGAGTACCTTACCACAAAGTTTTATAATAGAAAATATTAAAGAAATTAACAGCCCAACTGAAATAGCCCAAGAATTCAACAAGTTTTTCGCGAACATAGGAAAACGCACTAGTGAACAAATAAACAAATCTCAGAAAAACTTTTTAGACTTCATGGATAATGATCAACTACACAGCTTCTACATAACCCCAACAACTGAATACGAGGTGGCTGCTGTTGTCAATTCTCTTAAGCCCAAAAATAGTGAGGACTGTGATGGCATTACTTCGAACCTACTAAAACAATCAATTAATCTAATAGCCCGTCCTCTAACCCACATCATTAATATGTCCTTTACCCATGGAATAGTCCCTGATAGGATGAAGATAGCAAAAGTTATTCCGATTTTTAAAACTGGAGATGAGCATGCATTTAATAATTATAGGCCCATAAGTATTTTACCAGTTTTCTCCAAGGTATTAGAAAAACTTATGGGCAACAGAATCATGAAATATCTCGAAACATTTGATATCTTATATCAGCATCAATATGGATTTAGAAAAAATCATTCCACCATACATTTAGTAATGCAATTACTGAAATCTATAGGTTCAGAAAATAACAAGGACACTAAAAACAATACATTAGCTGCATTTCTTGATCTCTCCAAGGCATTTGATACAATAAACCACGACATCTTGGTTACTAAGATGCAAAAATATGGATTCAGGGGCATTAGCAATAGTTGGTTTAACAGTTATCTCTCTAACAGATTGCAATATGTTCAATATGGCCAACAAAAGTCTGAACCAGCAGAACTAACATGTGGGGTTCCACAGGGCTCAGTTCTTGGACCAATCTTATTTTTATTATACATAAATGATATCGGTCGTTCCACAACCCTCAACGTTTTGTCATTTGCGGATGATACAACTGGCCACGAGTCGGTCCCATCCTCCAGATTTATAGATATCGTTTTTAATCAAGAACTCAAAAAACTATATGAGTGGTGTTCAGCAAATCAACTGGCCCTAAATGCAACCAAAACCAAATACATTATTATTAACCCGAACCATAAAGCTAATAGCTGCGCACACATCGATATTTATATGAATGGTGAAAAAATAAAAAGAGTGGGTTCAAATGAAGAAGATAAATCTCTGAACTTTTTAGGTATACACATTGATGAACACTTATCTTATCAAACTCATATATCTAAAATATGTTCCAAAATTGGATGGGCGAATTATACCTTAAATAGGGCAAAAAAACTATTCCCTGAAGATGTTATGAAGATCCTTTATTATTCTTTGGTCCATTGTCATTTAATATACGGTATTCAGATATGGGGGAATTCTAGGGTAACTAATAAACTACTAAAAATACAGAAACGTTCACTTAGAATTTTGAACAATAAAAAATTCAATTCTCATACAGACCCATTGTTCGCAAAAGACAAGATACTGAAAGTCACTGATTTGTACAAACTACATGCTTGTCTATTTGTGTTTGACTGGAAAAATGGAAATCTTCCCGATTCCTTCGAACATTATTTTACCACTCCAATCGCTCGACCTCAGATGAATACAAGGCAAAGAGGGCAGGTACATATCTATAAAACCCGAACGAAGGCATTAGATAGATTGCCCACATATGCCCTCCCCAAACTTTGGAACGAATTGGACCCTGAACTGCGAGACATACGAAATAGAAATGAATTTAAAAAGAAATTAACATCAAAACTTCTGTCCTCATATCAAGAAAGTTATCAGTGTGACAACCCATACTGCCCTGACTGTAACACTCTATAGTAGGCTGCCTCACCGATAATCCAATCTAATCTTATAGTAAATTGAATTGCTAACCCACCTTGTATAATGTATCCTGATTGAGATGTTGTACGGGTAATGTGCCATATGTCCTTTCTGTATAGTCTGGTTTGGTAAATAAAATAATACAATAATATCATAAGATTCTATTCCATGGCTGTAGGGATACCTACCTACACACTTCCTTATTGAGCCGCTCTTATAAATCTGGAAATCTCGTCCACTTAAAATAATGAGGTAGGTCGCCAGGTCCAGAGTTTAAAGTCTTCACGTAGTTATCCATGGGTTCTTCGTGCCATAGCCCAAAACACAGTGCATGCAGTCAGTGTTGGAGTCAAATGTATTACGGGAGTGACAGGTAGACAGCCAATCTGGCTATGTCATCTCCCAACGGTATAGACTAATTATATTTCTTTATGTATCATATAGTTTAACATGTAACATGTAAAATATACCGTTAAATAAAATATCTATCTATCTATCTATCTATCTATCTAGGAAGCGAGAAGTATGGGATAGCATTAAAAAGTTCGTTTCTGGATAAAGAGGAGAGAAAATAATATGATTTGTTTTCGCTTGCTATTGGAAATAAAATAAAAATATTGTTTAAACTAAAAGGGGAGGGGCCTCATTTGAGAGCGCACAGGAAATCAAGGCCTTCTTAAATGAGAACCATGACAAAACCAAGTTAACAATCAGGGAGACCCCCATCTATATCACTCACACACACCCTCACACTCCTGCCACTATACCCCTAACTTAATTTCGTTTTTGTTTTTTGTTTTTTTGTTGTTGTTTTTTGTTTGTTTTGTTTTTGTCTTTTTCAGTACTTGTTCCTTACGCTCGCTGCTAAAGATTAGCGAAAGTCTGCTTTGAGCCCGTGCCTATCTTTACACATGAAGCCTGCAAAATATTTATCATACTGTTTTTCAGGTGCTGGATTTCCAGGCAGGGTTCGATTCCCGGCGGGGGTCCTGAAACCAACATTCTAAATTATTTTAAAAAATGATAGTGTTCAGGCAAGCAAGAGATTTTGCCCAACTGGGTACTCCAACGCGTGTGTATATATTTTCGTCGGGCAATCAAGGATGTCTGCCCAATTTGGTGTTTCATAATTTCTTGCCCAACCTCTGCCCGATTAAAGTTATGATCGGGAGATTTTTTTTTTTTTTTTGGGGGGGGGGGGGGGGGGGGTGGGAGGGGGAATTTATACCTTTGGTAGACTTTATTGCCTTTATAATGAAATAGATACAATAGCGTTACTACACTTTCACCTTTATATTACTAAACATCTTATATGAAAAAATCACATTTTTTGAAAATATGTAATATTTATTTTATTTTGTCGAAACATAAAATATTATATTAAATATTTGTTTGTATAATTGTTTATTTGCTTGCTTGTTTGTTTGCTTTAGGTGTGGACTTATGTCCAGGAGTATTTACGCGGTCATTGTTGTTCCCCGGGCAAATGAAGTGTCTTGCATGAAAGCTCGACGAATGAGCTATTACGGCGACTTACGATCAGGAGGCGGGGGGGAGGGGGCGAATTTTGGCCGAGCGAGGTCGAAATGTGAATTAACTCTTTACCCGACGCACAGGATATTAAAATTTATTATTTTAATTATTTTTTTTTTTAAATTTCTTCCAAATATTTCAACAAAACCATATCATGTAACCCCCTCATTGATACGATCCCGATGAGCTCATTCCAATGAGGGCATCAAACGACAATGTTTTTTTTGCAAAAAGAAATTGAAATATATATGTCCAGCTGCTTAATTTGTAAATTACGCGGGTGGATGCTGCAGATTCGTTAGGTAAAGGTTTAACCCTTTACCTAACATGAAAAGCAGACGACACTTGCAAAAAAAAAATCTTGAGCAACTATTTTTTTTTTCATTTTTTGTCTCAAAAACATAGGTTATGACCACTCATTGGAACGAGCTCGACGAGCTCGTTCCAATGAGGGGTCATAACCCATGTTTTTGAGACAAAAAATGAAAATATATAATAAAAATTAACTGACGATTTTTAAGGATAGCGCTGACCGGTTTTTACCGTTACGTTGAGTAAAGGTTTGAAGAATCTCCACAAGAACACGAATGAGCCGTGTGAAAAAAGGGAGGCTACGGGGGGGGGGGGGGGGCATCACCTCCTCCCCGCGGCATTTTTTTTATCTTCGGAGCCTCTAAAATTCCATCTGGGAGACAAGGGTACCAAATGTGTAATTTGGGAGTGATGGACGGATACCCTGGAGCAAGTGACTTGAAATACCCGATAGAACAATACACTGGATACGTGAGGGTGCATGTTAGTTGCCAAACTATTTGTCGGTATTTCATTTCAGTAATTTGAACAACCTGTCCCATGCTGTAACACTTTACCACTACGGGGCTCGGTGCCACTCAAGCCACTCATGAAATATCTCCAGCTCGATTGATACAGAGGGGTGGAGGGAGGGGTAGTGTGCAGAAAAGTGAAATTGGGAAGAGAGAAGTATGGGATAGAATTAAAAAGTTCGTTTCTGGATAAGATAGATAAGATTTATTAAGAAAATACACCAGAACAAAGGCAGATTGCTTTGTATATACAAAATCAACATAACTAGAAACATAAAACAATACTAATTCTGAATGACAAACGTAAATATTAAGGCTTATAGTGGTTGTAATATAATATTGTTAATGTCACTTCTTGGTGTCAGGTTGACAAAACTTGTTCTCGTTGTTTTAAGATTTGCTGGATCATATTACAGATGATACCTCACAGCTGTGGCACATTGTTTCTCATCAGGAATATGAATCTCTCGGATGTGTCCATCTCAACAAACTCTTGGTGTTCACATACAAATTTGTTAAATGTACGTTCTCTGAGAGGCATATTCACCGCACTCCATAACGAAGTGCCATTCTGTTTCCACTGCACCTGAGCCGCACACCGCGCATAAGCGTTCACTTACTGGGATAGGTGGTTGCATATGCCTCCCCTTTTCTATCATAAGTTTTCGGTTACTTATACGCAAACGAGTAAATATGTTTATCGCATCGGGGGATGTTGTATAAATCAAATAAGGCTCCAGGGGATATTTGTTCTTAAACGCTCTATAAGTTCTCAGTTTATTTTTTTCCATTTTGGAAATGAGGAGATGAGGAGAGAAAATGTGATTTGTGTTCGCTTGCTATTAGAAATAAAAAAATATTGTTTAAACTAAAGAGGAAGGGCCGGTAATCATGGCCTTATAATGAGAACCATGGCAAAATCAAGTTATTATTATTATTACTATTATCAGTGAACCCGTTATAACAGTTCAGACGAGTGCTTTTGAACTATAATAAACAGCTTTTTCCACAAAATGTCAGTTCTTTTATTTTTTCACCGGCTGAACACAAACCGCTATTTTTTTTAATTTGTCTAATTCTCGAGTTTTAACCCCCTGCACACTGATGTCAAAATATCTAAATTTCAAGCAGAGAAAATTTCCCATAATGCATCTAGAAATTTAACCAATTCAATCTCGTTTGACAGAGCTCATTGAGCTCTGTCAAACGAGATTGAATTGGTTAAATTTCTAGATGCATTATGGGAAAAAACAGCTTCCTGAAATTTTGGTATTTTGACATCAGAGTGAAGGGGGTTAACAGACTCTATCATAAGAGTGAGTTTTACTGGGAGTCTACTGCGACACTTTTTGGAGAATTTTGACAATTTTAACTCTGTGATAGGAAAGTTTGATGCAAATACAAAACACAAAGGTTGGGGTGTCCTAATTTTTCATTTCCAATACATTTTTTAGTAATAAAATTTTGTAGTACTGTAGGTGACACGTGTGTCACGCCCACTCTTTTTACAGAACTGGCGATTTTTGTCATAGCTCCCAATTTTGTAACAAAAATCGCGAGGTTCAGGCATAGTTTACCACATTCGTAATAAAATCGGCAGGTTTTGTCATAGCTTACCACATTTGTAATAAATTCGCCAGGTCTTGTAATAAATTAAGGTCACGAGTTTTGTAATAAAAATCGACAGGTTTTGTCCAGGGGCGTCGGAAGTACTTCGGGGCAGGCGGGGCAGCCCCTGCAAAGGGCATTTACCGGCTGGACTACACTTGTCAGTTAGGGCGTCAGTCAGAATGTAACAGTTACAAGCCGCAGAGTATACTTGCCAGAGTAGCCCCGTCATGACACACCGAAGCATACAGATCTCGATCCGGAAGAAGACCCGGAGTTTGGGGGAGTTTGAGAGGAAGTGCCTCTCCCATCGGAAGTGGGCCACCTCTTCCCAAACTCCACCACTGAATTTTGAAAGCTTCCCGAAATTTGGGGTGTATTTTAGCTTTACTTCGAGAATAAATCATTGAGAAAAAATTAGCGAGGCACCTGGGAAGGGCATTGCCTGCCCCTCTCGCTCCCGTGGCCCGTAGGCAAGGACGCCGGCTGCCCATCTGCCCCCGTGTTGCCGGCGTCCCTGATTTATTCATAAAAAGCTTTACCAATTTTGTCATAAAAAACATCCGATTTTATATTCCTCCATTTCTTAATAATTCAAAAGAAATTTCGTTCCGTAATGTAACTAGAGCGCACTGTCACAGTGCCGAAGCTGCGACGATTCGTGCAACGCCAATGATGTTTTAAAGCTCGTTGGTGAAAAAAAACCTCGTTGGTGACAAAACAACTCGTTGGTGACAAGTCCATAAATGTGACAGAAATTATCCGAATGACATGCACTATTGCGAGGGTTTAGGCATCATGAAGATACACTTGCATTCCAAGTTTGGTGTCATTCCATCAAGTATTGTAGGAGTTATGGTGTTTTTTAATCTCGTTGGTGACAAACCGGCCGACAGACCGACCGACCGACCGACGGACAGACCGACATTGCCATATATAGAGCTGCTCGTCGCAGCTAAAAGCTCTCGTTTGTGACAAAAAACTTGTTGGTGATAAGTCCATGAATGTGAAAGAAATTATCCAAACAAGGTGCATTCATGGGAGGGTCCAGAAGTCATTAGAATACACTTACATACCAAGTATGACGTTATTCCATGAAGTATCTTGGGAGTTAAGGTGTATGAAAACTCGTTGGTGACAAAAACTCGTTGGTGACAAAAAAAACTCGTTGGTGACAACTCCATGAATGTGACAGAAATTATCCAAACGACGTGCATTCTTGGGAGGGTTTAGAAGTCATTAAAATACACTTGCATACCAAGTATGGTGCCATTCCATGAAGTATATTGGGAGTTATGGTGTTTGAAAACTCATTGGTGACAAAAAAAAAACTCGTTGGTGACAAAAATCTCGTTGGTGACAAGTTCATAAATGTGACAGAAATTATCCGAATGACATGCACTTTTGAGAGGGTGTAGACATCATGAAATTACACTTGCATACCAAGTATGGTGTCATTCCATCAAGTGTTTTGGGAGTTATGGTGTTTGTTAACATACCTTATGACCCCCTCATTGGAACGAGCTCGACGAGCTCGCTCCAAAGAGGGGTTATAAGTACTCATAACCTATGTTTTTGAGACAAAAAATGAAAACAATAATGAAAATTAATAGGCAATTTTTGAGAATAGCCCTGGCCGGTTTTGACCGTTACGTTGGGTAAAGGGTTAAAGGAAGCTTAGTTTTCAGCTGAGCAAAAATTTCTATTTGTTTTTCCCAAAACACACTGCTTTGATATTCTGGAGTTCTTCAGTTTTAACCTGATACTTCAGGAAACCTTTATATTTGGTATTCTATAGTACCCAAGAACCCACCCAGTATATTTGGTATTCTGGCAAGCAGTATTTTTAGCATTCTGGAGTACCCAAAATGTTTGGTATCTTACAGTGCCAATCTTGGTACTCTGGAGAACCAATACAGACTGTAGTACCTTTATTCCGGTACTCCTATGGTGACAAGTGGAGTATTAAATTTGGTACTTTGGAAAACATTGAAGTCTGTCATTTACAAAATTTTAAAACTGAAGTTTGGGAACTGTTGGAAAGATCGCCCCGAAAACAAGATCGGTCTTCGATGTCAGTAGTATAGCATGTACCCGATCGTGCACCATTACCCGCAGCTTTGCCGGAGCAGCTAGTGTTAAATTTCCATAGGAAACAGAGCCTTTTGCCGGAGCAACTTTTTCGTTGTAAAATTTCGGCTCCATCCAGCTAGATCCTGCAAATGGAACACGGTTAGCATATATAGTATGCTATGGTATGTATAGTGATAGAAGAAAACACAGGGCTATGGGTATATATTATGGATATATGATGGAAAATTGAAGGGGAAGGTGAGTTTTCTTGAAAGTTTTTCTCCACGAAACGGTTGACGTTGCTATTGATGTCGTGACGTCATGATGCGCACGTGACGTCATAGAGACGTTGACTACTGTTGTTGTCCACTGTTCATTCCAGCGTAACGTTATTCGGGTCGGGGGGAGGGGTGTCGGGCTTCTTATAAGGGGGGAGTTATATGGCAGTAGCAGTATATATCCATGTAGGTATACTATTAGCCCTTGGGCATTCAGAATATCCTATGACTGGCAATGTAGTATAGAATGCCCGGCCAGGCAGGCTTGTGAGGATGATGGTCATGCATGGTCATCCAGTGCGGTATTGTGAGTCCTTGGTGGTTTAAATTGGGCAGTACAGGCTGAATGGTCTGTTGGCCTATTACCCCCTTAGCACTATTAACCTACCGAATCTTTTGTATTATTTTATGGTTGGTATTGGTAGTTCGTAATTATAGGACAGACAGTAATATAACCGTTTGTTTAGAACTGGGACATATGGCCCGTGTCGGCCCCCCTGTTAGTCCTCGGTATTATTAACCAACCGATTGCTTTGTATTATTTTATGACTGGTATAGGTAGTACGTTATGGCAGGTTAAGTGGTATTGTAGGGTGGGGATGGGGGTATTGCCTGATAGTATAGAACAGCAGTATGGTATGGGCGATATATACCTCTGTGGGCACCTCGAAAAGCTATTGGTACTACTAATCGACTTATTGCTTTGTGTCATCCCATGACTGATTTAGGTAGTATGTAATACGGGAAAAGGCGTTATTGTGGAGTGGATCAGTGCAATGTATGGTAGCCTAGTGTGGTAGTATAGGGTGTACGTTTTGTACCCCTACAGGTCCCATGTTAGTCCTTAGTACTATTAATCCACCTAATTCTTGATGTCATCCTATGACTGGTATAGGTGGTATGTAATTCTAGGCCAAGCGGTATTGTGGGTAGGGGTAATCCCTGGTAGTTTAGAACGGTAGTATAGAATGGATGGTATATACCCCTGTAGGTCCCCTGTTAGTGCTTGGTACTTTTAACAAACCGATTGCTTTGTTTTATTATATGGCTGGTATAGGTAGTACGTTATGGTAGGTCAAGTGGTATTATGGGGTGGGGGTAATGCTTGGTAGTTTGGGACGGTAGTATAGCATAGGCTGTAATACCCATCTAGGTCTCTTGTTAGCCCTTGGTACTACTGATCCACCAGGTGCTTCATATTATCAAGCGGTACTGTTGGGTGGGATTAATGCCTGGTAGTACAAAACGGCAGAAGAGTAGTTGATAATATGAAGCATCTGGTGGGTCCAACGATATCCGGAATTCCAATGGAAATAAACGTCTCTTGTTTCGATATACATTCGGGAATTTGACTATGGAAAACCATTTGTAAACTCGCCCCGAATGCAGCCCAAAATATGTATCACTTCGCCAGACCAGCACAGGCATGTAATTATGACGTTAACATTAAAAGTTATTAAGTTATCGTTATGAACTGACGGTAATATGCTAACATGGTCTGAGGTTTGCGGCTCAAAGTTTATGTTCAACCGCGTAGCATCGAGGTGTTCGTGTTCGAATAAAACCTCAGTGGTAGTGGCAAAATGTCCCCAATGAGGTGTGTGTGTGTGGGAGGGGGTAATTTCCGACAGAAACACAATAAAAAAGGCAGTTTCCCCGTTGAGGTGGGGAAGGGTCTACCACCCCCGCCCCCTTCCCCCTTCCAGTTGTGATATACAACCCCTACTCGGGGAATCCGGGCACCATCTCTGCTGTTACTCCAATGAAAAAAATCTCCAAATCTGTTTTATTTAAACAAAAACAATCAAAAAATGTCATTTTCGATCTCGGTCTATTTGCCATGATCGAATTTACAAGGTGTACTTCAAAGCGCGGACGCTGACTACCGTTGCCATAGAAAACAACCCCGGAGTGTGCTCGATCTATGATATGAGCGGTTTAGCGTCATTGCTCGCGAATAACGTGGACAGACATGTTCTAATTGACCCGCTTCCGGCAATTAGAACACGGTAAGAATGGATTTACCTGAGATTAGAGAACGAAGCCGACCTGCTCCCAGCCAATCAAATTACGGTTTCAGAAAGAACAATGAGGTCGAATTTAACTGATGAATTATAATTAAATATATTCCAGGTTTGATAAACTCTTCATCTTGATTTCTGCAGGTGTATGTCCTCTTGGATGGACGCTTGACTCCAGAAAAAGTAGATGCATCAAAATAATGGGACCTCCTCTGAACTACACCGATTCACAACTCAGCTGCGAAAGTTATGGTGCCGAATTGTTAAGGATGGAAGATGATCTTGACAGAGAATTTATGGTTGCCATGCCATCGTGCGTATTACAGATAATTATGATAATATATATCTACATATTCACTGATCATGTCAGAACACTGTACAAATATCTTAATGTTAAACGTTCCTGTCACCTGTACATTACATACGACTGGTGGGATACATTTTTTGTGTTCATTTGTCTTTGAGCTAGCAGAATTTGACGCTAGTGGTTAATTTTAGGTGTGTGAACTGTAGGCTATCTTTGACACTGTAGGCTATCATTGACAAGTATAGTATGTTTCCACGCTATCAACTCGAATGGAAGGTCTAATGAGGGTGTCTGTTGGTGTTGTTCTGGCAAGGATAATCTGCAGCTCGTAACTGTTACATTCTGACTGACGCCCAAATTGACAAGTGTAGTCCATCCACGTCTCAGTCAGGTCGTATTACATGACAAAAGGAATCGTCCTGAGGTTGAACCTATAAAATGTGCAATACTCTCATATTACACGTCATGGTTCTTGGCAAGTTGAATACAAAATCGTAAAACGAAAATAAAAATATAAAAATGACGGCACCCTTAAGATTGTACAAAACAGTTGTGACAATAAATTTCTGAACATTAAAACGGTCAAAGACTATAATTGTCGAAGGGGCCTCAGTCATAGTCTAAGAGATACAAGCTGCAGATCATACATGACTGATGCCCGCCGCCATTTTTGGATGGTGTGATGGGGTGGATTTTTTGCAAGACAATAGGTAGGGCGTGTACTTGAGCCCCGACAACATATTTTTTATGGATAGTGCAAGTTTTTTATTAAGCCATTTTTCAAATCTATTTGATTATATTTGTTATTTATTATGTTTGCCTGTAATAAGAAAAGAATTAAGTAAGTAAAAACTTTTATCGTATAACTCGTCCGTTTTGTTCACTTTAAAACATTTGATATTTTGTTTTCATATTAATCAGTGATAAATGAAGCCTTCCGTCAATTTCATTGGTCAATTTCAAAACTAGACAATTTGATTGGCTGAACAAAATAAAACTGGGCCACATTTTCATAATTTGCATAATTAGAGTTGGGAGCTTTCATTGGTCAATTTCAAAACTGGTCAATTTGATTGGCTAAACAAAATACAACTGGGTTACATTTGCATAATTTCAGTAGGGAGAATTTACGTTATCTGTCCTATTTAGGGAAGGTTATATTGTATTAATCTTTTACCTGCAAGAAAAACGCCATTCATTTTTTTTATATCTTCACTTTTTGCTTCCAAAACATAGGTTATGACCCCTCATTGGAACGAGCTCGATGAGCTCGTTTCAATGAGGGGTCATAACCTATGTTTTGGAAGCAAAAAATGAAAAATTTTAGTAATACGAGGATGTTTTTTCCAAGTGCCGTCTGCAACTCAAGTTAGGTGATGGGTTAAAAAGTCATACTAAGTGGCTAATGTGTGCGTGTGTGTGTGTCATATGATAAATAGAATATGAAATGAGTGTTTTTCTCATATAATGTTTATGAAACTCGTCCGAATTTTCCGTTTGGGCTCGCCAAAACGGAAAATTTTTAGACTCGTTTCATAAATATTATATGAGAAAAACACTCATTCCATATCCTCCATTTATAAATGCATTCATTATCATGATTGTGGCGGTGGGTACCAATATCGGAGAGGAAATTGTTTCCATGTATTTTTTAATATTTTTCTTTCATGTTTCGGGATAGATTTTGCAGGATGTTACAGGAATTTGCATTGATTTTGTCTAGAAGGAAATTCTTAATTGTTTAACCCTTTACCCATAGTAACGGCAAAACCGGCCATCGCAAAAATATTCATCGCTATTCAATTAATTTACTTTTTTTCAAATTTTTTGTCTCAAAAACGTAGGTTATGACACCTCGTTGGAACGAGCTCGTTCCAACGAGGGGTCATAACCTATGTTTTAGAGACAAGAAAATGAAAAACAATTAGTTATTTTTTTGCAAGTGTCGTTTGCTTTTCATGTTAGGTAAAGGGTTAAATGGTCTAAACTAACATGAACAAATTAATGTCAGATTCAAGTATTAGGATCAAACAATTAAGACTATTATCTCGTTTTAAGTTTAATGACCAAGACAAAGACTTATGGATATTTATATATACTCGCCCAAAAAAGAAAGTGTGCATTGCAGAAATTGATCAAACTCCAAAAAAATAATTTCGTAGGTGTAAAGAGTATTAACCTGTTCATGAATAAGTTATATTGAACACAAAAACAGCTTTCCCCGTTAAAATTACATCAACGTTAAATGACGTGCCGCACGTTTGTGAAAAGGCAAGTTTTGCACGTGGAGAGTCTGAAAATTCATGCAGCAGTGTGAATCCTTGGGTATGTAAAAACTAAAGTAAGGCCTTCCTATCGTTCACATTCAAACTTGCGCTGCTGTTAAAACGACTCCACATTAGCATGCCAAGATTGACAATGAATCAACGTCTCCTTGCCCTGGGTATGATTAGACCTGGCAGAACACACAGAGAGGTTGCCCAGCATTTGAACTGCCACCGTAACACTGTAGACAGGCTAGTCCATCGACATGCACAACATGATGACGTTCGAGACCGACCCCGCTCCGGGAGACTCCGAGTTACCACCCCCTGCACAAGATTGGTATATCCGTGTCGTCCATCTCCGGAACCGGTAACAAACGGCAACGACGACAGCCAGGAACATCCCTAACCTGAGACGGATACATCCTCAAACAGTAATCAACCGGCTGAGAGAATACGGCTTACGTCCTCGAAGACCTGCAATTCGTCCGATTTTGACGTTACGTCATCGTCGTGCTCGACTGCAGTGGTGTAGGCAACATCTCAGGCATCCCTTACACTGGTGGCGACGTGTTTTATTCACAGATGAATGTCGTTTCCATCTTTCATCATCAGATGGCCGCCAGAGAGTGTACATACGTCGAAACGAACGCTACGCAGATCCATGTGTCGTGGAGCGAAACCGTTATGGGGGAGGGTCTCTCATTGTGTGGAGTGGCATCACTGCCCGTAACAGAACTGAGCTGGTCATTATTGATGGCAATCTCAATGCAGCCAGATATCGTGATGAAGTGCTTACACCTGTTGTTATCCCATTTCTGCAACGTCACGGCCCCGGCGTCATTCTACAGCAGGACAACGCCCGACCCCACGCAGCTCGTGTTGTTCAACAGTATCTGCAGCAACAACAAGTGGATGTTCTTCCCTGGCCCGCAAATTCGCCCGATATCTCACCCATTGAGCCCGTATGGGACGAAATGAAACGTCAGCTACGCCGGCTCTCCCATGCACCGTCAACGCTTGGGGAACTCCAAAGACAGCTTATCAGAATATGGAACAACATCACACAACACTTCCATGCTAACTTGTTCGCTTCCATGAGGCGTAGATGCACAGCAGTAGTCGATGCAGACGGAGGTCATACCAGATATTGAGTGTGTAACTTTTGTGTTTGACCCTTAGTGTCTTTGACTCTCCATGGCACCAAGAGTATTCGTCGTAGCGTAATGAAATTTCTCGTGTTGATCACAAATTGATTCATCTGTGACTGAATAAAATTTCCATGAATGAAAATGATATATATCTTTTTTTAGTGTTATTTTTTAGCATGCACACTTTCTTTTTTGGGAGAGTATAGATTCTAACTTTTTTCTATTCACCCCATAAAATCAGTAAAAATGAACAAAATAACAGGAGCCACGAGAGGTACGTAGTGTCTTGTTCATATCAGATGGATAGGAGACTACGACGTAGTCTCCTATCCATCTGATATGAACAAGAGAATATTTACACCTGAATGATGACACCCACACCTCCATTTGGGTTCGAACTCACGATGTGCATTGCTGAATGGTTAACTGTGTCTCGTCGGGCAATCCGCGGAACTGATTGTGCCACTGTTGTGAAGTTAATACCGGTCCTCCAGCTATGAGGTCATCGTTCGGTCCTACATGCAGCTTAGTCTGATATCGAACAAACAAACAAGAAGCCGTAAATTACGCCAAAACCGACGATGATTCCATAAAATGAACAGGACATTGTGTCGCTTCCGATCCTAAACGAAAATGTCCTATCCTAAACCATTATTGAAATCTGATCCCAAACAAAGAGTTGAAAAATCGACGGGGAAAAAACACAAAATAGTAAACAAAACTAATATACAATGAAAATACTCAGCCTATTGAAAAACAATAAAAGCTGTATTCACGGTGTTGTTTTGCAGGCTTCCGGGTGAAACAAAACAAATTTTTATTGGAATGAATGACATGGCCCATACAGGAGAGTGGAGATATGCGAATGGAGATCTGGTTACTTGGTTTCACTGGGGAGGTACACAGCCGAATGGAAATGGTTTGGAACACTGCATACAGATAAGGCGAAGCGCATCGATGAGAATGGGCGACTATTATTGTAATAGTAAATGGAGCTATATATGCATGATGACATTAGGTAAGAACATCAAAACATACTTCTTTTCTAAACGCTCAATGCCGTATGTTAGATAAGATGTGGAGGACGATCTTCAGATGAGTATTATGGCCGGGGCTGGGGGATATTCAAGCCCCCTCACCCTAAAAATTCTGAATTCTGAACAGGAATTAAAGAAATTATAGATGACTTTCCACGACTGGTGAAAACTGAAGTTCTCTCAAGCATAAAAATGTCAACGAATAGAGTTATTGGTGGGTGGGGTGGGTGCAATGCTTGGGCTTTCCTTAAGGAATTTTTTGTTTTGTAAAATATCCCACCTGCCGATCACACCAGCGCGAGGGGGGGGGGGGGAGGGTTATTCCTTACCCAATTAAAAAAAATCGATCTTCGAATATGCATGCGGCATAAAATGCTTTGTTCACCAAAAGATCTACCCACACTCATAATATAGATACCTGGCTACTGACCTGCTACAATTGTCCTCAATCGCATCAGGTGAAGAGAAACCTCTCCCATGGTTTGTGAATATGCGAATTTTAAGTGGATAACGAAATGTTATTTGGATTATTTCGAGAAAAATGCGATTAAAAGGTCCGGTCCATTATACTTATATTCGAAGAAGGCGCGAAGCCAGGACTCTATAATATGGGGTACCCCAGCCAGTTTGTGTGTATGTGTGTGTGTGGGGGGGGGGGGGGGGGTGATATTTGAAAGGCCGTTGTGTGTGTTGTTTTTTGGGGTTTTTTTGGGGGGGTTTGGGTGGGGGTGGGGGGGCTTCCCTAGTCCTAACTAGGACCTTTAGGTCGTTTCCCCTTCCTTCCACTTCCCTTGAGGGGAGGGGCAACGAACGGAATGTCGTAGTTAGGACGATCCTCCCCGCACCCCCGAGAAGCTTTTGCAAAATATAGTGCTTGAACAGCGAATCTGAGACATCTGTTGAGTGTAGGCCCAATATTGGAGACCGTTTTGGGGATCTATGTTTGTGAAACCTGCATTGGGTTAATGTTTGGGGGAGAGGCACCGAAAATGTTAGGAGGCCAAGGACCGTAGCTATGCCACCGAATTGAAGTATTTACTTGTGTGCTCTATTACGGATTCTCTCTGACTTCCTGGCGTAGATGGAAGATCATTGATGCAGCAATCGCGTGTCTTCTCTCCTCCTGAAATCACTGATATTTAATCTGAATGTCTCAGCGATCTGGATGTAGAACCAGACTCACGAATGGTGATGCTAGAATGAAATTGGACGCTTGGATTCTTAGACAACCCTGCTATAATTTTTAGAGCGAGATTGGAACCAACCTAGTTAAATAATCCGGATCAAGTTCATATTTCATTTTGTAGAAAATGGCTCAATTACAGTCTAAGGACGTTATAATTTCAACAATTTTTACCAAATAAACTTCGATTCTACACGAATCGCACCATCTATATATGCTTTGCAAGACAACTCATCCCGATTTTCCACATGATGCCCTGGGGATGGGGATGGGGGGGGGGGATTATAGCGCTGTGTACTAATGCATACTGCCCACCGACAATGCACTTGCCTTCAACCGCTGCTAACCCGTCGGTGTGAGTACGTTGGAGAGTTACAGTTGCTCGACGCTGCTCGGTGGTTCGCTCTTAGTTTCCGGCCTCATCAACCCCAAAAACTGCTTAACACCATATGATCATGGCTGATGAAAGTGTCGTTGAAACCCATCAAACAAACAATTATCAAAATTAAGATCATTACACCGTATATGTATTATATCCTACTTCTGCAAGTCTCAAACATTTTATTGGTTTTAAAATGACAAATGTAAGCTGTGTTTTAATATACTGTTAGCCGAAACTTGCAGTCAAAGTAGTCCCCCTTTCGTTTATAGATCTTTCAAAGTGTCGGCAGACGATAACCGCTTCATGTTGAACAAGTAAAAATTCCATTATTTATGGAGTTCGCGTGTAGAAAAAGTAGTCATCAAATATATTCGTTACACACTTTGCTAGTGACTTAATATGATATATATGAAGCGTGAGGCCAAGTGATACCGTATACTATATTACGTCACCAGCAAACTGCATGTCTAATAATAGCGCTTGCGCACTGAGACCACGTATTACTATGGTAACGACGTCTCAACATGGCTGATAACGCGGGTCACCATAACAACCAAACATGGCCCCACTTGGTCACGTGACATGACGTCACTCCCGGTGTCCAGCAGCGGGGTCTACAAAATTGGGATCGAAAACTACATTACATACTACTAATGGCCTTCCAACAGAAAATAGATTTATAAAAGATGGTCGATTCATCAGACCTGCAGCTAGGATCTAAAAAAATTCCGATATGATGGAGCGAGAGTTAAAAGTTTCTGACAGTGTTCATGGGTCGGTACGAACTTGAAACCTAACTCAATATACTTTCCCAACCCTTCACTTAGCGATTCGGCCGCATTCTCGTAAGTTACAAGTTCAGCAGTTGAGAAAACATTTTTTCCAAAAATTTCGACAAAAGCATATCATGTGACCCCCTCATCCCAACGAGAGGTCACATGATATGGTCTTTCAACAAAATTGAAAAAAATAAATAAAATAACAAATGTTGATATCTTATGCACTGGTTATTTAACTCGTGGAATGCAGGCAACCCATATTTGGGCTTTATTCTGAAGTGCAGGTACTGCAACTTAAAGTCTTCAAATTCAGTGGCTGTGCTTCATATTATCTTTGAAGTGATATTATTTAGTCTGTTAGGATTTGCCTTGTTACAATTTATAGGAGAGTGTCCAAAGACACTCTCCTATAAATTGCAACAAGGCAAAGACGTGTGAACAAATTTTGATGGCCAAAAAACATTTATCACTTTTCCAGATAAAAGGGGTTAAAATGGTTTCATCGAAAAAGTTGGTACGCGACAGACAGGGTCATGGTAGCGAACATTGATCGAAGACACCGATATCTAGGCAAGGAATCATTGCGTGCATTTCTACAAAATGTTTGAAATTGCAATTCTAATCTAATGTACCGCCCCTTTGGTTTTGTGTTATTTCACTACATTTCGATTGTTTTGGAGTGCAAACCAGTACCTCACTAGAGCACTAACAACTGCTGCACTTATAGCAGATGATCACAGATTAGAGCCACCTTTATGATTGCTATGGTCCAGTCTGTACAAGTGTGAATATTTGTGTTGGAATAGTGATCACAACTTGATTACAGCTATTATCAAGGTTAAAAACCCAACAAGAAGTAGGAGAAGTTTTTAAGGAGATTTAGGAACTCCGAAAGGATGCTGACTGGGAGCCGTTTGAAGAAAATTGAAATCAAAGCTTCAGAATATACACAGCTAGCATATGCCAAGGCAGATGCCATGGTTGTCAGTCTCGTGGTGGCTGGGAAGTATATGAAAGATAATTCAATTCAATTCTTTATTTAACGGTATGTAAAATATAATAATAAATACATTTACAGAATAATATTGTGACACAAAAACATACCGTTGGGGACAGCATAGCAAGATTGGCTGTCTTCCTGCTATCCCCCGAGGTAAATAATATAATTAGAGTGACATCATATCAGACGTAGTATACAGCCGGGAATAGAGAAATACAGATCCTTTTGGAGTAAATTTTGTAATGTTGCATTGTTGCGTTATTGCATGGGAAACAAGACACTTAGAATTGCAATGGTATTTTAGAATACATTGGAAATAATATTGAAAATAATTTGGGAATAATTTTGAAAATAATTTGGGAATAAGATGAGTGACAAACTGACGAGCTAGCCGGTAAAAGCAGAACTACATTTCAAATTAGCGTAGTAAACTATCTAGTACAGTCTGGGCAATACGGGTTGTTACATATAATTTATGTTTGATAATTTGAGAGAAGTTTTTGCGTTAATATTTTCTTAAATGCAGTACGATTAGTAGCATTTCTTATACTCGGTTCCAGATCATTCCAAAGCATAGGATAGTTGAAACAAGGGAGATAATCTAAGGACATTGTTCTTGTTCTGCAGACGCGAATCGATACCGAGTACCTGGTGGTGTGACCAGTAGCATTATTATTAAAGAGTGAAAACATAGAATTTCATGACTGAGGAAGAGATTCATTTTTCCAATCGAATAAAAATAACATGGCATGGAATTTGAAAAGGTCTGCAACTTTCATTATTTTATTTTGAGCAAACAGAGGATCAGTATGGGCATTGAAACGTGTGTTATTAATTATACGAACTGAGCGTTTTTGTAGTAGGAAAAGTTGGTTAATTGATCTTGAGTTCCCCTATATCTGTATACCATATACTAGACGACTGTGTATCAATGCAAAATATAACGTTTTCATGACATCGTGGGGCAGTATAGATTTGACTCTGTTTAGTGCATGATTTGCACATGCTATCTTAGAACACAGATGGGAGATATGCGATTTAAACGACAGGTGTTCATCAATATTAATACCAAGGAACTTAATAAATGTTTCTTTCCCGTTTCCATCCACTCGTTTTAATACAGTATCGTTGATTTTCATGCATTCGTTAAAAGGGGTTGCTCTTTTCGGACTGGGATTGATTAAAATATACTTTGTTTTCTTACAGTTCAGAACTTGATTGGCGGAACACCAGGTAAATATATGTTGAAGTTCATTATTAACAAATTGTGTTAGAAGTTGCACGTCAGAGTCAAAATACGCGGTAGTATCGTCTGCAAAAGAAAGAAGATGAAATGAGGTGGTGTGGTGGATATCATTGATATAGAGAAGGAACAGAATGGGACCCAAAGTTGATCCCTGAGGCACACCACACGTTATGGGCATCAGAGAGGATTTTGTGTTGGCGTACTGAACGTATTGTTTTCTATTTGTCAAGTAGCTTTTGAACCAGTCATTACATATGCCCCTGATACTGTAATGAGCAAGTTTGCTTAACAAAATTTCATGGTTTATAGAATCGAATGCTTTAGCTAGGTCTAAGAATATCGCCAGTGCGTGGTCTTTATTGGGCTTATTATTTGAGACTGCTATATGTTTTAGTAATTGCATAACTGGATGTAGTATGAAGTTTGGTGAGTGTGTCAAAATTAGCTAAAAAGTTTGTCACCCTGTTGCACACATCTTTTCCAACATTTTAGAAAATACAGGTAATGTACTTATTGGTCGGTAATTGGTGAGTTCTTTAGCACATCCTGACTTGAATTCAGGTATGACCTTAGCAGTTTTCATTCCGTCCGGCACCGCCCCTTGTTCAAAAGAATTGTTGATTATGTGTGCTATAGGTAATGCAATTATTTCGCCTATCAATTTGACTATCTTTGACGTTATGTTGTTGAAATCCTCACTAGATTTAGATTTCATTGCCTTAATAGTATTTATTACCTCCAATGGAGTAGTTGGGGCTATGAAGAAGTTGTCTGAGGTACTGTTATTCAAGAAATGGGTAAATTCAATGTTAGGCTTTTTAATTTGGGCGCGTGTATTCGTTCCGATGTTCACAAAGTTATTTGCAATTTCTTGAGTGTCATTAATATGACTGTTGTCATATCTAAAGGTAGAGGGAAGTCTAGTTACTGATGTTTGTTTCTTAATTGCGTCATTTAAAATTTTCCATGTTTTACGTAAATTGTTTTCTATTAGGATATTTCTGAAATACATTGCCTTCCTTCGTTTTTTTGATTCCATTAAAAATACGACAATAATTTTTGTAATTTTGTATATTCAATTCAGTTGGATATTGCAAAGTTTTTTTTTAAAGAATTTTGTTTTATTATTTGAAGACGTTAGTAGACCATTTGTCATCCAGGGTTGACGCTTTATGTATTTTTTAGTTTCGTGTACGCGTACTAGCGGAAATGATATCTCAAATGCATTTGTATAGATTCTATGAAATGCGTCATCAGCAGAAGTTGCTGCCAGAACAGAGGCAAAATCGCTTTGTTGCAAGATAGTTTTAAAATGATTTACATTATTCTCATTTATTTTCCTTTTTAGTAAGAGAGGTTGGTTTCGTTTATTGCTGTTTGCGGACTCAATGTAAAAAGTCCCAAAGTGGTCTGAAACATCTGTAATGATTATTCCTGCATCTGTAGGGGCTGAATCACTATTGGGAAAAAAATGTCATCAATCAAAGTGGTGGTTCATGGGGTTACTCTAGTTGGCTTGGTGATAGATGGGATAAAACCTTCAGAGAATATATGAGTTATATAGTCCTGAGTTTTTTGGCGAGAGTCTGATTTTAGCAGGTCAATATTCATATCGCCAATTAGGTTGGACTTTTTGTTTTCAAATGTTAATTTGCCGGTTATTTCGGCTAATTTAGACAAATAAATATCGATGTTAGCTTTAGGTTGCGTGTTTGGTCTATACACAACGCCAATTATTCTGGAAATATTACTGATTTGAACTTCTGCAAAAAGAGTTTCCATAACGTGCGTATGAACACAGAGATATCGTCTCTAATTTTAACTTCAAGTCCCTCACAAATAAACAACGCAACACTACCACGCCCATCGTCACCATCCGGTCTTGTATTCTTAATACGACTGTTGTATCCATCAAGTTTATATGAAATGTTCGGGGGGATACTAAATATTTCACTTAGTCCTATGACGTCGAAACTGTTATTCGCAGTTTGCATGGATGACAGAAGATCAGATAACGAGTCCCAATGAGCATTTAGACTTTGACAATTTATATGGAACATGGAAAATGACTTATCAGTATTAGAATATGAGGTGCGAAATTGTTCAGGTGAGTGATACAAGCATTTCCCAAACAGATGGTTGAGGGGTGATACATTTTCTTCATTATTAGCTTCTAAACATTCATTAAGGTGATTAATAAAATCATATTCAGGGTTTGTCCGGAGCTCGTCGATACCGATATTACCCGCCACAATAGATAAAATGATGCAGTGACTTCATTCCCATGCGAAAACCACTGTGATTTTTTGACAATAAGCTCCTGTATAGGTGGATATGACAAATGGTGTTTGTCTGTGTAAACAGAACTTTGATGAGGTGATTAATAAAATCATATTCAGGGTTTGTCCGGAGCTCGTCGATACCGATATTACCCGCCACAATAGATAAAATGATGCAGTGACTTGATTCCCATGCGAAAACAACTGTGATTTTTTGACAATAAGCTCCTGTATAGGTGGATATGACAAATGGTGTTTGTCTGTGTAAACAGAACTTTGATGTCAAGAGAAGATATAATATATATATACAGCATGAAATGAACAATTGTTGCAGTAGATTGCTTTGTATGCTCCCTTAGGAACATTAGATGATTTATCTTACGTTCACACTAAAAACTAAAGTGTTAAAACTGACACTTTCAAGGTGTTAAACCCATTCTAACTCTTAAGGTTTGATTTTAAAACTCAAAGTGCAATGCTTTAAGCATTTAGACATTACAATCGTCAGACATCTGAAACTTGAATGGATGGCACTTCCCATGTGTCCAGCGTTGGTGGTTCTTCCAGAATCGTCCATAATTTGATTTGTGCTTGGTGGGTACATAATTAAAAGGACACAACGCAGATGACGCGGATCAGGCTCGAGAGTTCGAGCCTAATCCGCGTCATCTGCGTTGTTTCCTTTTAAGTGTCGCGAATTTACACTTGTCAAGTGGTATTATTGTAACACCTGTCAAGTTCTGGGATATCTACACTTGAACAAAGTGCTAGTTCAGCACTTAGTAAGTGTTAAATACAGCACTTCAAGTGTAGTTTTTAACACTTTAGTTTTTAGCGTGACGTTGATCGGACAGAGGATAGGTATTTCTTTTGAGTGTTAAATACAGCACTTCAAGTGCAGTTTTTAACACTTTAGTTTTTAGCGTGACGTTGATTGGACAGAGGAAAGGTATTCCTTTTGAGTACATCTTTTTACACTCATAGAGTAACACAAGACTGTCGTCAAGGCTGATGGGTGATTCGGATGTAAAAACTACATTATGGATACGCTGCAGGCAGATAGATTTAGGGACACAGCCCAAAGCTGTTCCGAATTACTTGTTGCACATAAATCATCCAGGTATGGTCAATACCAGGGTCCGCTGGTGTGGGCGCGAATAGAGAGGTAGACAGAATTGAAGTAGAACATATTACCCTGTTATAAGTTCATAAATATGTAGTAATTCACGACCACAGCAGCAGACCGCCTCGATGATGTCCATAGACCGAGATTGTTAGGTGGGGGACTAGGCATCATGGCTATCTGAGGATTATATAGACCGAGATTGCTAGGTGTGGGACTAGGCACCACGGCTATCTGAGGATTATATAGACCGAGATTGTTAGGTGTGGAACTAGGCACCACGGCTATCTGAGGATTATATAGACCGAGATTGTTAGGTGTGGTACTAGGCACCACGGCTATCTGAGGATTATATAGACCGAGATTGTTAGGTGTGGTACTAGGCACCACGGCTATCTGAGGATTGTATAGACCGAGATTGTTAGGTGTGGGACTACGCACCGCGGTTATCTGAGGATTCTATAGACCCAGATTGTTAGGTGTGGGACTAGGCACCACGGCTATCTGAGGATTATATAGACCGAGATTGTTAGGTGTGGGACTAGGCACCATGGCTATCTGAGGATTATATAGACCGAGATTGTTAGGTGTGGGACTAGGAACCACGGTTATCTGAGGATTCTATAGACCGGGATTGTTAGGTGTGGTACTAGGCACCACGGCTATCTGAGGATTATATAGACCGAAATTCTTAGGTGTGGGACTAGGCACCATGGCTATCTGAGGATTGTATAGACCGAGATTGTTAGGTGTGGTACTAGGCACCACGGCTATCTGAGGATTGTATAGACCGAGATTGTTAGGTATGGGACTAGGCACCATGGCTATCTGAGGATTATATAGACCAAGATTGTTAGATGTGGTACTAGGCACCATGGCTATCTGAGGATTATATAGACCGAGATTGTTAGGTGTGGTACTAGGCACCACGGCTCTCTGAGGATTATATAGACCGAGATTGTTAGGTGTGGTACTAGGCACCACGGCTATCTGAGGATTATATAGACCGAGATTGTTAGGTGTGGGACTAGGCACCACGGCTATCTGAGGATTATATAGACCGAGATTGTTAGGTGTGGGACTAGGCACCACGGCTATCTGAGGATTATATAGACCGAGATTGTTAGGTGTGGGACTAGGCACCACGGCTATCTGAGGATTATATAGACCGAGATTGTTAGGTGTGGGACTAGGCACCATGGCTATCTGAGGATTATATAGACCGAGATTGTTAGGTGTGGGACTAGGAACCACGGTTATCTGAGGATTCTATAGACCGGGATTGTTAGGTGTGGTACTAGGCACCACGGCTATCTGAGGATTATATAGACCGAAATTCTTAGGTGTGGGACTAGGCACTATGGCTATCTGAGGATTGTATAGACCGAGATTGTTAGGTGTGGTACTAGGCACCACGGCTATCTGAGGATTGTATAGACCGAGATTGTTAGGTATGGGACTAGGCACCATGGCTATCTGAGGATTATATAGACCAAGATTGTTAGATGTGGTACTAGGCACCATGGCTATCTGAGGATTATATAGACCGAGATTGTTAGGTGTGGTACTAGGCACCACGGCTCTCTGAGGATTATATAGACCGAGATTGTTAGGTGTGGTACTAGGCACCACGGCTATCTGAGGATTATATAGACCGAGATTGTTAGGTGTGGGACTAGGCACCACGGCTATCTGAGGATTATATAGACCGAGATTGTTAGGTGTGGGACTAGGCACCACGGCTATCTGAGGATTATATATACCGAGATTGTTAGGTGTGGGACTAGGCACCACGGCTATCTGAGGATTATATAGACCGAGATTGTTAGGTGTGGGACTAGGCACCATGGCTATCTGAGGATTATATAGACCGAGATTGTTAGGTGTGGGACTAGGAACCACGGTTATCTGAGGATTCTATAGACCGGGATTGTTAGGTGTGGTACTAGGCACCACGGCTATCTGAGGATTATATAGACCGAAATTCTTAGGTGTTGGACTAGGCACCATGGCTATCTGAGGATTGTATAGACCGAGATTGTTAGGTGTGGTACTAGGCACCACGGCTATCTGAGGATTGTATAGACCGAGATTGTTAGGTATGGGACTAGGCACCATGGCTATCTGAGGATTATATAGACCAAGATTGTTAGATGTGGTACTAGGCACCATGGCTATCTGAGGATTATATAGACCGAGATTGTTAGTGTGGTACTAGGCACCACGGCTCTCTGAGGATTATATAGACCGAGATTGTTAGGTGTGGTACTAGGCACCACGGCTATCTGAGGATTATATAGACCGAGATTGTTAGGTGTGGGACTAGGCACCACGGCTATCTGAGGATTATATAGACCGAGATTGTTAGGTGTGGGACTAGGCACCACGGCTATCTGAGGATTATATAGACCGAGATTGTTAGGTGTGGGACTAGGCACCACAGCTATCTGAGGATTATATAGACCGAGATTGTTAGGTGTGGTACTAGGCACCACGGCTATCTGAGGATTGTATAGACCGAGATTGTTAGGTGTGGGACTAGGCACCACGGTTATCTGAGGATTATATAGACTGAGATTGTTAGGTGTGGGACTAGGCACCACGGCTATCTGAGGATTATATAGACCGAGATTGTTAGGTGTGGGACTAGACACCATGGCTATCTGAGGATTATATAGACCGAGATTGTTAGGTGTGGGACTAGGAACCACGGTTATCTGAGGATTCTATAGACCGAGATTGTTAGGTGTGGTACTAGGCACCACGGCTATCTGAGGATTATATAGACCGAAATTCTTAGGTGTGGGACTAGGCACCATGGCTATCTGAGGATTGTATAGACCGAGATTGTTAGGTGTGGTACTAGGCACCACGGCTATCTGAGGATTGTATAGACCGAGATTGTTAGGTATGGGACTAGGCACCATGGCTATCTGAGGATTATATAGACCAAGATTGTTAGATGTGGTACTAGGCACCATGGCTATCTGAGGATTATATAGACCGAGATTGTTAGGTGTGGTACTAGGCACCACGGCTCTCTGAGGATTATATAGACCGAGATTGTTAGGTGTGGTACTAGGCACCACGGCTATCTGAGGATTATATAGACCGAGATTGTTAGGTGTGGTACTAGGCACCACGGCTATCTGAGAATTATATAGACCGAGATTGTTAGGTGTGGTACTAGGCATCATGGCTATCTGAGGGTTATATAGACCGAGATTGTTAGGTGTGGGACTAGGCACCACGGCTATCTGAGGATTATATAGACCGAGATTGTTAGGTGTGGTACTAGGCACCACGGTTATCTGAGGATTATATAGACCGAGATTGTTAGGTGTGGTACTAGGCACCATGGCTATCTGAGGATTACATAGACCGAGATTGTTAGGTGTGGTACTAGGCACCATGGCTATCTGAGGATTATATAGACCGAGATTGTTAGGTGTGGTACTAGGCACCATGGCTTTCTGTGGATTATATAGACCGAGATTGTTAGGTGTGGTACTAGGCACCACGGCTCTCTGAGGATTATATAGACCGAGATTGTTAGGTGTGGTACTAGGCACCACGGCTATCTGAGGATTATATAGACCGAGATTGTTAGGTGTGGTACTAGGCACCACGGCTATCTGTGGATTATATAGACCGAGATTGTTAGGTGTGGTACTAGGCACCACGGCTATTTGAGTATTATATAGACCGAGATTGTTAGGTGTGGTACTAGGCACCACGGCTATATGAGGATTGTACAGACCGAGATTGTTAGGTGTGGGACTAGGCACCACGGCTATCGGAGGATTATTTTATTATTATATTATTAAAAGTGCACATATGTTAATATGTGTATCTAATTGAAGCTATACAAACTGCAACTGTACACACGGATAGCATAGAAACGATAACAATTACAGTGGTAGAGGCGCGATTCGTAAGGTGAAAAAAAACTCCTTCCAAAACACCTCAGCAAAGCCACCTCACGCAACCCCCATCGAAAGAAAACGTGCTCGCAGTGTTCGCTTAAATGGGGGGGGGGGGGGGGGGGGCGGGGTCATTTTAGCGAGCACTGTGAGCATGTTGCGAGACCATCTGGAAGAATTATGAAAGAAATTAGATCTACAATTCATGCCACAATTTTTAATCTATCGGTAGTTGTTTGGGTTATAACCTGGAGAGTGGGATAATTGTTTCAGAGGGCCACAATTAGAGATGAACTAAAGCAGTGTAAGTCTATTCACAGATATAATAAATCATATCCTGTGGGTTGAAGTCAATGAAATAAACATTTTTATATTAATATGAGGGCCAATACAGGAACTTGGGTATAGGATAAATGACGAATCGAAAAAAGCTGTAAAGGGCAGAAAAGTCAAATGTGCTTGGAAAACAAATGTGAGTTGAAAACTCAAAGGGATGGAAAACAATGAAGCCAGGGTAGCAAAGGAAAAATACCAAAAAACATGGAATGAAGTAAATGAGATTTCAGCTTTTAATTGGAGGTTGCGGAACGGCAATCTTATTAGGGCGATAAGAATAACGGGGGTGGGGTAGGGGCGATTTCGAACGTATTTTGGAAATAGGCAAATAAAAGAAACAAAGGAAGTAATTTACAGAGTATTAAAGTGAAGGGCAGAAATATAGACGATCTTGACAAAAACGCATCAGAACTAATCAAGCACTGGGAAAAGATAAACGATAATCGATAGGGCGTGGGGAACAGTGCCGCAATGAGGTTGAGGAAAATTTATACAACTACGTGTGCAGCAAAATAAAATAATTCCCTTTATTTCTTCTCTCTTCTTCTACGTGGCAAGTTTAAACAATCTCACTCATCGTCAGCTATGGGGGTTCGACTCTCACTGAACTGCTTTCATATTCGGATAGAGCCAACCTTAGCCACGTACCTGTCCCACCATCTGCCCCTCCTCCCATTCAATGTGAATTGTGCGCTTCTGCGTTAGTGATTACTTGTGTGTGTGTTAAACCATATTGTCTCGAATCTGTCGAGAAAATGGCATCCACCCGCCTGACCATGAGTCTTCACGCCCTCGTGTCTGCATACTAAAAACTAAAGTGTTAAAACTGACACTTTCAAGGTGTTAAACCCATTCTAACTCTTAGGGTTTGATTTTAACACTCAAAGTGCAATGCTTTAAGCACTTAGACATTACAATCGTCAGACATCTGAAACTTGAACGGATGGCACTTCCCATTGGTGGTTCTTCCAGAATCGTCCATAATTTGATTTGCGCTTTGAGGGTACATAATTAAAAGGACACAACGCAGATGACGCGGATCAGGCTCGAGAGTTCGAGCCTGTTCCGTGTCATCTGCATTGTTTCCTTTAAGTGTCACGACATTACACTTGGCAAGTGGTATTATTGTAACACCTGTCAAGTTCTGGGATATCTACACTTGAACAAAGTGCTAGTTCAGCACTTAGTAAGTGTTAAATACAGCACTTCAAGTGTAGTTTTTAACACTTTAGTTTTTGCGGTGTGGTGATTGCTTGCGTGGTGGACGCGGTGTCTTGGTACAGTGAGGGACAGTGGGTAATCGATCTAGTTAGGCGGGCTGCTTACTAAATTTCAGCTGCCTCCAAGGTGACGATGTGTGGGTCTAGCTATTTATCCTAACCATCTTCTTGAATCAGTATATCTAAGAGTTAGGGAGACGACCCAAATAAGCTCTAAGCTTTCTGTCGAATCCCTCCTTTAGAATGTATCTTCTCTTTACGTATGCTGTGTAATATTTAAGGGATAGTGCATGGCTTGGAGTTGACTACGCCCATATAGTACCCCGTGAGGTGGTGTAGTTCCCGCCGCGAAGCGGAGGGAACTACACCACCTCACTGGGCACTATATGGGCGTAGTCAACGACAAGACATGCACTAATCCTTATATTATATCGAACACCCATCAAGAAAAACATCTGTCCGATTTGTTAATCTATTACCAAGGTAGCAGCCCTACCAATCAGCGTTATATAGAAAAAAATACCATGCAGTTTTTAAAAAAAATTTCTTCTTCCAAAACACGGCTAACTTGGAATATTGATATGAGCAGAAGACAGATTTTGAATTGGTCGGCAAGGGTAAACAAAACATTCCCCCCAAACGGAACTGTGTATTCTAGAATCGCGCAACTCGCGAATGAAAACTAAAATTTTCGAAATTTGACAACGCAGTTTGATAATTTCCACACATTTGTCACACATATACATTACCAAATGGGTCAGCACGGGATACAAACTCCGAAGATTCAATTGAATGCCATTATTTATTCGTTTACTGCCCAAAACATACAATTAAATAGCGAAATAATATGAGCAGCGAAACAAACGATTTTTCATATCCGGACGCATTCTCATGAAAGTTGGACCCAGGTATGGATCATTCTCTTCGAAACGAGATATGGATCATCTTCTCAAGGAATAAAATGAACGCCTCGAAAAATGTGACTTCAGCAATGGAAAAGCGATATATTTTTCCACAAATATTTCTTTCCGGGTCGTTTTGTGGATGTTGTGCCTCTGTGAATCGATTTTAAAATTTAGCATGATCAGTTTCATTCACCCAGTATGAAAAGAAAACTAATATAGTAGTGTGCTAAAAATAGAAAACGTGTAGTGCCTGGGTGTAGTGCCTGGTCAGTTCTGTGGATGCAAACTACACGAAATAGGGTATCATCTTTCAGCCAATCAGAATGCAAGGAAGTCACGTGAGATATAATATTGTATAACATTAAGTTTTGTACAAGTATTCCATTTTGTGTACAGCAAATGTAATATGTTCCAATAAATATTGTTTAAACTAAACTAAAATAAAAGTTGAGGAGGTCCAAGAAGTGGTATCAAAATTGCGGAACGGAAAAGCGGGAGGGATGGACGAAATTCCTAAAAGAAATAGGGGAGAGGAACTATGTAAGGGTGTAACAGCCTTATTCAACTTTGCCATAGAAAAACACGAAGAGGTTCCAAAAGGGTGGAGAGAAAGCAAGGTCATATTTGTGCACAAAGAGGGACAACTATCGAGGGGCCACGGTCTGTAACAACATTGGAAAAGTTTTCTGAAAGGTGCTGCATCGGAGATTAGAGGATGTGATTGAAGAGAGGGGCTTTTTGGGAAAGATCCAGAATACCTTCTTTTCACACTATCTCAAATGATAAAATCGGCGAAAGCCAGGAAGAAAAAGATGTTTTTGACGTTTCTGGATGTTAAAAATCCATATGATGGAGTATGGAGGGAAGGTATGTGGTGAATGCTTGAGGCATTGGGCCTGGGGTGAGTTTGTTGAAATTATAAAATCATATGATATATGAAGATGTGAAAAGTGAACGTAGTCTGGGTAACATAACAATAAAACGGGTGCCTATGGAGATAGGCCTAAAGCAGGAGTGAATCCTTTCACCAGTCCTTTTGGCATTGTGTATCAATGATTTTAGAGATGAACTCATGTGCAGCGACGTGTGGTGGCAGTTAGGGACCTGAAAACATCAGGGCTATTTGTCACAGATGATATGGTACTAGTGTCAGAAAGTGAGGAGGGGCTACCGAAAATGCTGGAAATTGCTGTGAGATATGGGGACAAAAGGAGACGTGAACTAAAAGAAAACAAAAGCAAAGTTATACCAGTGAGTCGTAAAGTTTAACCCTTTACCTAACATGAAAGCACACGACACTCGCAAACAAACTTCGCGAATAACTAATTTTTTTCATTTTTTGTCTCAAAACATAGGTTTTGACCCCTCATTGGAACGAGCTCGACAAGCTCGTTCCAAAGAGGGGTCATAACCTATGTTTTTGAAACAGAAAATGAAAAAAAATATTGAAAATTAATTGGAGATTTTTGTGAATAGCGCTAGCCGGTCTTGGCCGTTACGTTGGGAAAAGTTTAACATACTCGAAGGAGGAAAACAGGGAAGCTCTGTATTTCGGAAGGTAGTAGCAAACTTCTTATTATGGGAGAGGCAGGTGACTTCGCGTTTGTGGGGATACATATAAACATCACAGGGGAAGGCATTTACCGAAATGCCGCGAATAAAGTAACTGTGAATGAGAAGTGAATTCTTAATGAAATGAAACTTTTAGGTAGGTACCACTTTAATAAGGTTTTTTGAGGGGAAAACCATTTGGAAAATGGTAGGCATTCCCAGTATAACATTTGGTATGGAAATAATACCTCTAAACCAAACGGCTGTAAAGAGTCTGGAAACTTTGCAGAATGATGCTGGCCGATGGATAGCGGGATCGAGTTATGCCTCAACACTAGAAGTAATCGGGGCTTGGTTTGATGAGGATCAAGGGCAGGGTAGATTTAATGAAGCCCTGTTATCTTAACTATTTGGTAAATCGATGAAGCAAACCAGTGTTTCAGAATACTTGGAATACAAATACAAAGACAGGGTTGACTGGGCAACTGATGGAGTTACTAGAGAACTATTCAGTGGAAACCTCGGACTTAGAAGTGTAGCTAAACCAGGGTAAAAAGTATGAGAAAGAGTCATGGGGGATTGTAATCGAAAGTGACTATGGGGGTCAAAGGAAAGGGGTCTCTAAGTGGCCTCCTGAAAGGCTCAAAAAGGTACAGAAACTCCATAATATGTTACCAACCGAGTTAAACCACCAACCCCCAAGGTCTAGCATTACGTACTACCTGCAACAACCAAAGGGTAATAAAAAGTATAACACATGTAGCAAGTACCTTGGGCTAACATTAGTTAACAGGGACACACACAGACCATCCTATACTACCGTACTAGACAACAAAGCGTACCTCACATAACCGCATGACAAGATACAAAATTGTAATGACAAGTTATTAAATTGTAATTACAAGTTCGTTAAATTGTAATAGCAAGTTATTAAATTGTTTTACAACATAGTTAAACTGTAATTACAAGCTAATAATTTGTAATCATATGCTATTAAATTGTAATTAAAAGTTAGCTTTCTTATAATTACATGTTAGCTAACTTGGAAATACAAGTTAGCTAAATTGAAATTACAATATAATAACGTGTAATTAATTACGAGATAGTATTATGTATTTACAATTTAGTATCTTGCCATTACAAATTAGTCTTTTGTAATTACAAGTTAGTATCTTGTAATTAGAAGATAGTATCTGAAGGCCAGTGGCGTAGCTTCTGTTCTCTTGCATTTCAGTGAGAGTTTTATAATTCTGCTCAAGATTAAGGATATGTTTCCAGTTCCCAACAAAAATGTATTTTAGTTTGATCCAACAGAGACAGAGTAAAAATATTCATTTGCTAAATGGTTAAAATTAATATATAGTTATGTATACTTTCAGGTGACATTAATCTGGCACCGGTGAGATTCAGACTCCATGACTCTTGTTTAGAAAGTCACGTGGTTTCTGGACGTGTGCCGTTAACTGAGGAAGTGCCCGGTTCAAAGAAGGAAGATTGCGTCGTACTCTGTGGTAGACAGAAATGTTGCTCTGCTGTTTCGTACAGTAACAACGAGTGTGTACTCTACAAGAAGGAGTTGATCACAGTTCCGATGCAGTGTGCTTGTATAGGCTGTCTCCTTTTCACAAAGATATAAGATTGAGTGTGACTGTCATACAATGTTTCACATTACCAGAAATATGAAAGAATGATATAAACTAATTTGATGTCAGCAAAACAAACTTTCGAAACACCATAAAGCCATTTGTTTGAGATCTAGGAACAGAATATCAAAAGTGGAATATTATGGTTCTGAGTCAGTTTGTTCTTTCTTCATAAATGACCAATTCAAAAATCAAACGGGTATACAGGGGTGGGGGGGAGGGAGGGGGCTATTCAGCATTTATGTTATACCTTTATCATATCAATAATTCGAGATGGACGGATTTGGAATTTTGAGTTTGGTTTCGGTATTTTTTTTTGGGGGGGGGGGGGGGGTACACCTCGGTATCGGTTCGGTTTTCAATATCTGACTTGACTGAGATTTGCTGATAGTATTAACCCTTTACCTGACATGAAAAGCAGACGACACTTGCAAAAAAAATTCTTGAATAACTAAATTTTTTCATTTTTTGTCTCAAAAACATAGGTTATGACCCCTCGTTGGAACGAGCTCGACGAGCTCGTTCCAACGAGGGGTCATAACCTATGTTTTTAAGACAAAAAATGAAAATATTTTGAAAATTAATTGGCGATTTTTGAGAATAGCGCTGGCCGGTTTTGGCCGTTACGTTGGGTAAAGGGTTAAAGGGGAATTCATATCAGTAAAACAGAGTAATTTGTTGTAGTATCATTCTACCAGAACGCTATAAATGACACTGCCAATGAGCTCAACAGTGGCATTCCTTTACGACCACATATTATTTCTACAGTAATTTGGTGACTTTTTCTAAACGCACCTTAATGTTTAAAGACCAATTTCAGGATTTTACAATCTCAGAGCATCTGCTCCGACCATGCCAACTTTAGGAGGTCTTGCTGACAAAAGGCAAAACACCTGGGTAGTGGGCAGTGAATTCTAATCAGGTCTTGGCTGCCTTGTTGGGCAGCCAAGACTTGACTAGAAATCACTGCTAAGCAATTGGACATGTACAGGTTATGGGAATTCAGGACAGTTGCCCAGTCCACTGAGGGTTAACAAAACTGAAAAGTAAATCGGTCACCTCTTTCATGAAAATGAACCGTTCAACTGTTATCAAGCATCAACAGGGACTTATAAACAGCAGATGTAGGAAAATTTGAAAATTCAGTATTCATTCATTGGTTCGTTTTTGGTTTTTTGGTATCCTGTCCCATAGCCCAAGACACGGCAGAATAGTTCCAGCCCTGTGGGGTTGGCCCTGGGTGATATGGAAGAGGTTGCGGTGTAGGTCCCAACGTTGTGTACTTCTTTGATTTATGGACCGTCTCCCAATGTGGTCATCTAGTGGTAATTTCGATTCTCCAGGTTCTGTTGTTTAGACTTGGCCAGCTAGGGTTAAAGAATACTTGTGAAATAATAAATAAGCTTCAGCACATTTATACAGTGACCAATAGACATTTATTTAATTAAGTGTGAGAAATGAATGATATGCCATTACCCGGATTTTATTTGAGGTACTGCCTAACAGCTCCCAATAGGAGATGAAGTTCTCATCCCAAGTTAAAACTCCATGAAATTCCTTAGCCCTAATTATTTACCAGCACTTACCAAGAGCTCAATGCTCTCTATAAAGATTAAATAAATATAATAGCCCAAAATCGGTTGATTTTTTCAAACATAAGCTCTAAGAGTTTATTTTAAAAGTTCTTAGCTTCGCCAAGCTGTGAGAGTGAGTCCCACCAGACTATTAGAAAGTCAGTTCTGCTGAACTGTGATGAGAACAAGTTCTGATTTTACAGTGACAATAGGCTGCTTAAATACAAATCAGAGGCAGCAAAGCACCAAGGAGAGGGAATCTCTCATTAATGGTTCTGATGCCAAGACTAGTATTGTATCATTCAACTGCTTTATCACATTGCATTTAGAAAATAAATGCGGAGACCAAAAATAATTTACATAGTAAAATTTACTAGCTTAAACTCCAGCACGTAGACAGTAAAAGAGAATTAGTAGTCCACCTAATATACCTATCTCTGATAATGAAACTGGAGTGATGATGGTTGTTTGACAATTTGAGCTAGTTTTAATTAACAATTTATGAGGTGAACTTAGTACTTTCTATAGTAACATTAGAGGTGGCCGAGTGTGATGGAATATCTCATTATAACTACAGACAAACTACAAATTATGCTTACCAGTTAAATTCTATCTGCCAAGAGCTTCTGACAAAAGAGCTGATCCAAGCCCATGGAGCTTACTTTGTCAAAATCATCCCTTACCCCGCAAGTTTCAACATAGTTGGAACTTGACTAAGAAAGAGGATGAAGTAAGGTAAGTAGAAATATCAAAAAAAAAAAAAACAATATGCAGGACGTCCAAAAACCAAAAAAAAGTTTATTTGTTTTTTTTCAAAGACAACCAATCAGCACAATCAGCCAATGCCAATCCTGCCCCTGTGCTGATACCTGCCCCACAACCCAAAAAAAACTTTTTTTTATTTTGTGAGTAAATGACGGTATGAAAAAAAAATACAAAACATGAAATACACAATACATGGTTACAAAACTTCCACATTAACATATTACAAGGTTATACATGGGGACAATTCATCCAGCATGATAACAACAAAAACCAACTGGTGTCAATGATCAAAGATTTCCATCAAAACCTAGCCAGCTAATAACTCACAAAATTTATACAAAATGACCTATTCAAAACAATTTAGTTATCAATTTATAGACTTCCTTGAACTATGGAAGAACGTAAAATCATTATTAGAAAATTGTGAACCTAAAATATGACAAATTAATCATTTTTCATTGAACTTGCTGAAGGATTCTTTGGTGGAATGGCGTGGTGTGAAAGATTTCTTACTGTGTGATAACCATCTTGGGTCATCCCGAGTCTGGGCTGATGTTGATGGATTGTCAATTCGTATCTCAATCTCTTCATCCCGAGTGTTAATGTCAGAATGGAATGTGATGTGATGAAGTTGTTGCTGTACCATTTGTCTGCACCGCCTTTAAGTCTCTTCTTGTGCCCAAATATGATCATCTGTAGGGGCTCTGGTTGGAAATGATACCCCATCAGGATTAACAAAATTCCTATTGGGTGCCTGGAGAGTTGTGGCAACATCAGCTGCATCGGCAACTGTCATGCCATGCTCTTGTCTTGTATGGTGTTTCAACATGGCATGCTGGCCTGGCATTCTTAAAAATGCAGGAGGGCTAAAATTCGCTCTCCTCGCATGGCCTAGGCGAGTGATTAGCTCTCCTCAAGCTTACAAAAGGTAAAATTGCAAAATGAAGTTTTACTGTTAATGAATTCCGCCAAGTGGGCTTTGTACATTTTCTTTGGTGCTGCTAACAAGGTAGTCTCTGTGAGATGGTTACACTGCCCTGCCCACACCTCTGGGCCTTGACAAGGCCCGGAGATGTTGGAGGGGCAGTGTGACCATCTTACAGAGACCACTAACATACATGTAGCAGAGATCTTAAAAGATATGGGTTTTAGGCATAGGCGGTTATGGTAATCATTATTTTCCAAGGCCAGGAGGGATAATTTTCGCCCTCCTTCATTGTTTTAAGGCGAACAGTAGTCGAGTGAATAAATCGCTCTCCTGAAAATGCCAGGCCTGGGCATGACGTTTGTATCTACTGGCACACAAAAGACATTGATGTAAGATTATGTGCTCTCATGCACCCAGTTCCAATGTTCCCGTAGTTGTCCATACCACTGGTAGAAACAATGACCACAAGACTTAACTGGATACAACATCCCATCTTCTTTCCAGATTTGAACATCTCGATCCAATTCTTCAAGTTCATTGGGACTCCCCTTCAGAACCAATTCCATTTTCCTGTGAAAGGAAATGAGTCAGCAATAAACAACATTGCTATGTGGTTCTATTTCGAGTTTTACCTTATTTAATAAAATCAATACTCCTCCATACAAAAGGAGGAGCATACTGAGCAAATATCTTTATGGCCAATCGGGCCAATCATCCAATTCATTCCGTTCAGTTTGTTCTGCCAAAACTTTGGTATACTCATCCTTTTCTTTTGCAAGTTTTACTTTCTTGCTTAATTCCATTTAGGGTATATTCTCATCCAAAGATGAATTTAACTTATCCCGTTATTTACTGTCGACTAATCTCTGTAAAGGCCATTTGTCCCCCGACGAGTATTCACTGCTATCATCTGATTTAGTAGTTTCCAGTACTGCTAATTACTGTTGTCTCATATTCCTCATATTTTGACTTTGTGGGATCTCCCACTCCTGTGGTGCTAGCTAGAAGGTTTTCAGCATGGGCTTTGATCAATCTCCCTGTGAGTTGATCCCTAAAGACATAACTAACCAGCTCATTTTTCTTGAAAACCCTAAATTCCCATTTTTGCTCTAATTTACTCTTCTGTCTTCTATCCTTGTAGAAGACAGAATTTCCAGGTTCATAGTCGATTTTGGTGCTGTTCTCAGCATTTAAACATTTTTGTTTTGCGTTAACCTTCTTCTGTTTATTCTGTTGGATCCTGAAAGCTTTATGCATGTTTTCTAGCATAATTTTGTGTGGCTCTTCTCCCAAATAGTTTCTGTGGTGACAGAGAATGTTATCCAAAGGTAGCACTGCATCTCTGCTGTATAGGAAATGAAATGGTGAGAACCCTGTTGATTTACACCCGTTGAATTGTATGGCTGCCAAAGCCTGATTGAGATGTAGGTCCCAAGTTTCTAAGTCATCCTTTGCTAATTTGGAGATTACATTGTGTAGAGTTTGATGGAATCGTTCCACCTTACCATTGGATTGTGGATGACAGTATGAAGTTGCAACATGATGGATATTAAGAATGTTTACAACTTCTTCCACAACAGAATTAACATTCTCAGTCCCATAGTTCATTAACAATTCTAGAAGACAACCAAATTGTGGGAAAATTTCTTTCAGTAAAAGGTTGGCAATTGTTTCGGCCTTTTTGTCAGCCACAGAAAAAGCTTCTGGCCAGCCAGAATACAAGTCGATAAATACAACAATGTACTTTTTTCCCGACAATGTGGTAGGATATGGCCCACTCAAATTCATAAATACTTTTGCAAATGGAAATGGAGGCAAATCCGTATCTTGCATTGGCATTGTCAATTTCTTCATATTTCTTGCTTGACAATCTACATATTTACTGACATATGAATAGGCATGTTTATACAAACTTTTCCAGTAATATTGTCAACTAATATTGACATACACTTTGTCAATACCTAAGTGTCCCAATTTATCATGAAATTGACTGAAAACCTTTGCCTGTAAATGTTCAGGAATATACAACCTTATTCTTGGTTCCCCATCAATATTACTAATAAAATAAAGCACTTCATTTATAAGTAAGTATTTACTACTAATTTCTGGAGGTGTTTTTTCACTTTTGTACTTAGTAATAATCTCAACAATAGTTGTATCTTTAGTTTGTTCATTAATCATATCATATCAAGGAAGACCAATTTCCTGTATCTCTTTAGAGGTTTCTTGTTCACAATTCACAAATTCAGTAGGTGCAAATTTGTTACTATTTATCACACTAATTTGAAAAGTCTTATCAGTAATATCAGTTTCTAATTCATCGTTTTCAAAATCACTAGAAGGTGCTGAATGAGGTAATCATGACAATAAATCTGCACAGGTGTGCTAGTGCCTGGAAGATATTCTACTTTGCATTTGTAATCTGATATGTTTAATGCCCACCTTTGAATCTTTTTACTCTTCGTACGTGCATCCAATATGTACTATAAAGGTCTATGATCTGTTTTGATTGTAAATTTTGCACCTTGAAGGAACCGATTTAATTTTTCTAAAGCATAATTAATTGAATATGCTTCTTTTTTATTACTGACAAATGTGTTTGAGTTTTACTTAATTTATGTGATAAAGAGGTTTTTCACCAGCGATTCCAGGAATAGATCGTTTACCATCAGTGCAAGGTTGAGTCAGGCAAGCTGTCACTGGCATCGGTATACAGGATATATTCCTCATTTGTGTCAGGATAAGCCAAATGAGAGACAGATGTTAAACTTTCTGTCAAGAAATCAAAGGCTTTCAGACATGTTTCAGACCAAGTGAAGCGAGCATATTTTCTAGTCAGTGGTATAATTAGTTCTGCTATTTTGCTAAAGTAGGGAATAAACCTTCAATAATAGGAAATCATGACCATGAAACTTTGAACACCTCACACTGTAGTAGGAGGTTCTAATTTTCAAATGACTTGGACTTTTCCCATAATAGGCTGAATCCCATCCTTACCAACAACAAAACCCTAGTACTGTGCTTCTTCTTGAAAGAAGGAGCACTTTTTTAGTTTAAGCTTTAAGTTATGCTCTCTTAGGCTTTTAAACATTTGATTGATATGTTTTGATGATCCTCTTTATTTTTACTAAAAATCAATACATCATCTAGCGTCTTGACCTTCAAAGACAAGAGGCATTAACACTTGGAAAAAGCTTGGCACATTGATGACATCAAAAGGCATGATATTAAACCCGTACAAGCCTTTATGACAAGTAAATGTGGTCTATCATTCTCATCCATAGCCACTTGCCAATAGCCAGACTTAAGATCCAATGTGGTAAAATAGCGGGTACCATTTAGAAGTGTTAAATATCATCAATTAAAGGGGAGTGGTCAGCAAACAGTTTTAATTGTCTGATTAAGCTTTCTAAAATCCACACAAACCCGTTTACTGCCATCCTTTTTGTCTACAAGGAGGTAGGGAAAGCTCCAAGAAGATCATGAACCTTTCATTTTAATGGGCTCTGAATCACCTGTGTCATTGTTCATCTTCAATGTTTTTGTTAAACCTAAATCTTTATCAGATTCTGCAAAAATATCCAAATTTTCATTCAACAATTTTTCAACCCCTTTAATTTATCCTTAGGTGCATGAATTTCTTCCCTCATAATTTTATTTGGTTTATTCAACTTTTCCAAAATTTTATTAACTTCATTGATTACCTCATTCAAAGTTTTAACACTATTCACTGCCAAGGATTCAACCTTTCCAGTGACACGTTTCAAAGTGTAGTGTTTGTCAGTATTATTAATTACCATAACTGGGACAATATCTTCATCAATTCTTACAACAGCATTACTTACCAGTAGACCAGGTTCTTCAGCTATGAACCCCTCTGCTAGGACATGATGCTGCATGAATTTGGTTCTAACTTTTAATTCACCACTGGTCACACCCAGCTTCCAAGTTTAGTGTCATCACCACTTAATTTGGGTATATTGTCCAGACTTTTCCAAAACTTGGTGCTGATACAAGAAATTTGTGCACCAGTGTCAATTACAGTTCTGACATTTTGTTTATTCAAATGCACTCAAATGCTACTTAGAGGTGCTCTTACAGGAGATATAGTTAGTTTGTCAGAGGTTTACCACCACATTTTCCCTCTGTTTTTGAGACTAAGCACCAACAGAATCTGTGACAACAGTATGATTAACTTTTCCTCTGGGACCTTTATCACCCAACCCAGACTGTTTTTTTTTTAGTTTTTTCAGCAGTACCACTTTATTAGTATGATTTCCAGAGCAATGATATTTATCAACTTTTTATCCTCCATGCTCTATTGAGACTTTTCATCCTAGCTTGACAGTTCCATGAGGTATGCTTATCATTTCCACATTGAGAACATCGATGCATATTCACATATCTCCATTTGTCACTCCGTTCAACTGGAGCTGTTGGAGTTTAAATTAACTCTGCAATATTTTCAAATATGTCCTTTCTTCCACTTTTAAAGAACACCTTACTAGTTTTAGGCATGAATTTTTGTCAATTTTGAAAATTTCCCTTTTTATCAAATTGTGGGTTTCTGACCTGTTTATTTAACCTATAGTTATTTATTTGTTTCCTTCATGACCTCTGATTAAAGTCTACTTCTATGGGCATCTCCAATCTCGTCTCCCTAGAAGAATAACTGAGTCCCTCAAATTGAGAAAGGCTTATTTCATGTCCATACCTCATTTGATATCTGTGTTGAAGCTTATAAGTGTGCAAAAGTGCAGACCTGATCTAATGTTGTAGGTTGCTTATGCATGAGTCTGAATCTTGACTGATGATATGACAACCCACCAGTAAAATAGAATACAAGTTGTCATTGAACACCTTCATCCTTCAGGTTAGACTCTTTGTATGCATCTTTCGCAAGGTCTAGAAGACATTCAGTGAACAGAATCACTGATTCTGTCTCACCCTGGCAAATTCTTCTTAAATGGGCAAAGGCCATAGCGTATTCAGTTATCTCTGCATATCTACATTTTAGATCCTCTTTAAATTGTTCCCAAGTTTAAGAAACCTCATCTATTCTTCTTATAATGTAGTCGCACACAATGGGCTTGGGGATTTGTGCCACCATTAATTTCCTGGCCTTATCACACTCTTGCCCTGTCAACTTAGCATATTTATCTAATGCTTTCATCCAATATTTAAATCTTTGGCAGTGCCATCAAACATTGGTACGTACGTAGCCAATGCCTGTGACACAGCTGCTGCAGCATTTTGTCTTCCAATAGCATTCTGTTCTTTTTGATATTCACTGAGATTGTCTATGGCTTTTGTATGAGTAGCATGAATTTCTTCAAGAACAGACATTTTTGTTATGTTAGAAATAGGAAAAGAAAAAATTAAAAACAGCCAAAAGAAAGAGAAGTTTTATAATTTGCAGTTGAAGGTAAGGCTGTGTGCTACTGATACCATTGTAGTCTTAGTTCCAACTTACATATTTATGAAGAAGTTGCAAGAAGATCTTACATCTTAAGAAAATTTGACGAAGGTATCCAGTAAAAGTCTAATGGAACCATTAAACCTTTTGTCCCATAGTCCCAAGACATGGTAAAATAGTTCTAACCCTGTGGGGTTGATCCTGGGTGCTATGGAAGAGGTCGTGGGGTGAGTCACAACATTGTGTACTTTTTTTGATTCAGGGACTGACTCCCCATATGGTTGTCTAGTGGCTAATTTCGATTCTAGAGGTTCTGTTGTTTAGTCTTGGCCAGATAAGGTTAGAGGATACTTGTGAAATAATAAATAGGCTTCAACAATGTTAATACAGTGACCAATGAATAGATATTTATTTCATTGAGTGTGAGAAATGAATGATATGTCATTAACCAGATTTTATTTGAGGTACTGCCTAACAGCGATTAATAGGAGATGAAGTTCTTATCCTAAGTTAAAACTCATACGTTGTCTTCAACAATTCAACTCCATGAAATTCCTTAGCCCTGATTGTTTACCAGCACTTACCATGAACTCAAAGCTCTCTACAAAGAGCCAAAGCTCTTAAAGTTTAACCAAAGAGAGCACTGAATAGATTAAATAAATATAATAGCCCAAAATCGGTAAGTTCCACCAAACTATGTGATTTTAGACCATTAGTAAAAATTAAAACCCACCTCATAATTTTTTCAAACATAAGCTTTAAGAGTTTATTATAAAAGTTGTTAGCTCCGCCAAGCTATGAGTGAGTAACACCGGACAATTAGAAAGTCAGTTCTGCCGAAATGTGATGAGAACAAGTTCTGATTTTACAGTGTCAGTGGGCTGCTTAAATACAAATCAGAGGCAGCAAAGCACCAATGAGAGAGAGTCTCTCACTGGTGGTTCTGCTGCCAAGACTAGTATTGCCTCAGCCAACTGCTTTAACACATTGCATTTAGAAAATAAATGTGGAGATCAAAGATAATTTACATAATAAAATTTTCTAGCTTAAACTCCAGCACATAGACAGTGAAAGAGAATTAGTAGTCCACCTTACATACCTATCTCTAATAATGAAACTGGAGTGATGATGGTTGCTTGACAATTTAAGGTAGTTTTAAAAAAACAATTTATGAGGTGAACTTAGTACTTTGTATAGCAACAAGGAATATTTCATTATAAATACAGACAAACTGCAAATTATGCTTACTAGTTAAATTCTATCTGCCAAAAGCTTCTGACAAAAGATCTGATCCAAGGTCATAGAGCATACTTCAACATAATCCTCGTTAAATCAGTATCAGTTTGGATTTTCAGTATCCCATTATATCCATATCGGTTCGTTTTTTGGTATCCCCATTATATCAGTATCGGTTTGTTTTTTTTTGGTATCCCCATTATATCGGCATCTGTTTGGTTTTTCAGTATCCCATTATATCCATATCGGTTCATTTTTTTTGGTATATTCATTATATGAGTATCGGTTTGGTTTTTCGGTATCAGCATTATATCGGTATCAGTTCGATTTTTTGGTATTCCCATTACATCAGTATCGGTTTTTTTTTTTGTATCCCCATTATATTGGTATCGGTTCGGTTTTTGGTATCCCCATTATATCGGTATCAATTCAGTTTTTTTGTATCCCCATTATATCAGTATCTGTTCAGTTTTTTGGTATCCCGATTATATCGGTATCAGTTCGTTTTTTTTGGTATCCCCATTATATCGGTATCTGTTTGTTTTTTCAGTATCCCATTATATCCATATCAGTTCGTTTTTTTTTTTGTATATTCATTATATGAGTATCGGTTTGTTTTTTTGGTATCCCCATTATATCGGTATCGGTTTGGTTTTTCAGGAAATTGCCCATCTCTATCAATAACAACTTCACTGAATTGTCTTGACACTATACCTCTTCCACACGCCCCCATCCCCAACCCAAACCGTTCGTCACATTAACCTTTTACCAAACGCAGACAATATAGAATGTTTGTCATTACATTTTAATTATTGTTGTTTTAATTTTTTCCAAAAATCTGAACAAAATCGAATCATGTGGCCCTCTCAGTGGAACTTGCTCAACGAGAACGTTCCTATGAGGGGTTAAATGTTTTTGGATCAGGGTTCCCACTGATATCAGATAAACAAATTCAAACACTAATTAAGCACTTTTCAAGGACTCATACCATGATTTTCAAGGGCTATTGTAATTTTCGTATCAACTTACAATACGAGGAACAACACAAAAGAAATTCTGCCTCGAAGACCTGATTTCTGGAAAAACCTGAATTGCTGGAAATATAATGTACCTCAAGTGCAACAAGGCGACATCTCCAATGCTGAAGCATTGAAAGTGGCACTTTGTTGCACTCAAGGAAGAGAGGGGTGCCGTTCCTGGCTTTTTCCGTGACGTCGCATGCATGTCGGGTGGGTTGTCGTGAAATTTTTCATCTCTGGAGTTATAAGTAAACTAAATTCATGTACTTTTCATGGGAGGTGGTGGAAAATTAAGTACTTTTCAAGGGTAAAAACAAATTCAAACACTTTTCAAGTAAGTATCCAAACTTCAAGGACTTTTTATTTGAGTGGGAACCCTGGGTTTTGTTAATTTTTTTTGAAAAGTATTTATTTTTTCATCTGCCTGATTTTAAATCACGCAAGAGCCATGTGGCTGATTCGTTGGGTAAAGGGCTAAACATATCCATGGAAAGGTGCATGAATAAATTATTGCCGCTTCCTCGTTCCTATTCATCACCCCTAGCATAGAGGCCCTATCCATCACCCAACTATATACCCTCAATCTAGGGCGCACTGGGCCCGCCTCCAAGCTTCATAAAGCATCCAAACCCATGTGCAGCCTAAGGGGGTGTTAGACAATAGAACCTCTATATTTTATGGCATAGACGAGATATCTATCATGCCCGCGAAAACGAAACTATGTTCATGGGTAATGAGAGGACGAGCCAATCCGAATGGAGCTGTACCTGTTTAATGTGCCCGAAACAATTCGAAGATTAAATACGGCACTGGAGAGCCGCGTTGAGGGGCACCAGGAGGAGCCGCAGACGTGAGGCGAGGCGAGGCGGTAGAAGCCAGTTGTTGGCCGAAACCAAGTATGTTAAGCTCCCTCTGCTCAACCGACGGCTTTGTCCATGGAAAATATTCTGCTGACCTCTAGTAGCTCCTCGCCCAGGATCTCATCTGGCTCGCCTCAGAGAAGAGACAGGTCGAGCCCGCCAAGCACCGCCCGGTGCAGTGGAGAGATCAACCCACGTTCCGATATCAATCGCGGGATAGGCACGTCAATGCAGTGACATGGAACTGTTCCACTTATTATCGAACAGCGGTGTGGTGGGCCTCTCTTCACCTCCGTCCGTCCCTGAGGAGAGACAGGTGATTTATCATACTATGCCAGCGGTGAAAAGGGCCTCACCTCACCCCACTGGTCACAGATCCGCGGTAAGAAAGGCTTGCCTTACTGATGCCCACCCACCGTTGAGGAGAGACAGATGGATCGTACCACCTACACTATGTGAATATTTACCCTGTACGACTCAGCCTCACATGCTGCTATGGAGAGAAAGATAGGTCCCATTCACATTGAGAGAAGTACCATGCCTTATTTATGTGTTGGGGTTTAACGACACTTTCGACAGCCAACGTCACCTCGTGTCAAAAGTGCTCTGGCCTGCTCGCGGCGCAGATTGGAGACAGAATAGTAGGGTGCACCCTGCCTGGTCGGCAACTGGAGAGACGCTACATCAAGTGTTGCAGAGGAGAAAATGATGATCCCTCCTCACCTGACCCGAAGCCGCACAGAGGAAAGGATAGATCCTCACCATACCTCTCACCCTCGCTTCTAGTCCCGCTGCCCGGTCATCCTGATCTGTCCGCAGAGTAGAAGGTTTGCCCCTAGCGTAGCCACCCGATCCGCCCATTGAACAAATGGATAGATGCTTGCACCCCCCCCCCCCCCCCTCTCCTCTCGCCCCATCGCAGAGGACAGGAGGATAGGCCCTCGCCACACCCTTTCGCACTACCCGATCAGATTTCGTCCAGCGTAATCCACCCGTCGCAGAGCAAAGAAGGATAAATCCTCGCCTCACCATTCGCATCTTGTATGTCCAATCCGCACGCCACAGAGGAGAGGATAGATCGCCCAACTCGAGCCGTCGCCGAAAAATAAATAACTTCATTAATTATATATAATAGAAATGATTAAAATAAGAATTTCTAATAATGTAGTTCTGAGGAAATGCTTCTGAAGGTTATTGTCATTCTCCGGCTATATTTAATTATGTATATTCGATTCTATTATAGAGCGTATAATCGAGGTGGTCTTTATATAGTTTAGTAATCAAGGTATATATTTATCAGCGACAGATCGGGCTGTGGCAGGTGGATCAGAAGAACGAGGGGCGAGAGGTGCGGAAAGGGTCTATCCTTCTTTCACTAGCCCACCGCAAATAAGAGACAGGTCGAACGCACCACCCGGTACGGACGAGAAACGGCAAGACCAACCCACGTTTCGGTATTAATCGCGGTTCGGGTGCGTCAGTGCAGTGAGACGGCTCAGTCCCTGCTGGCCAGCACGTCACATCCGCAGTGAAATGGGTGGATCTGACTCAGCTGCCTCCCCGCTCACCCACCAGCCTATGGGGAGAGACAGGCGATCGACCACACTTCGCTCTTCCCGCCACCTGCCCATTACAGAGCAGCGATGAGAAGTGCCTCCCTCACATCGCCCCACCCATCGCAGAACCTCAATTGCCATCACAACCGATGCCCACCCGCCGCTGAGAAGAGACAGATGGATTCCACCCCCTGCTTTATGAGTAGACCCTGTACAACACGTGCTGCTGAGAAGATAGATTCCATTGACTGACGCACCATGGCCTAACCGATGCAGAATGAAGAGACATCGATAGACTGCTCCCCGCCTGATCGACAGCTGAAATGAAAATAGATCCGGTGCTGCAGAGGAGAGAGGGGTGTATCCTACAGAGGAGGGGAAAGATCTTCGCGTCACCCCTTTCCCCACCCCTGAGCACTCGCCTCACATCTCACCTTTCGCCAATCCTTCCGTCCTCCACATTGAACAGAAAGAATATATCCATGCCCAACCCCTCTGCGAAAGAGAGAATACCCCCTCCCTATCACACCTCAGCCAGCCCAATCCACCTAATCTACCCGTCGGCCGTCGCCGTGGAGAGGAGGATAGATCCTCGCCTCGCCCTTCTCTCCTTGTCTACCCGATCCGCACGCCACAGAGGAGAGGATAGATCATCTCTCACCCAGCCCGAGACATCTCCAAAAAATGAATAACGTAAATAATTGATTACATGACGACAGCCTCTATTAAGTAAATTTCTAATGTAGGGAATGCTTCTACAAATTTATGCAAATCGTCCCCCGAGTTCCAATGTGTTCTATCTGCCTACTGGCATATTGGATCTCAGGGGTCGAAATGGCATTCTACGGCTATATTGTTACTCAGTTCTATTAAACCTTTACCCAACGCACGGGTTATCAAAAATTATTATTTTAATTATTGTTTTTTTAACATTTTTTCATAAAAATTCAACAAAAACGTATCATGTGACTCCCTCCTTGGAAAGAGCTCGACGTCAGTCAATGGGATCTTTCCTTCTCTCCTCAGCAGCATGCGAGGCTAGGTCGTACAGAGTAAAAGTTCATATAGCAAGTGTGGAATCCACCCTCCTCTCCTTATCGACCGATTGGGCGATGTGCAGTTTATTCTTCTCTTCTCGTTCTATGTCGGGCATGGCGTGATGCACCATCTCGGGCCTTCGAGACATGCATGGTATGGCATGTCATACCGGGGCTGCTAGCGCGAGCGAGTAAATGCCCTTTTTTCCGGGGCCTGCCCACCCCAACTGGCAAATTGACATATCTTTGAAAAAGCTAATGGTTCATTTCAGCCCATTTAAAGTCGAAACTAGAAAATACAATTTTAGAGAATACAATTGTAAACGTTTTATAGTAAAGGGCCACGGACTGCTCAGGTTCTTCCGTGTGTAAATGAAATTAATCTTAGCGGCAATGGTCTTGCGACTGAAAACCTGTGTGAGCTTCTCTCTTGCCGCATACCAACGCGCAGTGTTCGTTCTTTTGACCATTTGTCACTGACCGCACCTTTTGCGCGATCTTTGATGGCGAGCGAGCGGGATTTTTCGGTTACTGGTCAGAGACTTGAATGCATTGCCCCCGCATCTTCGAACACAACCAAGTTTACTTTCTTTCAAAAAACAGCTTAAAACTCATCTATTCAAATCATTTTTTTCATATCTTGTGTTCTACAATCTGTAAAGCGTTTTAGAGCGGAGTGGTTTCACGTTATATAAACTTATTTTATTATAATTCTTAACTTAACCCTTTACCAAACGTAACGGCCAAAACCGGCCAACGCTATTCTCAAAAATCGCCAATTAATTTTCATTATTTTTTTCATTTTTGTCTCAAAAACATAGGTTATGACCACTCGTTGGAACGAGCTCGTTCCAACGAGGGGTCATAACCTATGTTTTTGAGACAAAAAATGAAAAAAATTAGTCATTCAAGAATTATTTTTGCAAGTGTCGTCTGCTTTTCAGGTTAGGTAAAGGGTTGACAATTCTTTATCCCCCTCACCGAGTTCGTTCAAATGTACCTGTCTTCGTTTTCTTAGTGATTTTACGACACATGTATTTTGTTTTGGTTTGTTTTAGCGCCAAGTAACGAGGCCCGTTTTATTTCTTTCATTTTGTCTTTCTTGTTATGATAGAAAGTCTGTTGCCAATTGTCGCCGTCACGAATCCAATAACTAACATCTCTTAATATTGAAGGTCCCCAAAAACAAAAGCTTGACAGGGTAAAACTATCGAGCAAATGCATAATTTAATACCTTCATTGTTGTTTGAAATCCCCAGTTTGAAAAACGGATAAGAGTTACATTCTGTAGATCTTTCGAGATTCATAAAGAAAGCTCTTAAGGAAGAAATTCGTCGTTTGAAACAACTTTTTGTCTTCCAAATCTACCAACACTATCACAAAGAAGACAGGGCTTAATTTATTGTATTGACAACAGTCCATTACAGGAAAAATCTATATTTTGCGATGAGTGTTGCATTTTATCAGCAGGGCGAAATCCTCTGTTTAAGTGGTGTTTAACCCTTTACCTCGTGTAGGGAATAAAATCACAGAAGTCTTTAGCCATTCTTTTCATTGGTACTAATTTTGGAGCTTGTCTAAAATAATACTTTTTCGTGGATTCATAAATTCGTGGGTTGCCCATCGCATAAATTAAATTCGTTGGTCTACAGACATAAGTCTGCATCAACATCAGTGGCGTAGCTACTGGGAGGGGGGGGGGGGGGTATTCACCCCTAAAAGTTTCGTTACCCCTCCCCGAAAAAACATTGACCCAATGTAACAATCACATAACATAAAACCCCAAATAGTTTCCAATATAGGGACTACACACGTCCCACATCCGCTCTTACGGCATTACATTTTCTTGAAGGTCGGGGGGGGGGGGGGGGCTGTCCAATTTAGGACTTGGGGAGGCCCTCAAAGGACGAAATATCTTTTGAAAACATTTTCGTGGCGGTTTCAAATTCGTGACTTCAAAAGTCACCATTCATATTATTGCCGTGAGAATTAGGAATTTTGTCCTCTGATCCAATCACTAGCACTGAGAGGGGTGGGTGTAAGAGACCAAACTGCATCGGGGTCCTGTTGGGGGCCCGGGATTTTTGTTGTTTTAAAAAAGTATAGGTGATCAATCGATTCGCCTGCGCTGAAAGCTGTGGGAAGGCTTTTATTACAGGCTTCCGACGCCGAATGCGGTGGCAAGAGTACGTAGTTGCGTTTCTGACCAGAATCCATTCCTATTAAAAAAACTCCACTTGTTCCAGTTTGATGGTTTTCCATCGGTCTTTCCGGTATCATGGTGGCAGAGACGTGGCTAAAGTTTTCCGGTTGGTGGGGGGGGGGGGAGGGGGAGTGTAAGGTAGTGGATTTCCAAATGGGAAGGGCGGAAAGAACCTAGCTGGAAATTCACTACTGAGAAATTTTTTTTGAAAATGCAGCCATGAAAAGGGGCATACAATTGATTCTAATAACTGAAATGCCAACACATTTATGATAGAATTATCAGGTTATTATTATTTAGTATTATTCTGGGAATTAAATATGTGCTAAACAAATGCTCAAGCTTAGAACTTTGAGCATTTCACACTGTCCTAACATTAAATGAGATCTTATGCAGGAATGATCAGTTTTCGATGTTTCGTCACTTTGTAACTGTGAATGATGGAATTAGAGCTGGGCGATATTAGAAATTCAGTATTCGATATCGATATTTTCGTGGAAAATACCTCGGTTTCGGTATCGTTATCAGATCTTGCATGCTGAAATTGTGTACTCTGAACTTCACCTCATAAGTTTTAACCTTATAACATGACCCTAAAGGTCGACCTCCGTAACTCAGACAATAGAGTTATCTCGCATCTATCTTTTTTTTTCTTTTTTTTTATTAGTGTTTAACGACACATTAACACCCAGGGTCATATCATGTCGGTGACAGTTTACGGGTGGAGGAAGCCGGAGTACCCGGAGAGAACCACCGAGCAACGACGAGCAGCTGTCAGCTCTCCAACTTCGTAACTCTGAACTCTGTACCTCGATACAGGCAGGGTTAGATTGGCTGAAGACATGCGCACCATCGACGTGCAGTACGCCTTAGTACACAGCGTCACCGTGCCCCCATGTAGGCAATCGGGGTTAAGTTCGCATCTATCGTAAACCTCCATAGTCATGACCACAGGTACTCGACACAAGCTGTGAAATCGAAAGAAAAATGATATTTGATAGCATTTTTGAATCGATGCAAACGTGCCCCCATAATGGTGTATAAATATTAATAATTTTAATTAATATTGTTAATATTTATATACCATTATGGGGGCACGTTTGCATCGATCCAAAAATACTATCAAATATAATTTTTCTTTCGATTTCACAGCTTGTGCCGAGTACCTGTTATTTGCAACCGAATTGGGATTTGGGGAAGTAAAGGAGACATCAGCATCACCAAAGCTCTAAACTCCAGACAGATGGAATTTCCCACTACTCATGACTTGCCCTCTGAATTTCCAACTACAGGAAATTTTGGCCAGGATTGGAGGGAGGGGGGCGACACATCTCCACACCCCCTGTCCTTGTGTGGTGGTCACGAGAAATATGCACCATACACACAGAAATAAGGTAATAAATTATCCAAATAACTGAGTAGATATTGTCAAATAATTACATTGTTAATGTAGTTATACGTTTTGGGTCCAAATACTCAATTCCCATTGGTCAGCTGGATGAAAACGTCATGACCAAATGTAATTCATTTTCCAATGAATACATTTGGTCGAACTTTGACCCGCATTTACGGTAGAGCGCACATGACAGAATGTAATTCGGGCGGTGTTTGGGTGGGTTTATAACTTTTAGCGCCTCTCGCAGTGATCAGTGATTATAGTTTACTGATATGTTAAATAAATTGTTTTGAACATTCCAAGTTTCGTTGCGAAAGACGGCAATTTGACAAATTTGGGTCAATGCTCCGAGTTGTGCGCTTTGTCTTTTGTGTGAAGGTGGTTTTTCGCCTTGTTCGTTCGTACATGTTTTATTTCGTCTTTCTGCTTTGTTGTTTGGTAAAACGTAGTTTAAACAGTTACGGAATGTAATTATAAGAATTGAATGCAATTTTTATAATCTTTATTGGAGTATGAACGTGTGGGAATGGGTTCAAATTATGTATGAATCCTTCATAATTTGTACCCATTCCCACACGTTCATACTCCAATAAAGATTATAAAAATTGCATTCAATTCTTAAAGAAAATTCAGGAGAATGCTTCTCCTAGCACTAATTTAAAAAAAAATGTTGGGGGATGGGGGTGGGCGGTGGTATCTCACTATATCGCTCTGTGCCTTCGGCGCTCGCAGGGCCTGTAACGTCCGTTCTACACATTGTCCCGGGCCCGTCTTCGCTCTCGGAGTCCCGTACTAGAAGAAGGTGTTCAATTTCGACATGGAATCCCAATCTCATTGGAAACGGCGCGAAGCAGTTTTCGTTAAATCACCAATTAAACCAGATCACCTAATTACCATGTACATTCTTACGGTTTGCGTGTGCTGCAGATTACACGAGTACTGTTGGGCACGGGTCACAAGTCACATTGCTACAACAGTAGTTATAAATTGAAGCACTCACCTGCCAAAGTTATTTAAAGAAGCTTTTAATTAGCATCTTTGGCCAGTTAACACTACAGAGGAATGAAGTCATGTAATTATTAATAACTGTTGACCATGTCAGATTATTATTTTTTTTTTTGGTATTGAGATGCTGCCACACGCTAAAAACTAAAGTGTTAAAAACTACACTTGAAGTGCTGTATTTAACACTTACTAAGTGCTTAACTAGCACTTTGTTCAAGTGTAGATATCCCAGAACTTGACAGGTGTTACAACAATACCACTTGACAAGTGTAATGTCGCGACACTTAAAAGGACACAACGCAGAGGACGCGGATCAGGCTCGAGAGTTCGAGCCTGATCCGCGTCATCTGCGTTGTGTCCTTTTAATTATGTACCCACCAAGCGCAAATCAAATTATGGACGATTCTGAATGAACCACCAATGCTAGACACATGGGAAGTGCCATCCATTCAAGTTTCAGATGTCTGACGATTGCAATGTCTAAGTGCTTAAAGCATTGCACTTTGAGTGTTAAAATCAAACCCTAAGAGTTAGAATGGGTTTAACACCTTGAAAGTGTCAGTTTTAACACTTTAGTTTTTAGTGTGCACAGAAATAATGCTCAGATTCCAGCAAAATAACTCTAGATAGCACAAATATCACTCTTGGGGCTTAACTTGAGTCTTGATCAGAGGCGGCGAAACCAGGGGGCACAGGGGACATGTGCCCCTCCACTTTTTTACACATACACGTTGCGCGGTAACACAATAATTTAAAATGGGCACACGCAAACGTGTCCATCAATTTACGGGCATCCCTGTAATATATTATCGGCAAATCCAAGCAACATTGGGCAAAAGAATCCTACATTCGATCGTTTCTTCCACTACACCCATCTTCCAACCCGAATACTCGCCTTCGGGTTGGAAGATGGTTGAAGTAGAAGGAATGGGTCTGTCACTTTGCCCATACCGCGGCATGCTCATCTGAGCGAGAGACTATAGTATGCCACTGTACATTTTCTGAAATACTATTATAACTGTCCTCCCAATGACCCGAACTATGGTAGCCTTGAAAAGTTGTGCCCTTTCCACTTTTATCGAGCATTCGCTGCCTCTGGTCTTAATCCCCAAGGAAGCTGTATACCAAATGTCAATAGATTCTCAATGGCAGATGTGAAGGAGATTTTTAATGACCATTCGTCAAATTACACTGAGTAAAAATTTTGGCTATAGGGAGCCCAAATATTCCTCTTTTGCACCCATTTAAAACTCGGAAGTTCAAATATTAACCAAGGGACTTGATTTTAACACCCTGAATCTGACTCCCCTAAGGGTGGTGTATACCACATATCAAAAGATTCTGACCGGGGTTCGGGAGAAGATTTTTAAAGAATATTCCTCACATTACACAAAGTTAAAATTTGAGCTCTCATAGGGAGCCTAAATATTAATCCAGGGACTTGCTTTGAACAAAATTGAATGTGACCACCCCAAGGATGCTCTATACCAAATATCAAAAGATTATGACTGGTGGATGTGAAAAAGCTTTTTAATAATTATTCCTCATATTGCACTAAGTTAAAATTCTGGCTTGGATAGAAAGCTCAGAGCAGAACACAGGGACTTGATTTGAAGAAACTTGAATCGGATCCCCCTAAGGATGTTGTATACCAAATATCGAAATATTCCATGACACAAACGACTGAGATATTTTTACATAACAAATAACAAGTCTTTATTATTCTGTGCTGTTTGGGTAATATGACATTTGAATTTTTTTCTATTTTAACTCCAGAGGTTCCAATGGGGCGGGGGGGGGGGGGGGGGAGGGGGGCTACACATTGTTCAGGCATAAATTAATACATTTCCTCAAACACTACTACATACCAAATGTGGTCTTAATTGGCCCACCAGTTCGGAAACTAGAACTTTGAGATGGGGTCCAAAATATTGACCCTACCAGCACAAGTCCACATATCGTCTGAGATAATTTCTTTCAACACACTTGAATCTTGAGCATATAAGGAAGCTGCACGCGGAATTTCAATGCACGGTGACTGTCCGTTTATGATCAGATTTTTTTTTAAATTTCAGGTGTTTGGGGGGCACTGCTCCCAGCCCACTAGGCGTAATTTGACCACACCATATCCGACCACTAAACATCCCGTAACGTATTTATTATGTCATCGGACATAATCCAGTATGTCCATTTAATTAATCGGCCCGGTAATTTATTTTCTCGAAAAAGAACCGAAACGTTTCATTGTTATCATTTGAATTGTTTTGGTGTATCGTACTTGTGAAAATGTAAACACTCAGACGTAAGATTCCAATGTAAGGGGAGTAACTCTATCTAGCAACAGTTTCGTGCTGAAGTGATTATCGATCAGTCGGATTAACCCTTTACCCAACGCAGACGATATCAAAATTTATTATTTTAAATATCATTTTTTTACATTTTTCAAAAAATTTCAACAAAACCATATCATGTGACCCCTCATTGGAACGAGCTCAATGAGGGGTCACATGATATGGTTTTGTTGAAATATTTTGAAAAATTTAATTTTTTCAACTGCTCAATTTGCATATTACGGCTACGGGCGATTCGTTAGGTAAAGGGTTAACACAATGTAATGGTCAAACCGGCCAGCGCATTTCCCCAAAATCACCCTTCGATTTTCATTATTTTTATCACTTTTAAACAGAAAATGAAAAAAAAATAGTTATTCAAAACTTTTGATTGCAGGCGTCGTCTGCTTTTCCTGTTACGTTAAGGGTTGTTGTGAATGTTGGGTGTGTTTCGATTTACATTGAGCTATCGGTTTGGGAAATCGATCGGAAAGTTTCTCAATTTAGGACACATATTATAAACAGATCATTTCCTTTCATTCTTGAAAGTTTAATGAAACTTTAATGAAACTTTAATCTCATTCAACAGACGATTCAGAACGTTTGCTGTATGCTGTATGATTGCCATTTTGAGACGAGGCGGTTGTATTTTATTTCTAAAAAAAATTTAGTGGGGACACACCTAATATTGATTTCATATGGGGGCCACCAATGATATCATCAGTTACCTGATATGGCTTCATAGGCCGCCACCATTTATCCACACTGATTGGTTGATCCTAAGAGCTGACTTAATAAGCAAAGTTATCTGATGCCAGACGAAGGATGCCAAGTGATAGCAATAACACACCCTGACTTTAAGTCAGTGAAGCTAAAAAAGGAAAAAAACATTTTCAAAGATGACACAAACAAGAGGCCCCAAGGGGCCTGAGGGCACTCACCTGACATGGTAGCCTAAATATCAACACAGGGAATTGATTTGAACAAGTTGCATCTGCCCCTCCTAAGAAAAGTTTATACCGAATATCCAAAGATTCTGACTGGTGGATCTGAAAATTTTTTTTAAAGAATATTCCTCATATTCAACTAAGTTATAATTCGGGCTCCCATAGGGAGCCCAAATATGAATCCAGGGACTTGGATTGAACAAACTTGAATCTTCCCCCCCCCCCCCCCAACCCCGAGGATGCTGCATACCAAATATCAAAAGATTCTGATTGTTGGATCTGAAGAGGAAGATTTTTAAAGAATATTCCTCATGTTACCCTAATCTGAACATTTAGGCTCCCACAGAGCCCAAATATGGACCCAGGAATTTGATTTCAACAAGCATGTGAATGAATCTTCCAAAGATGTTATAAGTGAAATATGAAAGCCTTTGGAGCAGTGGTATCTGAGAAGAAGATTCTTTAATGTTTTTCTCATTACTCACAGTGTTAAAAAATGATGACTCAGCATTTGTTCAAAGTCCTAGAAAAGTATCCAATGATAAAACCGATGGCAATATTTTTTTGACCATTCCTTTCTGCTGTTCTTAAGGAAGCTTCACAAAAAATAAAAATTCTCAGTGCCATGTACTTTTGGAGATAAGGGCGTTTTAAATATTTTCTATTTTTAGCTCCAGTTGTTCCCATGGGGCGAGAGGAAGCCCAAATATGAACCCAGGGACTTTAACAAACTTATATCTCACCTCCCTAAGCATATACTGCATACCAAATATCAAAAGATTCTCACTGGTGGATGTGAAGAAGATTTTTGAAGAATATTCCTCATATTGATTTAAGTTATAATTCTGGCTCCCCCAGGAAGCCCAAATATGAACACAGGGACTTGGCTTGAACAAACTTGAATCTCACCCTCCTAAGGATGCTGCATACCAAATATCAAAACATTCTGACTGCTGGATCCGAAGAAGATTTTTAAAGAAAATTCCTCATTTTGAACTAAGTTATCATTTGCTTGAATTCATCAAACAAGTGAAACAATCTTCCAAAGATGTTATATGTGAAATTTGAAAGCTTTTGGAGGCATGGTTTGGGAGAAGAAGAGTCTTAAATGTTTTCCCCATTACCAACAGTTTTAAAAAATGCTGACTCAGCATTTTTTCAAAGTTCCGAAAAAGTATCCCATGATAAAACCGATAGCAATTTTTTTTGACCATTCCATTCTGTTGGTCCTAAGGAAGCTTCACACCAAATAAGAATTCTCAGTGCCATGTAGTTTTGGAGATATGGGCATTTTAAATTTTTTCTATTTTTAGCTCCTGCGGTTCCCATGGGGCAACAGGAAAAATGTTTTTGACATAAATTAAGTACTTATGACCCAATAAGCCCTCATATCAAATTTGGTTCAAATCAGCCTCTCGGTGTGAAAAAATTCTTGCCCCTCCCATAACGATGGCAAATATAGACCCACAAACTTCTCTTCAACAAATCTGTGTCTACACCTCAAAAGGAAGCTGCACACCAAATATCAAGCCTCTGCTACTGCTGGTTCATGAGAAAAAGAGTTTTTAAGATTTAGGCATACTTTTTGGGCGTGGCCCTACTGAGGGGCAGGGCAACTTGATTTGAACAGAATCAAAATGTGATGTCATAACAAACAAGCAACTCAAATTTCACTTAAATCGGTTCAGCGGTTTTAGAGGAGAAGATGCAAACACCATGTTCATGGACGACGAACTGATGACGAATGGTGAGTGATCACTATGGCTCACACTGACTGAAAGTCAGGTGAGCTAAAAAGAACACAACTGAACGAGTTCAATTTTCAATCTTTTATTTCCATTTTTTTTTAATTAAAAACAACTCGACAATATCTAAAACGTATGAGCACTTGCCATTTCCAATTTATTTTTTCATAATGAGACGACATACTATAAGGCCCTTGTGGAATAAATTCTAAAAGATTCTTAATTTATCTTTTGATAATTAGACAATGTACTAAGGCCCTTGTGGAATGAATTCTATTTTCTTTATTTCTAACATCCTATATTTTCTGTGTGTTTCCTCTCCAATTAATCACCATTTCTGGTTGTTTTGTTTTATTTTTGTGTTAACCCTTTACCTAACACGAAAAGCAGACACTTGCAAACAAAATTCTTGAATAACTAAATATTTTATTTTTTTTCTCAAAAACATAGCTTATGCCCCCTCATTGGAATGAGCTCGTTGAGCTCATTCCATTGAGGAGTCATAAGCTATGTTTTTGAGAAAAAAAATGAAATAATAATGAAAAGTGAATGGAGACTTTTGTGAATAGCGCTGGCCGGTTTTGGCCGTTACGTTGGGTAAAGGGTTATTTATTTATTATTTATTTCTTGGTGTTTAAGGTCACATACTTATGCACAATGGCTAATCGTGACCGTGACAGTTTTACGGGTGGAGGAAGCCGGAGTACCCGGAGAGAACCACCGAGCAACGACGAGCAGCTGTCAGCTCCCCAACATCGTAACTCCAAACTCTGCACCGCAGCACAGGCAGGGTTAGATTGGTTGAAGACATGCGCACCATCGACGTGCAGTACGCCTCAGTACACAGCGTCATCGTGCCCCCATGTAGGCAATCGGGGTGAAGTGTCTTGCCCAAGGACACAACGCGGTTGCCGCAGGTGGGATTCGAACCGAGGACCTCTCGGCTTGCAGCCTGCACCTCTACCAGCTGAGCCACCGCGCCCCCGGGTAAAGGGTTAAAATAACTGGCAAAGTGCAGGAAGCCCATATCTGACGCTGCAACTTAAAGTCCTCATATTCTGTCGATGTGCTTAATATTATCTTTGAAGTGATATTATTTAGTCTGTGTAGATTTGCCTTGTCACAATTTATGGGAGAGTGCCTTTAGACTGTAACAAGTCAAATACAAGTGAGCAAATTTTGACAACCAAAAATACTTCAGCATGCTACAGTTGAAAAAAAAATATGACAAAAGAGAGCGCAATGGAATTGGGGTTATCTTGGCTCAAAAGAGTTATGCAATTTTATTTTTGCCATAACCTAAGTTTGGTTACCTTAAATTTTCATTCTGAAAGGTTTCCTTCTCTTTTTGAGTTCCCATCTTTAAAATCTTATTCAAATTTAGCGCGGGGGGGGGGGGGGGGGGGGGGGGGAAGGGGGTAGGCACATACACTTTACTTATCATCACAATCTTATTCAAGGGGTGGGGGTGTATAGACTCTTTGCTCTTGAGATGCGACAGGAGATTCCCTCATATGATTTATATCCTCGATGGTCTTTAAAGTCGAGAAAATTCGGCCCAGTGCTCACATTTGTTAAATATGAAGCCAAAAACATGCATTTTTCTTGATGTAGAAAAAAATTCACTGATATAGAAAAATGCATATTTCTTCCAAAACATACCTTTGTGTAATGTGCAGTACATTCGCCATGGACTGGCCGCCATCTACGCATGGGCAGTGATGTCCACGCATGTGTGTACAAGGTAATAAGGAAAGTGTCAATGACACTGTAGCTCAACTTGTTAAGACATGTACAAGTATAGTATGTGACACAGCAATGACAAACATGACCTGATAACAAAGGTACATATAAAGTATTGTAACGGTCTGTACATAAATACTGACTATAGCCTGTAACAAATGTATAGGTAAAGTATTGTAAAGGTGGGCAACAGCCAGATGCTAAACTAGAAAAGAAATCTTGGAGTCCCAGAGTGGGTCTGACTGAACCCCAAAATATTTGTTCTCATAGCACAGTGATAACGAATGCACCCCGAAACACTTGTTCCTGTCCCAAGGTGCTTGAAGTCACATATTTCTGTACAATGGCTAATCATGACTTCAACATGGACATAAAGTAAAGTCCAGCCAATCGTTTATACCCATGTGCCCTGGTTTCCATAAAATGAATTCTATTCAGTATATTTTTAACATCACTTATCGTCGTCGATTAATCACTATTTCTGATTGTGAGAAGTGAAAAGCTGCCAACTTTTAATCTGAAGCAGGTAAACATTGGAGAAGTAAGGCCCCACAAAGTATATCTTCTGTTTCTCAGGCCAATTAAAAAAAAAAATTGCATTGATTGAAGACAAGTGCACCATCAACACCATCAACATGCAGTATGCCTTAGAACACAGTGCCGTTGGCAATTGGGATTAAGTGCTTTGCCCGACACAACCCAGTTATAACTGGCAGAGATCAAAATGTGGACCTTTCAGTTTAAGTCCAATGCCATAACCACTGAGCCACCATGCCTCCAGTCATGTTGGGTAAACTATTAAATAACTATTCTAAATTATTACACTCCTCAACACATTTTTATGTTAAACGTAATTTAACCCTTTGAACACTGGTGGTATATTTCATATCAGTTAAATGGCAGAAACTGGAAGAGTCCATATCCATTATTTGGGGGTAGAGCAATTAATATTTTCAACGTGCAGCCTTCAGGCTGCATGTTGAAAATATTAATTGTTCTGCCACACTCGTTCACTTGGTAGCCATCCTACTTATTCAAATTATGACGTATCGTGTTCCTGAACTGGAAAAGTGGCCTCTTGTGTTGAAAGAGTTAAGCATCTGAATCTTAATCATCACAACCTTAGAAGAATGTCAAGTATGTATGTTTTGCAACATTTAGACCCCCCCCCCCCCTCGCCCACACACACACACACCATCTCCATTTGTGATGTTAGTTGCTTTGCTCTGTTGTAAAGATAAAGCAAAATGACCTACTGAAGTAAAGAAGGACCAACCCATCTTTCGGGATCCCATAAAAAATATTCACAGATGAAATTCAATTGTTTGTGTGGCTCAACAAGGGAGATAATACATTGCAATGAGTTTTGGGATAACTCCCATGATTAATTTCAAATTTCTATGTGGTCTCTACTGATCTCAGGACAACTGGATTGCTGGAATGCTCATTGGTCACATATAGAAAAAAATTCACAACCGATACCATCTCAGGGGAGGTAAGCGGGTGTTGCCATAAATAAACAATGTTCAATCAAAAAAAATGAGTTTTGTTTTCAATACCAATACTTTACAATCAAAAGAATCTACTTTGATGTCTGTGAAAAATGAATTTGCTGATGATATTCAATTATTTATTTACAGTAGAACCCGTCTTGAGAGACCACCCTTTGGGCCACACAAAAGTGGTCTCTCAAGACAGGTGGTCTCTCATAACAGGTTTCAGGTTTTCTCAAGTCAGTGAATAACCAACCACAAAATTCAGAAATGGAGAAGAATGGATTTTTGTAATTACTTTGTAGTTGTTCTTTTTTATGAAGTTTTTGTAACAAATTGAAATGGACTGTTATAAAAATTATAAAAATAAATTAGTGTTGAAAATCTTCAATGAAGATTTTCAACACTAATTTATTTTTATAATTTTTATAACAGTCCATTTCAATTTGTTACAAAAAGTTTTTCAACACAAATTTATTTTTATTCCTATCTGTCGCATTTCAGGTGTGTATGAAATTGTTTATTCAACAATAATCCTAATCTTTTCACGGGGGTCTTATAAAAACATCTCAATCTTTAATGAGTTAGTAATTGAAAACCAATTAAGAGCTTTTAATACTTTTAATTATGTTAGTATAACCACAATGGATTTTCCAATTCCAGAAAAGGTAAAAAGTTTTTGTCATGGTTTCAGTCTTCAAAGGGGCGGTCTCTCAAGACAGGTCCATTATGGCATAAAAATACAAGTTGGTACCAGGTCAAAGAGGTCTCTCAAGACAGGTGGTCTCCCATAGCAGGTCCATTATAGAGTAAAACCAATCGGTGCCTGGTAGATGTGGTCTCTCAAGACAGGTGGTCTCTCAAGACAGTGGTCTCTCAAGACAGGTTTTACTGTATTGGTGTTTAAGGTCAAATACTTATGCTCAATGGCTAATCGTGACCATGACAGTTTTGCGGGTGGAGGAAGCCGGAGTACCTGGAGAGAACCACCGAGCATCGACGAGCAACTGTCAGATCAACATTCTCTGTTCAAGCTCCGCCCAAACAGGGTTACTGCGGTTGAAGACATGTGCACCATCGACATGCAGTATGCCTTAGTACACGGCGTCATCGTGCCATGTAGCTAACTGATATAAAGTGCCTTGCCCAAGGACACAACGCAGGTTGTTCCAGACAGGATCGAACTCGGGACCTCTAGCATAGAAGTCCAACAATCTACTGCTGAGCCACCGCGCGCCTTGATTGATAAGAACATATTTCGTGACAACACAAATTTATTTATTTATTGGCATTTAAGGTCATATATTTCTGCAGAATGGCTAATCATGAACGCAACAAGGAGATAAAGTCAAGTTCGGTCATTTTTACAGGACTTCCACCCAAAGCATTGGTGACTGGGTTCTATTTTACCAGTAAAACAGAGCTTGTTTACCACAGCAAAAAACAACACTGTTTCACTTCCTGGGGTTCCCATGAATTGAATGATGAGTAAAGGACATAGCAGCAACTCAGTTCGCCCGCAAGCTTCAAGTAGAACGTCTGACAGAGGTGTAAGGCAAGAGGGGAACTGGTAGCCCATCATGTTGAGCCGGTTGTTACCGTTAGCTTGTGCGTGGTTGGTCCACGTAGACTCTTGACAATTATCGTGCAAAAAAATGTGGCACCACCCTCAGCTGGAAGGAGGGTAGGTGTGATTGGTGTTATGATTCTGTTTGTTATTGGGCAGTTGCCCATGGACACAACTTAATAAAGCAAACCTACAGCGGGTGTGAATGTGTGGTTACCATAGATGGACTTCATAGCAACAGATTTTAATAATTACTGACAAAAGACAAGTGCCAAGATTGGAAAATTGAAACTGTGTACCTATTTTTCATGATAGGTAAACACCATGACGTTTAATGACGTGAAAGTCACTATAGTCACAGCACAACAGCCTTCATGTCATGAAACATCATCAATGGAAGAAAGCCATCAACTGATTGACATGGTGCCATTGGGGTGGTGGGGTGATTTCCAGTGGGTTTACCTGACATTCCAGCAATACAGTTCCAGAGAGTGACAGTCACGTGAGAATAAAAAATTATACATTTAACAAACATTTAAACAGTCATACAATATGTTTTGTTGCAAAAACAATTCCATACAGGTTTGCAGTTTTACTTAAAAAGAACGGAAGTTCACAGCTTCACTTGTAAATAAGACTTTCAGCTCTCTGAATGAATTTCAATCTCACTTTGCAGGTATTCAAGTCCTTGGTTTTACTTTAGTATTTATCCTTCTACAGTGATGGAATCAGTTTGTGTCGATTCAGTGATGATACAAATTTTTTGTATAATAATATAGGTGGGATTTTTTTTTTGTATCTATAATTAATATATCTATAATATTTTAAATATGATATATACAATGATATGACCTTCACCCCCTCTACCAGACATAATTAACGTCTAGAAAACATCAAATGATATACATGATGAGAACTTTTTAATCTGCCCAGGGTTCATGGGTTTAAAAGGAAATATTAAAGTAAGCATTTTAAAGGATCTTACTCAAGTCCTTTTCAAATTTTTTTCAAAGGAATAATAAGCCATGATTAAAAAATAAAAATATGTTGATCATTAACTTTCAAAACCCAATTTCTGTTTTGCAAAAGTTAGGCTTATGTTTTATATAGCATTCATATGAAAGCAAACTATTCGATTAAATAAATTAACTTGAATGCGAGAATTTATCTAATATCTGAAAAACGGCATGCTGTAGGTTTTCAACTGGAACTGGTTATCCGATTATCATCGAAAATTCTGTGCAATGTCATTTTCCATATTCCATCAACATTTCGTCCCCAGAGTTCCAATGTGTTCTATGTGCCTGCTGGCACATAGAACACATTGGAACTCAGGGGACGATTCGATTTTTTCCAAGAATAAAAGTGAAGTTTGTGTTCACATTGCTCTATTTATAGCATAAGCTTCAATGAAATCTACTTCAGATTTCTACTGTCGATAAAAGTGCTGTGGGTTTTATTGGAGACAAAAATATTTGAAATATTTCATCTAATAATGTCCCATTATTGCTAAAGTAATGCACATTTGTTGTTTGTGGTGATCATTTATTAAGACAAAACAAAGTTAAAAATGGAAACCGCATGTATTCAGAAATGATGTCACATATTACTTACTTATTTATTGGTGTTTAAGGTCACATACTTATGCACAATGGCTAATCATGACCGTGAGTTTTATGGGTGGAGGAAGCCGGTGTACCCGGAGAGAACCACCGAGCATCAACGAGCAAATGTCAGCTGCTCGACATTCTAACTCAGTTCAAGCTCCGCTCAAGCATGGTTACAGCAGTTGAAGATATGTGCACCATCGACATGCAGTACACCTTAGTACACAGTGCCATCGTGCCCCATGCAGGCAACTGGGATAAAGTGCCTTGCCCAAGGACACAACGCGGGTTGTCCCAGATGGGGATCAAACTCGGGACCTTTAGCAGAGAAGAAATGATGTCACAGGGATTTGTTTACTCCCGATAACTGTTCAGGTAACATCGTTTAAATATACGCAATGTTGTTTTTCCTGAAATTTCATCTTCATTAAAGTTTTTTCATTAACTGATTGAGTGCTGGAAGCCCATATTAGGGCTTTATTCTAAAGTGCCGTTACAACAACTTAAAAATTTCATATTCAGTGCATGTCCTTTATATTATCTTTGAAGTGAAATTATAATTAAGTAAGGATTTGCCTTGTTGTAATTAACAGAAGAGAGCCTGTAGGCACTCTCCCAGAAATTGTAACAGGGCAGTGACATAGAAACAAATTTTGATACCCAGAAAATAACTTAGCACTCTACCAGTTGAAGATTTAACTCCTTGCATGCTGCTGGCTGTTCCTGCCCATGACAGGAAGTCTCCTGTCAGTACAATAAGTATAATCTAGGCATATTTAAACAAATTCCCTCTCAGTAATTGAATTGACTATTTAACCCTTAAGCCCCCATATAGCCCCAAACCGCCACTTTTATATTGCATTGAAGCAGGTGCTCCCTTGTGTAATCTTTTTTATTACTCTTGTGTGTAGACTGAATTTTCCCTGGCAGTGGTTCTACATCACTGCTGGCTGCCTGTATAGGCAGCCAGCAGTGATGTAGAACCACTGCCAAGTCATCAATAACTATGAAAGCAGAAAAAAAGCCATAAATACTTTAAAATTAATCTGAGGACTTAAGGGTTAACCAATGATTTCTAGATATTAAATTTAGATGAATTTTTATTCAAATCTAGGCATGGTTGCTATGAGCAGCTATGACTAGATTTGATAAAAAATATTTATATAAAAGGCTCTGCCACACATCCCCCCCCCTCCCCCCACCCAAGTGTGCAGTTCAACATATTTGAAAAAAAAAGAAGAATTTTTTTAAGTCGAAAAATGGACATAACTCTGGCAAAAAATGTTGGACCAAACTGTGATTTGAACTTGACCTGCATTATATGTTGGTACACCTACACATCAAATTTTATTTGATTCCATCAGCGACAACTAAAGTTATCATCGGGAAAAGAAGAAAAAAAATTTCAAAGTCGATAAAGGGGCACAACTCTGGCAAAAATTGTTGGACAGCACCCCGATTCGAAACTGACCTGTATTTTATGTTGATACACCTACATATCAAATTTCATTTGATTTGGCCAACTATAACTAAAGTTATAATCGATATACCCCAAAAAATGAATTTTCAAATTTGAAAAGGGGACATAAATCTGGCAAAAATTGTGGGACCGCATCCCAATTCAAACTTGACCTGTATGTAATGTTGATACACCTGCATACCAAATTCCATTTGATTTGGTTAACTATACAAGTAAAGTTATCATCGGAAAACCCAAGTGGGACACACTCACACAGACACCAGCTATTTTAATAGTCGACCAAAAATTGTTTGGAGGGACAAAAATACTCACTAAGTTAAGAGTTAATTTTCATCGCTTCTGATGTCTTACACTTTGCATACAGTGGTTTTTCTACTTGCTCTTTCACATTCAAGCAGAGTTGATATTTTTTTAAAATTAGTGGCTTATTGTCCCTTTAAGGATCTCCCTGATCCAGGAATTCATATATGACAGTACCTAGCAGTCATGGACAAATTTTAAATTATTTTTCATAAGCACAATACATTCCTTGCATTTGAAAAGAAATATGGATTTACATTCATATCACCTTCCATTTTATATAGTGGACATCTTTGGATACAGTGGAATATTGTTAACTGAATCACCACAGTGCCAATGAAAATTATTCAATTAACATGAGTATTCAATTAACAAGGATTTGGTCACTTTCCAGTATTCCAGATATAAACTGAACATTTTGGCCTAAAAAGTTAAAAATCTGTTTCTCATGGTCCTTTTGGTTGCTCTCTTTTTATAACCAATCCAAACTAAAAAAAATAAAAATTAAAGGGTTTTTATCTGGTATTTTACCCAATTTTATAAAATTGATAAATTTGTTCCTTGAGTGCAACAAGGCTTTGCAATGTTTTAGCACTGCAAAGCCTTCTTGCACTCAAGGGACAAAATACATCACCTCCCATGCTATTCTGTAGATTATGAGACCTAAAACAAAGAACATGAACTTTTGATGACAAAGAAATAATTACAAAGATAAAAAAATGCCCACCCACACGCAATCTTTACAAAAAAATGGCCTGAGAAACAGAAGATCTACTTTATAGGGCCTTATTTTACCTTCTTTGAGAGAGCTCAAAGAGCTCTGTCAAACATGATATAATAGATTAAATGCTTATATTGAATGTACTGAGGCAAAATGTATTTATTTATTCATGGTGTTTAGTGTTACTTTCAGCATCTTCGTCTATATCACGATAGGTATAGAGTCAAGTTTTGCCAACTGTTTATAGGCTGCTCACTTGAGAGGACTTCCACACCAGGCATTGGTTCCTTGGCCAATTTTTTACCAACAAAACAGAATTTGTTTATCACAGGAAACAAACAAAGCTCCACTTCCTGTGGATCCCACAGGGTAATGAGGCCAAATAGGTCTATAAAACATTTATTTATTGGTGTTTAATGTCACTTTCAGCATCTTTGGCTATCTCATGCTGGCAAACATAGAGATAAGTCATATTTAGCCAATCGTTTTTCCAATGCTGCCCTCTGTTGAGGACTTCCACCCCAGGTATTGGTTCAGAGTCCAATTTTATCAGTAAAGTAGAACTTGTTTCCCACAGTAAACAAGCACTGCAATGGGAGGAGGCTGGGATGGAGGGGACTTCTTAGAAATTTTTTAGTGAATAAATAAAATTATAAAATTATACATGTAATAGTTGTAACGTAAATTCAATAAACATGTACTGTACCAATACTTAAAATTGGTTTGGTCAGGCCCTGCCCCAGAAAGACCAAATCGGGTACTACAGACCTCCATTGGATGACAGACTGTGTGTGAGACATGAGACCTAAGTATCAAAACTAGTTATCTCAGAAATAACATGATTACTACAGTTAAAATTAGAAGTCCCGTCACCACGAACTGTGCGCTTATCTAGGCTTAATTGCATGTAGGAATTGCACGCAATTGCCATATCGTGGGGCATCCAAAGCATGGCAGGTTCTCCTGGTTATTCATAGCAAACACAGGCAATGTTTCTGCCAATGGACCTCCGGGTTACCCGGAGGTCCATTGGCTGAAACATTACTTGTGCACAGGCCGTATGTACAAACTTTTATAGCCTTACTATGGTCATAACGCGTAGATTAACACGCAGATCGACATGCTAATTGTGTGCATTTCATGACGGGACTTCTAGTTTTAACTATAGCAAGAGAGAATTGATATCTTAGACATGAAGATGTTCTGACTGAAAAATTATTGGGAAGGTGTGACACACCATAGTTATGCCCATGTGTTTAATTAACAGGTTATTAAATTAAGCGATATTCAATTAAGATGGCTTAACTGGACCAGAATTATCTCATGAGTGGGAGATAGTCAACATTTTCATGAGTGGCTTTTCCGTGTCTTGAAATTATCAGTTTACTTGTACCCTCAAGTGAAATAATTCTAGTATGAACTCAAGAAGCATAGAAAACCTTTCTTAATTCTAACTGGAATTAACATCAATAGAAAAACATTTTTTCCCTCATTTATAAATATATTTCCAAACAAGTTATTAATTGAAAATAGAATGTTTTCATTTTGGAATTCACTAGAAAAAAACCAATGAGGGGTCTTAAGCTGAGTTTGAATAGTACTGGCTGGTTTTGACCATTACATTGGGTGAAGAGTTATATTTATTTATTTATTGGTGTTTAAGGTCACATATTTTTGCACAATGGCTAATCATGACCACATGTGTATCAACTCAAGACCAGGGGTGTGCATTAATAAGCCATGTTGCACATTTTAGAGAGGGTTTGCACCTCCCAAACATTGGTGACTGAGTCCTATTTTACTAGTAAAACAGAGCCTGTTTACCGCAGTGAACAGGCACTGCTTCACTTCCCAGGGTTCTCACGGGGAGGGTAAAGAGTTGATATAGCCGAGATTTACACTAAGGTCATACGGTGCAATTAGCTAATCCATTAACACTTTTGGCGCAACAGACAGCTAAAGTTGACAGCACGCCAGCCCTCAGTAGGCAACTATAGTCGGCATTTTAGACAACTGTGTGTGTTCATCTCCGAGTGCTATCAATCAAACATCAACCCATTCCAGGGTTCATACAAAAATTTGCTCACAAAGTTTAAGGGTTTTTCAAGGGTTTTTCAAGGGCTTCTTTTTTTTTCAAGGGCTACATATACTATTTAGCTTGTTGTATGAGCTCTAAAAATCTAAGATTCATGTGATACGGATCTGACTTTGGAAGTCAGGAAGTACTGGTACCCAAAGTGTGATCTGTGTTACAGTAATCTTGGTAAAACGTTCCATACTTTTTTATGTTTTTTTTTAACTGAGCGACACGAGCGCAACAAACAAGTAAAAGGCGAGTACACATATATTTACAATGCCCAGGAAATAGCTTGGTATTCAAGGGTTTTTCAAGAGATTTCTGAAAGTTCAAGGGTTTCTCAAGAGCTAATTTCAAATTCCAGGGTTTTTCAAGAAAAAACTCATTTTCAAGGGTTTTTCAAGAGGTGTATGAACCCTGCATTCCTATGTTTCGTGCAAGAACAGCTATATTGTCACTGGAAAGCATAAAGGTGCCAACTGCAACGCATCTGCATTGCAGTTGGCACCTTTACGCTTTGAAATCACTATATCACATTGTCTCTAATAATGTAGATCCTACTGTGTTATTTTGACTGCAAAAATACAGAAATCGGTATAGAATGGTTCCACAAAATCCTACTAAAATGTACGGCAATATATATATATATATAAAATATGTATAAAACAAATCATTATCCATCTATGTAAAACAAACACTCTATGAGATCCCTGGAACGCTTTTAAGAATTATAACTCTTTAATCTGATAAACCGTATTTTAGTAAATTTCCTGAAAATTATTACGTGCTGAGAATTCTGTTCCTCGGGATAATCTGCGCCAAAAGAATTAAAAATGAATTATTTTTTTTTTAACAGAAAGTGTGACTAAACCTGTGCAATGCACAGGGTTAGTCACACTTTCTGGTTATAAAAATTGGTAACTGCCATTTCACAAGCTACATGAAAGCTGTAAAAATGCACACAGGGTTAGTTGAGTGCACGTTGTTACATAGGGAGCATGATTCAAGGAACTATTGTGGAAATTCTTTTAAAGCGAATACCCAAAATGAAAACATATTCTATTTTCAATTAATATCTTGTTTTCAATGAACCCAACATGGCAAGAAAATTAATTGATACTCAAAATATTATACATGGTAATGTCTAACAATAAATCCACACATCCATTCTACTAATTCCCATTTCATTTTTCTATTTTTCACTATATATATCCTTCAGATCACAAAACACAATGTCCATTACATGTATTCACAGTTAATTTAATTTCAGATTTAAGTATCTGAAACATTCAACTTCCCATTAGTGGAAGTCAGTACCCTGTCTGTGTTGAGAAGTGCTTGAAACACACAGCTTGGTTTCAATACATTGTCCATTGCCATTCTTCAGTCATGTATCACTTAGGACGTCATGACAGCCTAAACAATAGTGCTGATAGCTTTAAAACAATAGATATGATGGCCATAACAATGGTACTGTTAAGACACCCTTAGCAATAGTTCTGCAAGTCTCCGTGACAGCCTTGGCCACAGTTCTGGCAAACCTCCATGACCTTCTTAGCAAGTGTAGGTATGCTTCCGAGGAGTTAGAAATGGTGCTGTTAAACTTCGATAAAAGCCTTAGCAATAGTGCTGATAAACCTCCATAACAGCATCAGCAACAGTGCTGGTACACCTTAATGACAGCCTTAATAGTCCTGGTAAATCTCAATATCCTTGACAATCGTGCTGGTAAATCTCTAGGACAGTCTTAGCAATAGTGATGGTGATCACCATGCCATCCTTAGCAATAGTGATGGTAAACCACTATGATAATCATAGTAACAGTGCTGGTAATCCTCCCTGGCAGCCTTAGCAACAGTGCTGGTAAACCTCCATGCTAGCCTTAGAAGTAATGCCGGTAAGCCTCCATGACCACCATAGCAACAGTGGTGGTAATCTTCCATGACAGCCTTAGTAATATTGTATTTATTTATTTATTCCTGTTTAACAGGTTGAGTACTAGAAGCCACTATCATGGCACTACTGAAAAGTGCTGGAAGCCACTTTAGTGGCTTTCACTGTATGCATTAGCTTGAGGTTTGTTCAGATGAAAATTTGTTTATATAAAATTGTTTGATTGCAATTTATTGGAGAGAGCCTATTGGCACTCTCCAATGAATTGTAACAAAACAATCATTTAGGCACAAAATCTTGCTAAACTAATGCAATTTGTGCTGATAGCAGGTTATCTTTGAAAACAAAATACCCATGTTTCAAATCATGTTTGAAAAATAATTTAGTACTCAACCAGTTTCGGTTAAATATTTTTGCCAAATGGCTAATCATGACCACAACATTGACAAAAAGTCAAATGTAGCCAATCGTTTGTACCCATGTTACAAATTTCAGAGAACAGGTCCTATTTTACCAGTAATACAGAATTTGTTTAGTACAGTAAACAAGCATTGGTTCACTTCCGCGATTCCCACAGGGAGCCTTAGCAATAGTCCTGGTAAAGCTCCATGACAGCATATCAATACTGATTGTAAAGCTCCATGATAGCCTTACCAATAGTGTTGACCACATTAGCAATAGTGCTGGTAAGTTTACGTGGTAGCCCTGTATGACAGTCTCAGCAATATTGCTAGTAAGCTTGTGTGGCAGCATTAACAATAGTGCTGGTAAGATTGTATGACAGCCTTAAAAATAGTGCTGGTAAGCCTACATGTCAGCCTACACATGTAGTAGTCATTCAACAAAATAGTGCAAAAGAAAGCATTGCATATGTCCACTCCTGCACTGGTAACATGGGCAAAGCATGGACAGTGTTTCTAAGTTTAACCCTTTATCCAACGTAATGGCCAAAACCGGCCAGCGCTATTCTCAAAAATCGCCAATTAATTTTCATTATTTTTTTCATTTTTTGTCTCAAAAACATAGGTTATGACCCCTCATTGGAACGAGCTCGTTCCAATGAGGGGTCATAACCTATGTTTTTGAGACAAAAAATGAAAAAAATCAGTTATTCAAAAAATTTTTTTGCAAGTGTCGTCTGCTTTTCATGTTAGGTAAAGGGTTAAAAAGGGACATAACTGTTATACATACCACACTAAGCCAGAAAATAAGCAGACTGTCATCTGCAAAATGAGGTCCCCAGAGGATGAATTTAGTGATGCTACCCTGCCACTAAATTTATCCTCTGTGGACCTCAATCTGAATCAGAGTCTCAAAACTAAACAGAAAGAGGTACCCAGAGGATAAATTTGCCCACAGTAAGGGATAGCATCATCAAATTCACCCTCTGGAGACCTCATTCTGCAAATGACAGACTGCTTATTTTCAGGCCTTGTTGGTAGGCATGGTCATAAGCTGCAATATGCAGATATCCTTTCCCCCAGAATGGTCTATCTCCACACCAAAGGATATCAAAACACAAACCCTATGCCTGAGATATAATGCAAAATGTTTGATGGAAACTTTTATAAGTGTAACAAGGACCATAACTCTGGTCTGTATGCATGGATGAATCCTGCAAAGGTCATCGAAATCCACATGCAAATGACTGAGTTATAATGCAAAATGTTTGTACAGAGAGTTTTTGAAGTGTAACATGGACCATAACTCTGGTAGGAATGTGGAGGCGAAACCCACGATATGTGGCTATCATGTCCCTCATGCTGGTCTATCACCACACCAAAGGACATCAAAATCCGACAGTCGATGCCAATGTTATAATGCAAAACGTTAATTTTATTATTTTCCTACAAGGGCCATAACTCTGGAATGAATGTATGGACAAAACCTGAGATATGTGGACATCCTTTCCCCATGCTAGTCTATCATCTGTCAATGGTTTGCATTGAGTAAAGGGTTAACGATGATCCTGGCAGAATTTCTAGCCTCTCGCATAGTTAATGAACAATTCCAAGTTTTATTTCTTTCTTCCTTTCTTTATTTATTAAGGCTTAATCACACTTTTGGCAACCAGGGTCGCCCCACAGACAGTTTTATGGGTGGAGGAAGCTGGAGAGAACCATTGAACAGCGGCAAGCAATTACTGAACTCTGTACATACAGGGTTAGCATTGGTTGAAGGTAAGTGCACCATCAATGTACAGTATGCCTTAGTACACAATGCCGCTGTACCCCCTCCCCTCCCCCCCACACACACCCATGAGCAATCAGGATCAAGTGCCTTACACCAGGACACAATGCTGTTAATGCTGGTCAAGATTCAACTGTGGACTTTGTGTTTATGTCTTTTTGGGGAAGTGGGTGAGCTGCCAGTGGTGTTTGGGGTGGGGCAGATTGGGGAGGGGGTGTAACAACACTTTTGATAGCCAGGGTCACCCTGTGTCTGACAGTTTTACAGGTGAAGGAAGCTGGAGTACCCATAGAACCACCACATAATGGCAAGCAACTGCCAGACTCCACAATATAGTCTACTAACTCCACAAAAGCAGGGTTAGCATTAGTTGAAGACAAGAGCAACATTCAGTGCAGTACGTCTTAGTACACAGTGCCACAATGCACCCACATGGGCAATCGAGATTAAGTGCCTTGCCCAAGGACAAAATGTAGGTACCTCCAGTGCAGATCAAACTGTGGACCTTTTGGTTTGAAGTCCAATGCCGTAACCACTAAATTGCAACACTTCAACCTTTTGGTTGGCAGTCCAATGATCTAAGCACTGAGCCACCAAGTTCTCAATTCATTGAGATAATTTTTATTGACACTTTACAGCTTACGACAAGGCTGTATACCGTACACTGTCAACTCCCAACAAATAATTATAAAATTCAACACAATTCCATGGACGTTTCTGCACTTCAACATTCAAAAAATTCTAAGGCTATGGAAGATTTTTTTCTGAATTGTGGAATTTCCATGAATTCCAGGAACCATGGCAAACTTGATGTCAGATATTTTGCGTTCTGCTTCATGATGAACGAGCCTGGAAATTAGCAATCTGTCATTTGCAGAATGAGGTCCCCAGAAGGTAAATTTACTAATGTTATCCCATACAATGAGCTAATTTAACCATTGGGTACCTCTTTCTCTTTAGGCCTGAGATCATGATTCACATTCAGGTTTACAGAGGGTAAATTTAGTGATGCTACCCTGCTGTGCAGGGTAGCATCACCAAATTTACCCTCTGGGGACCTTATTCTGCACATATTATTATTATTATTATGTATTGGTGTTTAAGGTCATATACTTATGCACAATGGCTAATCATGACCTTGACAGTTTTACGGGTGGAGGAAGCCGGAGTACCCGGAGAGAACGACCGAGCAACGACGAGCAGCTGCCAGTTCCCCAACATCGTAACTCTGCACTGCAGCACAGGCAGGGTTAGATTAGTTGAAGACATGCATACCATCGACCTGCAGTATGCCTTAGTACACGGCGTCATCGTGCCCCCATGTGGGCAATCATTCTGCACATAAGCCTGCTTATTTCCAGGCTTATTTCCAGGCTTGATGGTGAATCCAGCAACAGATCAGCAAACAAATTCAATCTCTTCAACCATGAAATAAAAACACCTCACTTATTCAACGATTTCTTTCCACATCTGTATTTCAATACAGAGTGAAGCTGGATGTATTATTCCACCAACTATTGCCTGTCATGATACAAATATGAAATTTGGGGTACAGCATATCAGTGTTCATGCTTGCCCAAGATTTGGAATTTTTATTCTGTGCCAAATTAATTTTTTTGGTGCCAATTGAAAGATTTCAGTGGCAAATGGAATATGATTGTAAATGAGAACAAATTAACCATGAATCACTCTTTGAGTGAAGCAAGGCACCAATCTCACTGTTTATTCAGTCTAAATTTATTTAGGCCTAAAAAAATAAAAAATCTGTTTCTCAGGCCCTCCCGCATGGTCCTTTTGGCTGCCACATGCTCTCTTTTTATAACCAATTTAAACTTTAAAGAAATTAAAATTAAATGGTTTATGTCTGATATTTTACCCAAGTTAAAAAAATTGATGAATTTGTCCCTTGAGTGCAAGAAGGCTTTGCAATGCTTTAGCATTGCAAAGCCTTCTTGCACTCAAGGGATAAAATACACCACCACCCGTGCTATTCTGCAGATTATGAGGCCTAAAACTTGAACCAAGAACATGAACTTTTGATGGCAAAGAAGTAATTACTGAAATAAAAAATAAAATAAAAAACCGCTCGCCCGCATGCAATTTCACAAATAATGGCCTGAGAAACAGAAGATCTACTTTGTGTGGCCTTATCTATTTATCTATGGAGGTTTAACGGCACATTTGACAGCCAGGGTCACCTCATGCTTGACAGTTTTACGGATGGAGAAAGCCTGAGTATCCAGAGAGAGCCACCGAACAGCAGCAAGTAATGTCAGACTCTTCAACATACCAACTAGGCACATGCAGGCTTAGCACTGGTTGGAGATACGCTCAGTACAGTGTCAACATGCCCCTATGTGGGACTGGGATTAGTTCCTTGTCCAAGGACACAATGTAGTTGTCCCTGGTGGGGATTGAACTGTGGACCTTTCTGATTTGAAGTCCAATGCCATAATCTCTGAGACACCGCACTCCCATTCACTTCAAACTAGTAGCAAATAATTTATTATCCTCTAGGCAGTTTATAAAAAGATTAAGCAAGATAAAAAGGATTACGTAAAAAAGCAAAAGTTTTAAACCATTAATTCAGTTGACTCTTAACAAAGAGCCATGTTTAAACCAAAAGATTACTTGACAAGTGTGAATTCTGTCTCACTTGTGCAGCCAGACAGCGATTTTTTCAAAGATGACGCTCAGAAATAATAAAGCGCAAAGCCTTGGAGACCTACCAAAAGTATATTCTGGTGTCAAATTTTGGTGCTAAATGCTGTATTTTTGGTGGCAAACAAATGTTTTTTTGGGTAATTGGCACGACTGGCACCCGACAGCATGAACACTGCAACAGATGCAGCTACTCAAAGAATGCATCATGCATCAAGAGCCAAGTTATTTTTAAGATACATGCTATCTTTGGCTTTATATAATTTAATAAGTGAAGTCAATTTATTTCACACAAACAGCAGTATGATTACTATTACAAGAACAACCAGGAGCACTACTATTGCAATCCATTGTCTTTTATCTGAAACGAAAGAGAGAAAAAGTATAGTAACGTGCCGTAAACATGGTACAGGCCACTTAATTGTATATCGTTTAACCCTCTACTTAACATGAAAAGCAGATGACACTTGCAAACAAAATTCTTGAATAACTAATTTTTTTTCATTTTTTGTCTCAAAAACATAGGTTATGACCCCTCATTGGAACGAGCTTGAAGAGCTTCAGACAAAAAATGAAAAAATAATGAAAATTAATTGGAGATTTTTGTGAATAGTGTTGGCCATTTTTGCTGTTACATTGGGTAAAGTGTTGACCCTTAAGGTTCTATTTCTGGCTTTTACGACCTCAGAAGAGTTGCCCTTAACTGGTAGAGTGCTGAAAGCCCATATTTGGGCTTTATTCTGAAGTGCCGGTACCGCAATTTAAAGGCTTCCTATTCTGCTGATGTGCTTCATATTATCTTTGAAGTGATATTATTTTATCTGTTAGGATTTGCCTTGTTACAATTTATGGGAGAGTGCCCACTGGCACTCTCCCATAAATTGTTACAAGGCAAAGATGCACAAACAAATTTTAAGGACCAAAAATAATTTAGCACTCTACCAGTTAACATGTCATCATGTGTAGGTCCTGCTGACAATAGACAAATTACATAGGCAGTGATTTCTAGTCAAGTCTTGGCTGCCTGTTATAGCAGCCAAGACTTGACTAGAAATCACTGTTAAGCCACTGGATGTGTACAGGCTATGATCAGGTGTGAATTCAGGACAATTGTCCCAGCCCTCCAGGGTTAATTGAAAAAAAAACTGTTAATAGGATGTAATTACAAACACCAAACCATTTTCTATATCTTCAGTACACATTTAACTGTTTAACTGCATATAGGTTATGGAGTAAACTCCTGTTTACTGAATAAAAGTTTTGTTTGTTTCTTGTTTATTGGGGTTTAATGACACTTTCAACAACAGGATCACATTGTGTCTGACACTTTTACGGGAGGAGTAAGTACCCAAAGCCACCGAACAACTGTAAGTCTCTCCAACATACTAAATCTGCACAAGCAGGGTTAGCAGCGACTGATGGAAAGTTATTATTTATTATTTATTGGAGTTTAACTACACTTTCAACAGCAAGAGTCACCTCATGTCAGACAGTTTTATGGGTCCAGGAAGCCTGAGTACCCAGAGAGAACCACCAAGCAATGGCAAGCAACAGTCTGCCCCCTCCACCCGCCCCCACGTCCCCCCCAACGTACTAACTCCACACAAGCAGGGTCAGCATTGGTGGAAGACAGGCGCAACATCAATGTGCAGCACCACCATGCCCCCATGTCAGCAATCGGGATTAAGAGTCTTGCCCAAGGCCACAATGCACTTATCCCTTATCCCTGGTGGGAACTGAACCCTGGACCTTTCAGTTTGAATTTCAATGCCATAACCATTGAGCCTGCATTCCCAGTTGAAGGCAAATACACCATCGACATGCAGTATGCCTCAGTACACAACACATGCATGCCTGCACATGGACAATTGGGATTAAATGTCTCTTAACCCTTTACCTAACCTGAAAAGCAGACGACACTTGCAAAAATAATTCACTTGAATAACTAATTTTTTTCATTTTTTGTCTCAAAAACATAGGTTATGACCCCTCGTTGGAACGAGCTCGATGAGCTCATTCCAACGAGGGGTCATAACCTATGTTTTTGAGACAAAAAATGAAAAAAATAATGAAAATTAATTGGCGATTTTTGAGAATAACGCTGGCTGGTTTTGGCCGTTAACGTTAGGTAAAGGGTTAAGTAATCATGCTGGTAATTATGTAACATAGTAAACCTCTGAACCATAAAGGGCACTTTTTCATCCCAGAAACATGGACGGTTACGATTCACTCATCATTCATTACCACCTCCACCTCGACCACTCGACTGTTGATCAGCTCGGACGCTTACTGAACTCTCCATTAGCACCACTGACTTCAGCCAGAATGTTCTTCCACACAAATTACTGGGCATGCTAACTGCCTGAATGCAACCAACACCAGAGACTGGTCCATCCGCATCTCTGCTAACACCTGCCAGGTGATAGTGGACTTTCAGATACCACCTGGAACGGCGCCAGGAAAGAACCCCCGTCAGAAACCAAAGAAGCCAGCAGCCAGTACATCGGCCCCTCTGGGGAGTGGTAGTACCTTAGCCCAATCGGGCTCTGGTCCACACCCAGAGGACTCTGAAAAGGCCAAGTGCAAGAGAAAGAAGAAAAGCCCATACACTAAGTGCCGGGATGCCAAGTGCCTAGAGGCCTGGATAAGAAAATCTGAAGAAAGCCGCAAGAGAAGGAAGAGGAAATGGAAGTCCACTCCCCCTCTCAGATAGAAAAAACATCACCAAACACCACCCAGTCATCAAATGCCTCCACCTCCAGTTCCATCTCAAGCTTGGACCCCCACGCTGAGGTGGAAGACAACGAAGAAATAAGCAAGCTTGCCCACGAACTGGAAAACCAGATCATGGGCACTGAAGAAAGAACTAAAGAGCTCATGTACCTGGCCACTCTTAAAAACAAGCGCATGAAGAGCATGGAAGAGACGGCAAGACTTCGGAAGGAAATGGAGAAAGTTCTTGCAGACGCCGCTTTAGCAATGGCACTTGCAGAAAAAAGGGCAAATAACATGATACCACAGCCTCCATCACCAATAGTAAAGATATCGCCATCTCCACCTCCTAAGAAGAAACAAAGGAAGCAAAAGAAATAGGTAGCAAAACCTACTGAGCAGCCACCAGTCCATCACGAGCAGTAGGGTACGAGCAATATAACACAGACATCTATCTACTTATGGGATGCACCTCGCATCCCCAAGTGCAGAATCTTTTCGGACCAGAAACATGATATGTTATAACTTCAATAAGTACAAATGTCTGCAGAGTGAATATGTGGGGTAAACCAATTAATATTTGCAATGTGCAGCCCCCAAGGCTGCACGTTGAAAATATTAGTTGGTCTACCTCCAAATAATGAATATGGATTCTTCCAAATTGCTGCCACTGAACTGACATGGAAGACATCACAAGGGTTCAAAGGATTAAGAGACTAGATTTGATACAAGGATCCATGTCATATACACCATCAGTCATAGAAATATGGAGGTTTGTAGCACCTGATTTGGCTTGTTGAACCCCTTACCTTACAGGTGGTGTATTTTGAAAAGCCAATTGTAAGTTAAACAACTGACCAGTTATATACTTGGTCAATGAAGGTTGAAGGGGGGACGAAGGTTGAAGGGGTATTGTGGAGACATCACAAAGTATTTGCAGAAGGATGAGCAGCTGAAGCTCATATTTCAGGGTTACTGCACCAAACCTCTAAGCAAATTCGAGGAGTTTCAAGCAGGTTTTTAGTGCTTTTTCAAGGAATTTCACGGAGAAAAACAGACAAAACTAGAAAGTGCTTTAGCACACTAAAACATATGTCTCCCCTTCCTTTTGAGGTCAGAGGTCAAGGTCACATGCAGTTCATCAAGGTAGCGGACATGCGGTTTCATGGTGACACATCCACATGTCAAAAAAGAAAAATATTCTGGTCTGGACAATTACTCCCTATTTAAAGTACATAAATTTGACCTTGAGGTCAAGGTCACATAAAGGTCATGATGACATGTGGTCTCATTGTGATACATCCACATGTCAATCATCTAAGTCCTAGGTCAAAAAACAAAAAAAGTTCTGATCTGGACAATTATTCCCTATTTGAAGTACATAAATTTGACCTTGAGGTCAGAGGTCAAGGTCACATGCAGTTTATCAAGGTGGCGGACATGCGGTTTCATGGTGACACATCCACATGTCCAAAAAAAAAAAAAATCTGGTGTGGACAATTACTCCCTATTTAAAGTACATAAATTTGACCTTAAGGTCAAGGTCACATGAAAGTCATGATTACATGTGACATGCGGTCTAATTGCGATACATCCAGATGTCAAATATCTAAGTCCTAGGTCAAAAAACAAAAAAGTTCTGGTCTGGATAATTATTCCCTATTTTAAGTACATAAATTTGACCTTAAGGTCAGAGGTCAAGGTCACATGAAGATCATCGAGGTAGACGACATGCGGTCTCATGGTGACACAACCACATGTCAAATAACCAAGTCCTAGGTCAAAAAACAAAAAAATTCTGGTCTGGACAATTACTCCCTATTTGAAGTACATAAATTTGACCTTGAGGTCAAGGTCACATAAAGGTCACGACATTAGGTCTCATGGTGTCACATCCACATGTCAAATAACCAAGTCCTAGGTCAAAAAAACAAAAAAATTCTGGTCTGGACAATTACTCCCTATTTGAAGTACATAAATTTGACCTTGAGGTTAAGGTCACATAAAGGTCACAATGCTATGTGACACACCGGCTCATGGTGATACATCAACGTGCCAAATATCTAAGGCCTGGCTCAAAAGACAAACAAGTTTTGGTCCGGACAAAGTTTCCTTGAAAAAAGCACAAATCTGACCTTCAGATCAAAGGTCAAGGTCACATAAAGGTCACAATGGTACGCTACACACCGGCTCATGGTGATACATCCACATGCCAAATATCTAAAGCCTGACTCAAAATACAAAAAAGTTCTGGTCCAGACAGTTTCCCTTAAAAAGTGCATAAATCTGACCTTCAGGTCAAAGGTCAAGGTCACATGAAGGTCACTATGGTACACTGCACACCGGCTCATGGTGATACACCCACATGCCAAGTATCTAAGGTGTAGGTCAAAAGACAAAAAAGTTATGGCCTGGACAACGTTTGTATGAGAAGAAGAAGAAGAAGAAGAAGAAGAAGAAGAAGAATATGCGCTAAAACAATATGTCTCCCTTCTGGGAAGGGGAGAAATAATTCAAGGATTTCCCAGGAAACATTTTCCACTTGCATCCAAGAGACAGAAAATATAACTCGACCCTATACCTAAGCTAACGGAAAAAACGGCCAGCGCTTTCCATGAAAATCACTGTTCAATCTTTTTATATTTTTATTTTTTGCTTCTGAAACGTAGGTTATGACTCTCATTGGAACAAGCGTATCACGCTCGTTCCAATGAGAGGTCACAACCTATGTTTTGGAAAAAATGAAAATGTTCAAATGCACAGTAATTTTTTTCACAAGTGTCGTCTGCTACTAGGTAAAAAGGTAAAAGAATGGACATCAGATGTACAGTATTTTGAAATAGCACACTCTCCATGCATAGCCGACTCCATTTCCAGGAGTTTCCAGGATGGCCTTCAATATTCAAGGAGTTTCCACGTCCTTGGGAGGGTGTTTTAAGATTCAAGGACTTTCAAGGAATTTAAGGAGGTGTGGGAACCCTGTATTTGGTCTTTATTCTGAAGTGCAGGTGTCCCAACTTAAAGGCCTCATATTCTGTAGATGAGCTTCATATTATCTTTGAAGTGAAATCATCAAGTCTATAGTGGATTTGCCTTGTCACAATTTATGGGAGCGTGCCCAGAGGCACCCTCCCATAAATTGTAACAAGTCAAAGACAAGTGAGCAAATTTTGTTGACCAGAAATTCAGCACTCTACCAGTTATTTATTGCTGTTTAAAGTCATATCTTTCTGCACAACGGATAATCGTGACTGCAATATGGAGCTAAATCAAAGTAAGTCGATCGTTTGTAGTCCAGGGTTCCTGCACCTGACCTGACATGAAATTCCAGGCTTTTCCAGGCCATATACATCCCAAATTCAAGGAGTTTCAAGGCCATTAGAAAGTTAAATTCAAGGTTTTTCCCGGCTTATCGCAGCTGAACCACTCGAACCGTTTCGGACGTATTTCATTCATCTCAACTCTGCGCACAATGCTTCATTTTTTAAGGCTTTTCCAGGCTTAGGGAGCTAAATCAAGGCTTTTCAAGGCCTTGAATTTCATTTTGGAAATTCCAGGCTTTTCAAGGCCTGTGGGAACCCTGTATACCGATGTTGCCCATTTTAGAGGACTTCCGTCCCAAGCAGTGTGACCGCGACCTATTTTACCATTTAAACAGAGCTTGCATTCTACCGTAAACAAGCATGGCTTTGGTTCCCAGGGTTCCCATAGGGGACTCTATCAGTTAAAAAAGAACAATTACAAAAGAGAGCGCAATGGGATTGGGGTTATCTTGGCTAAAAAGGTCTATGCAATTTTTTTTAAAATAACCTTTCAGTGCTCTTTAAAATTTTAGTTTCATCAGGCTAATCCAGTTCATAAGAAAAGGTTTTAATATGTAATTAATATGATCCATACATAAAACATACCATTTGACATGTGCAAAACTTTGGACATTTTCTTCATAACAGAATCCAATCGTGACTCAGATGAATCCATGTCATGGCGAAAGTCATCTAACATCCTGTAATATAATTAATAGAAGAGATATTCTCTCATATCTGGTGCGACAAACGTAGGGTCTGACGAATCAGGAAGCTTCTATCAAATCGAATTTCAAATCATATCAAGCAAAAGGTTCGAAACCAAATGGAATCCACTTTTCAATTATTACGATACTAGGGCCTACTAGTGCTGTCTATCTCCATCGTGAACCCACTATCAGTAGGTATACTAGACTATTCATTTATTTATTGAAGTTTAATGACACTTTTGACAGACAGGATCACCTCATGTCATGGGGCGTGGTGGCCCAGTTGGTAGAGGTGCAGGCTGCAAGCCGAGAGATCCTCGGTTCGAATCTCACCTGTGGCAACCGCGTTGTGTCCTTGGGCAAGACACTTCACCCCATTGCCCATGTGGGGGCACGGTGATGTTGTGTACTAAGGCATACTGCACGTCGATGGTGCGTCTGCCTTCAACCAATGCTAACCCTGCTTGTATGGAGTTGGTATGTTGGGGAGCTGACAGTTGCTTGGTGGTTCTCTGCGGCTTCCTCCACCCGTAAAACTGTCACGGTCATGGTTAGCCATTGTGCAGAAATATGTGACCTTAAACACCAATAAATAAATAAATCATCTCATGTCGGACATTTGTATGGGTGGAGGGAGGCGGAGCACCCTGAGAGAATGACCAACGGCGAGCAGCTGTCAGGACTCAACACAGCATACTAACTCCCCACATGCAGGATTAGCATTGGTTTAAGACAAGTGCACCATCAACGTGCAGTACACCTTTATGCCCAGTGACACCATGACCTCCATGTGGACAATCAGGATTAAGTGTCTTGCCCAAGGATGCAACGCAGTTATCCCTGGCGGGGATCAAAGTGTGACCCTTTCGGTTTGAAGTCCAATTTCCTAACTACTGAGCCACCGCACTCCCAACTAAACTATTGCACAATTGACAGGTATCATTAAGGTGGTTCAAGAAAAAGCCATTTATTGCACTTTGAGTGCAACAAGGAGCCATTTGAAATGCCAAAGCATTGCAGATGGTACCTTGGTAATAAATAATAATAATACTAATTTATAAGCCTAAAATCCACAAAAATGCTCTTTGACTTTACAGTTGCTAATAAAGCCAGAAAATAAGCAGACTGTCATCTGCAAAATGAGGTCCCCAGAGGGTGAATTTAGTGATGCCACCCTGCACAGCAGACTGCTTATTTTCAGGCCATTTGGTGTGGAGATAGACCATTCTGGGGGAAAGGGTATCTGCATATTGCAGCTTATGCCCATGCCTACCAACCAGGCCTGAAAATAAGCAGTCTGACATTTGCAAAATGAGGTCCTCAGAGGGTGAATTTGATGATGCTATTGCATACAATGGGCCAATTTATTTTCCAGGTATTTGATTCAGATTGAGGTTCACAGAGAGTAAATTGCTAATAGAATACCTGCACTTTACGGACGACATATTGTGCAAATGAGCAATATTGCAATCTCCACCATTGGTTCAAATGTCATTTTTATGAATTTTCCAACTGAATTTGTGCTATCTAGTTAGACTGGATACGTTCAATCTTATTTATCAGAAAATTACAGGGTGATTTGCTACCTTCAGAAAGTCAACAATGGAGAATTGTACGAAATCTGAATCTCTCCTGGATTCAATTTTTTTGAATAAATGAGATGGTTTCAAATCAAATTGAATCAGTGACAGGATTTGAAATCAAATTGAATCTCAAACGTTCACCTGATCCTAGAAAATAGATATAAAAAATAATTTGTAGGACATCTTCCCACTATCTTACAAGTTAGCTTGTACTAAAAAAATTTACTACAAATAATTTAATTCTGAAATCTTGTCTGACATCTGACATCATTTAGGTCACAAAACCAAATTATATTGTTTATTACTAAAACTAGTACTGTCACCAAAGGTGATTAATACTCCAACTTCAGGCTTTCCTGGATGCACATCTGAACGTGGAGCTTCAAAATCAGAAATTGGCAAAAAGTTTGACACCCAAAAAAACACATACAGTAAACCAAAGTTAAATATCAGTTCAAGGGGAGATAAGATGGTAAGAATTGTCACTGCTTAATAACTTTGAAATATGCACATGTCCAAGCACAACACATCATGTACAAAAAGTTTCATCAAAATTGAGTCATCTTTGCAAGAGGAGCTGCATGCAGAAAAATGTGAACAGAAATCTGCATTAACCCTTTACCTAACATGAGAAGCAGACGAGACTTGCAAAAAAATTCTCGAATAACAAATATTTTTCATTTTTTGTCTCAAAAACATAGGTTATGACCCCTTCATTGGAACGAGCTTGACGAGCTCGTTCCAACGAGGGGTCATAAACTATGTTTTTGAGACAAAAAATGAAAAAAATAATGAAAATTAATTGGCAATTTTTTAGAATAGCGCTGGCCGGTTTTGGCCGTTACGTTGGGTAAAGGGTTAAATATAAGTTCAAAGGGGAATAACCTTGTTGAAATCATCAGATTTAAAATTTGAGAATATGCACATTTGTTTCACTTTAATGCTTTACTCAATGCATAGGATATCAAAATTTATTATTTTAAAAATTATTTTTCGAAATTTAAAAAAAAATTCAACAAAATCATATCATTTGACCCCTCATGATATGATTTTGTTTCAACTTTATTTCAACTTTATTTATTCATTAATGCTTAACACCACATCAGCAGCTAAGGCTATATTGATGCAAGAAAATGATAGAAATTATAATGTCAATTGTGAAGAAAAAATCAATTGAAGAAAACATGATTAAAATCAGTACAATGTAAAAGAATGTGCTCCACTGACAATGCCTGTTGGCAAGGAACACATTCTGGTTGCATATTACTCTCCGACAGAAAGGAATGTGTAATCTGTGTGTGACCAATATGACATCGTGTCAGAATTACATGATCTTTTCAACAAAGGTTACTGGATGAATAGTTATCAAAAATATTTGGTCGGAAACGATGGAGCTTGTTGTTACCCCCATCCCATTCCACCTGCCGCACAGATTTGATGTAGCTATTGATATGTGGTTTAATATCACTGAATTCAACTTTTTTGAAATGTATGAAAATTATGTGGACGAATGCGGCTGATTCGTTAGCTAAAGTGTTAAGAAGTTTCATAATAATAATAATAATAATATGTATCACTTATATAGCGCCTATCCTAATAAAAGCCCTAAGCACTTTACAAAAGAAATCACAAATAAGATAGATAAAATCAATAAAGTCACCCGGTTTGTGTGTCAGCGAAGGGATAGCCTGGGATGTTCCTCTGGTATAAGTAGGTTTTTAGTCCCTTTTTAAAACTTTCAAGAGATGGTGCATTTTGTAAGGTTTTGGGTAACGAGTTCCACACACGCGCTGATCCTGAAAGCCCTGTCACCTACAGTCTTCAAATTCCCCGCGAACTGAGTTAAAAGCCTTTCGTTGCTGGATCGCAATGATCGCTGCGGCTTGTATGGTATGAGGAGTTCGCTAAGGTAGCCTGGGAAGTCAGCCAAATTTCTCTGGTAGGTGAGTATTGCTAGTTTATATGTTATGCGGTCTTTAACTGGGATGTAGTGCAGCTTGGCAAGGGCGGGTGAGATGTGTTCTCTTTACTTCGTCCGTAGAGCAATCCTAGCAGCAACGTTGATCAGCCTCTGTAAACGTTGGAGCTGGTTGTCCGGGACGTCGAAAAGCAGTGCATTACAGTAATCTATTCGACTCAAGATGAATGATGAAATCAGCTTTCATAGAAAACAATTCCTAGTGTAGGAGTTGCGTGCAGAAGAATCTTATTTAAAAATTAATAAAACATCAAAGTTTACGGTTATATAACTATAAAATCATTGTAGATTGAACATTTCTGGAATATGTGCATGTTTACTTTAAGGGGTCATGTTTGAGAAATGGCATCCAATTCAATTTATAAGTTGGGAGTTTTGCACACAAGAATCTCATATAGGAATCTCAATGAAATCTTTCAAGCTGAAGGGGAGAAACCCTGGTTATCTCCCTGCACACTGATGTCAAAATATCCAGTTTTTAAGTAGCCATTTTTCCAATAATGCAACTGGGAATTTAACCAATTCAATCTTGTTTGACAGAGCTCAATGAGCTCTGTCAAACAAGATTGAATTGGTTAAATTTGTAGTTGCATTATGGGAAAAATTTGCACCCTGAACTTTAGATATTTCGACATCAGTGTATAGGGGGTTCAAGATGTCAAAAATTGAAAGTTTGGAAATATGCAGATGTTTACTTGCTAGTGGTCATCTTGGAGTTTTCACTATTTATTTATTTATTGGTGTTTAAGGTCATATACATCTGCACAATGGCTAATCATGACCACAACATGGAGATAAAGTCAAGGTCAGTCAATCATTTATACCCTGTGTTGCCTATTTTAGAGGACTCGTACCCCAAGCATTAGTGACTGGATCCTATTTTATCAGTGAAACAGAGCTTGTTCACCACAGTAAACAAACACTGCTTCACTTCCCAGGGTTGAGTATCATGTTTCATTAATATAGGAGTTATCTGCATAAACAAGAATCACATACACAAGTTTCTATAAAATCTTCAGAGGTCAAAGGGAGATAACCTGTTTAAAATCATCACAGATTGAAAATTTGAGAAAATGCCCGTGTTTAGTAGTTACCCTACTGAGCCAGGTATAAGCCCATAATCGAAAATAAGCCCTTCTACCAACTTTTCAGATTTTAGTTTCAGAGTCCCCTCCTTGTAAATAAGATCTGTTCCTTATCCTGTAACAACAACATCTAGGACAGCCATGATAGTACATGCAGTTTGTCACAACGAAGAACCCCTAACCCAACGCACACAATATCAAAATTTGTTAATTTTAATTATTTCTTTTCAAATATTTCAAAACATTTCAATAAAACCATATCGCATGACCCCTCATTGGAACAAACTTGTGATATGGTTTTGTTGAAACTGTTATACTTTTATTTTTAAACTATTCAATTTGTAAATTATGCAACCAATTCGTTGGATGAATAAATGGTAAATAAATGCATTATTGTTATGAGATTGACGGAGTCCTCTAACTGTGTGTCAACTTTGTATCCAAATTCTTCTGCCAACTTGACCTCTTGAAAATAGGCCCACCCATATACTTTTGCACTGTTGTACTTCATCGCCCCTCCTCCACAACTAACCCCCCCCCCCCCCCCCCCCCCCCCCCCCAAGGGCTTAGTCCCAGGTCAGTACAGAAGTGGTTCTGTTTGAGAAAATTCCTCAAAATCATTTCATAAGTGTAGGAGTTGTGCACACAGGACTCTCATACAGAAATCAAAATGAAATCTTCTAAGTTGAACAGAGGTAGGGGGAAATAACCTGCTTAAAATTGTTGCAGATTGAAAATTTGGAAATAAGTGCATGTTTACTCGTGTTTGAGAAGTTTCACTGAAAATGGTTTATTAATGTTAAGGTGGTTGCATACACAAGAATCTCATACACACAACTGTATTCAATCACTTTGCTGAAAGATATTATGGTCCAAATGTATGGTAAATATGAACTGAATATGGCTGACAAGGCAAAAAAAAATGTTTTCATTCTCAGGCAATCTCTCATTGAAATTTAAACCTTCAGTGGACATTTTTATTGCCTTGTTGTGTTTTCTAATATTACTACACAATTAAGAGACTCAAAACTTTTTACGTACTTTGATTGATGTATTTTAATTGGTAGAGTGTTAAATTATTTTTCAATGGTCATTTGTAATGTGACTTTTTTTTATTTTCAAAGATACTGCCAGTTAACATTCTCCAATAAATTGAGAAAACTAATATTAATATTATTCTTCTACTGCTGGCCCGCTGGTGTATACAGGCTGAAGCCACTTAACCCTTAAAGGCCTATTTCCGACTTTTACGACCTCAAACAGGTGCCCTTAACATGCCATCATGAAGAGGTCCTGTTGACAACAGACAAATAAGGTAGGCAGTAGTTTCTAATCAAGTCTTAGCTGCCTTAATTAAGACTTGACTAGAAATCACTGCTAAGCCATTGGATGTATAGAGGCTGGTGGGAAATCCAGGCCCTCAAGGGGTAAATGGCTTTCAGCACTTTTCAATAGAGCCATGATAGTGGCTTCTAGCACTCAACCAGTTAATTGAAATCTGAAGAGCATAACTAAAGGCAGTGTACATCCTGCAGCTTTGCAGCTGTTTCTAGGCAAGTCTTGGCTGCCTATATTGGCAGCCAAGACTTGTCCAGAAAGGACTGCTAAGGCTCTTAGAATTTAACTTATAAGCTTCCCCAAAGATAACATGTTGAGGCACCTGCTTCATTGCAGTAAAAAGTGATTAAAGTCGGAATTGGTCCCTTAGGGGTTAAAATTAAATGAGTTAAGGACACATAAAGTAGATCTTCTGTTTCTCAGGCCATTATTTGTGAAATTGCATGCAGGCGAGCGTTTTTTTATTTTATTTTTTTTATTTCAGTAATTACTTCTTTGCCATCAAAAGTTCATGTTCTTGGTTCAAGTTTTAGGCCTCATAATCTACAGAATAGTATGGAAGGTGGAGTATTTCACCCCTTGAATGCAAGAAGGCTTTGCAATGCTTTAGCATTGCAAAGCCTTCTTGCACTCAAGGGACAAATTCATCAATTTTTTTAACTTGGGTAAAATATCAGACATAAACCATTTAATTTTAATTTTTTTAAGTTTAAATTGGTTATAAAAAGAGAGCATGCGGCAGCCAAAAGGACCATGGGGGAGGGCTTGAGAAACAGATTTTTTATTTTTTTAGGCCTAATCTGTACAATTATGTACTTTCTGTATATTCTTGTGGGAAAAGACAGCAGAAAGTCTGAAAATTTATGCTCATTATATGCAAGAAAAAAATAAAAATTACAAATAAAACCCAACCTTCCTCAGAAATTTGAAAAAAAAAATGCCTGAGAATCAATTAATTTATTTTGTGTAGCCTAAGTTTTGAGATTTTTGTGAAAAAGATCCATTGTTAGTATACTTCGGTTCCAATTTGGCAGCAAAGACGTTTTCCCTGATATGGTACCACAAAGTGGATCACATTCAGGTTGTAAGAAATACATGTGCAAAATTTCAGACACTATTGTTTGCCAATACCATAGAACCTGTCTTGAGAGACCACACTTTTTGTCAGGCAAAAGTGGTCTCTCAAGACAGGTGGTCTCTCATGACAGGTCCATTACAGAGTAAAACAACCAAATGGTACAAGATCACAGCGGTTTCTCAAGACAGATGGTCTCTCACAACAGTGGTCTCTCAAAACAGGCTTCACTTTATTGGAAATATAGAGGAAAAAATTTCGAATTTTGAGATAACCTGTTTACTGTTCATCTGATATAATAAAGAGGACCGATTACACTACAGCCATTGAGGACGGGTCAAAATCTAAAGGTGGGCATTTTTCCATGCATATAATTCAGAGATGACCCGCAATGACACCAAGCGAAATTTCCACCAATGAAGCACTGAGATAATCCCGGTATCTCATTGGCGAAAATTTTGCTAGGGGTCATAGCGAATAACCTCTGAATTATATGCATAGAAAAAATGACAACCCGTGGATTTTGACCCATCCACGATGGCCCTACTGTATGGCAGTTCACAGATTTTGAAAGCATCTGTGGCAAGCACAGGGGGCATCAGCTGTCTTAGGGAGTTTGAGCATTGAAGAGAGGGGTCTTCCCACAGGAATATTTTAAAACAGTGCTATCAGATAAGGTGATAAGAAACAACTTTTTGACGAACTGTTTGTAGCTCCAGATGAACAACTTTTTGGTTATCTGTTTTTTTATTAAGAAAACCACCAGAGGAACAATAAAATTGTTCCTTTCAAATTTTATGTCCTGAAATACAGAGGTCACAAAATTTAAGGTGAATAAAAAAAAAAAAAAATTTAACAAGAGCTCACATATCGCTGAAGCAATACAATGTCCCCTACTGGACTAATGAAACTTGATCTGTAAGTCATTGTTCTATAGTAGGTTACCAAAAATGAAATCATTCCGTTGAAGCGTTTCCAAAAAAAGTCCAGAAAACTGATATTTTGACGCTTTTCCATATTTCCAAGGGCCATAACTCACACAAGAATAATGCAATCAGATTGAAACTCAAACTTGATCTGTAAGTCATCGTTCTGTAGTAGGTTACCAAAAATGAAAGCATTTTCAAAAAAAGTCCAGAAAACTAAAGTGTGACTGACAGACTGACGGATGGACAGAGTGCAAACCTATAGTCCCCTTCGGTGTTGCCGGTAGGACCTAATAATTGGTGCAAGCCTTACAAAACTAAGTTTAGGCCACACAAAGTAGATCTTCCATTTCTCAGGCCAATTTCTGTAAAACTGCATGTGGGCGGGAGGTTTTTTATTTTATTTTTTATTTATGTAATTATTTCTTTACCATCAAAGTTCATGTTCTTGGTTTTTTTTTTATGTTTTAGGCATCATAATCTGCAGAATAGCATGGGTGGTGGTGTATTTTGTCCCTTGAGTGCAAGAAGGCTTTGCAATTCTAAAGCATTGCAAAGCCGGTGGTGGTGTATTTTGCCCCTAGAGTGCAAGAAGGCTTTGCAATGCTAAAGCATTGCAAAGCCGGTGGTGGTGCGTTTTGTCCCTTGAGTGCAAGAAGGCTTTGCAATGCTAAAGCATTGCAAAGCCGGTGGTGGTGTATTTTGTCCCTTGAGTGCAAGAAGACTTTGCAATGCTAAAGCATTGCAAAGCCGGTGGTGGTGTATTTTGTCAATTGAGTGCAAGAAGATTTTGCAATGCTAAAGCATTGCAAAGCCTTCTTGCACTCAAGGGACAATTTTATCACTTTTGTTAACTTAGGTAAAATAACAGACATAAACATTTTACTTTTAATTTTTTACGTTTGCATTGGTTATAAAAAGAGCATGCAAGAGCCAAAAGGACCATGCATGAGGGTCTGAGAAACAAATTGTTACTTTTTTTCGGCCTTATCCACATGTTTTCAAAATAGAGAAGAGTATAATGGAATACTTACACATTTTGTTCATTGAGTTCTGAGCCTATCTGATGGCTCATATTTTTCAGAATACCAACACTGGAGCCTATCTGTTCAAGCTGGTCATCATGTGCGTGGCTTATTAACTGAAATGTATAACATATGTTCCAACAAGACTAAAATCCTCCTCCTCTGATTGGGCGAGAGCTCACTTAGTATATTCTATGTTTACAGCTCAAGTGGCAAATGTTACCGTATGACGTCACAACGCGAAATATTTGAAATGAAGTCGCCTGTTTCGTAATTGCTTCACCAATGGAGTGACAAGCAAGCTGCCTCATTTTTCTGGATTTTTCACGCGTGTAGCAGACGGTGTTCCGTATGAACTGTGTTTAAATTTCAAGCCGATTTACAATTTGAACTGAGATGGGATGAGTTTATCTGGTTTATTGATCATTTATCCAGTGCCGTGGGATACACAAGAGGTTTATTTACTAAACCTGTGATAGTTAAAAGTTGCCTTGAAAAAGGCAACTTTTAACGATTACATGTTTAGTAAATAAACCTCTCTTGTTTCCCGATGTAGGTTTTGGGCTATGAGTAGTGTCTTATTGGAACATATACATTAGTGTGATGAATTGACGGTAACATGGTCTGAGGTTTGCGGCTCGGAGTGTATGTTCAACCTCGACGCTTCGCGTCTCGGTTAAACATAAGCTCTGAGCCACAAACCTCAGACCATGTTACCGTCAATTCACCACAATAACTTATAATGTTCATTTCATATCCATTGCTTACAATTCACCTCACTTATTTATAACACACGGTGAAACAATTCATTTTGTCTGTACAGGAAGTCAGAATTTTGTGTGGCTGAAGTGTCACATCTATCAGCAAAGTTGGGACACAATGGCATTTCATGTGAATAATATGGAATCAACATGCATTTCATAGGATTAGGCCCACTAACCCTTTTCCTAATGAATCGAGTGCATCCGCCAACATAATATACAAATTCGGCATGTTTTTTGGTCTTTTTTTTTAATTTAGGCTTAACAACTCTTCAACAGGCAGGGTCACCTTGTGTCGGCCACATCCACCCATGAAATGAACAAATTCAGCAGGGTTTGTTTTATTGGGGTTTAATGACACTTTTAACAGCCAGGATCACCATTGTATTGCACGAGACGGATTTTGCCGTTAGGTTAGGTAAAAGATTAATACAATATAACCCACCATAAATAGGACAGATAACGTAAATTCTCCCTACTGAAATTATGCAAATGTGACCCAGTTGTATTTTGTTTAGCCAATCAAATTGTCCAGTTTTGAAATTGACCAATGAAAGCTCCCAACTCTAATTATGCAAATTATGAAAATGTGGCCCAGTTTTATTTTGTTCAGCCAATCAAATTGTCTAGTTTTGAAATTGACCAATGAAATTGACGGAAGGCTTTATTTATCACTGATTAATATGAAAACAAAATATCAAATGTTTTAAAGTGAACAAAATGGAAGAGTCATATGATAAATTTTGATATCGTTTACATTGAGTCAAATACTCATAATCTCCTTTAGAATGTTGTGAAAATAATAAGCCCCATACAAAGCTAAAAGCCACAATGTAATCATCTCCAAGTTTATAAGTCTTCTGCCCGAAACATTCAGTCTATTTACAAACTAGAACTTGTCCCCAACAGAAATAGAATATCCCCTATCAGAGGTCCTGCACATCAATGAATAGTCAATAGAAAATGGGCAATATACCAAAAAAATGAACTGATATCATGGGGATACCATAAAACAGGACTGAACTATGGCCAATCATTGAATACCGAACCTGCTTGAATTTTAAAACTTTCCTGCATTTGTTACTGATAAGGCCATGTTGAAGCTTGGTAAAAACTGAAGAGTTCATTTTCATGAAAGAAGTGACTGAATTTTTTTCAGTTTTGTTAACCCTTAACCCTTTACCCAACGCAGACGATATCAAAATTTATTTGTTTAAATATCATTTTTTCAAATCTTCCAAAACATTTCAATAAAACCATATCATGTGACCGCTCGTTGGAACGAGCTTGTTCCAATGAGGGGTCATATGATATAGTTTTGTTGAAATTTTTTGAAAAATAATATTTTTTCAACTCCTGAATTTGCCTATTATGCGGGGGGATGAGGTTGACTGTTTTAACAAATGTAACTTGTGAGGCAGGCAAGCATGCCAAAAAGGTGATTGTTGAACAGAAAACGCTGCTATTCTTTCATTTCTGCAGCCTGATGAATAAATAGACAGAACGCGACATGCGTTTGAATCAGTGGGTGTTTTACATAACTCACCCATACACTTTCACACTCTTTTACTTCACAACCCCCCCCCCCCCCCCCCCCCCCCCCCCCCCCCCCCCCGACTTATTCACGTGTCAGTACAGTAATTTACCTGTTGTTGTTGTGAGCAATCATCAATAAATCTCTGGTTACTATTTTCTACTTCATTATCTAATCGGGCGTATCGATCCATTGGACGACTGGGACCATTTCTTGTTGCAATAAGATTCTGAAAAGATACGATATTGTACACTAATTCCTTGACTCAAATTCCAAGCAAAACTAGAATGAATGTGCCCATGGAATACTGTCTGCCACGCCCCAGGGCAGAACCCCTCCCCCCCCCACCCCAAATATATTCAATTATTGGGGTTTAAACTCTTAACCTGCTGAGTATTTTTAAAGTATTTTTCATTAAATCTAGTCATGGCTGCTGTGAAGCAGCCATAACTAGATTTGATGAAAAATTCATTAAAAGTTGACTCAAGAATTCACTTGTCAAAAGGTCGATCCACTTTTCAAAAGCAAGTTTTGTTAAATATGTGCTCAAATTGTAATTATTAGGCCAAACAAAATTAAATAATTGATTCTCAGGCAATTTTTTTTAAAAACGAATGAGGGAAGGTGGTTTTCATTTTTATTTTTTATTCCTGATGAAATGGTGTCCGATGTCTAAAATCCAGTTGTGAGAGCCTAAAATCAAATACTAGAGCTTCCATGTTGATTTCAATGATAGTTTTGATTGTAACAGTGATCATACAACACAAAATCAATATAGAAAAACTAAAATGGATATCAAAAATAAGTGTTTTTTAAATAAATAAAGCTCTTATTATTTTTGATCTCCATTTTATAGAATGCTACATGTATCACAAAATCGATCCTAAATCATTTTGCAGACTCGCTTTTCCTGAATTTTAATTTACTTGGAATTTCTCAGAAAGTTACTTGAATTTTTCTGAATTTTCCATAAAATATTGCATTATTATCATTTATTAGCAAACTAATTATTCTAATTTCCCAATATTATTTATTTATTTATTGGGGTTTAAGGTCACATACGTATACACAATGGCTAATCATGACCGTGACAGTTTTACTGGTGGAGGAAGCCGGAGTACACAGAGAGAAACGCGATCATCGACGAGCAACTGTCAGATCCTCAACATTCTAACTCTGTTCAAGCTCCGCTCAAGCAGGGTTACAGCAGTTGAAGATATGTGCACCATCGACTTGCAGTACGCCTTAATACACGTCGTCATCATGCCCCCATGTAGGCAACCGGAACAGAGTGCCTTGCCCAAGGACACAATGTGGGTCGTCCCGGATGGGATCAAACTCGGGACCTCTAGCATAGAAGTCCAACAGTCTACCACTGACCCACCGCACTCCCAATTTCCCAATAAACATCTTGTTTATAGGTGTAAACTGGGTTCAAAATAGCTGATCTGGCTTGGAAATTAATGTGAGTTCTTGAGAGTACCAGCAAAGATTCCTCCGACGTCTGACACCAGAGTGACATCCCTTCAGTGATAAACATTGCTAATATGTTATTGAAAAACACGTTTGGAGGTTTCAAACATTTTCTCCAACAATAAAGTATCGCAGGCATTTTATATTTATTCATTTAGTCACTCTAAAGTTAATCCTTTACCCAACGAATCGCCCGCATCCGCCCGCGTAATATGCAAATTCAGCAGTTAAAAAAAATATTATTTTTCAAAAAATTTCAACAAAACCGTATCATGTGACTCCCTCGTTGGAACGAGCTCGTCGAGCTCATTCCAACGAGGGATCACATGATATGGTTTTGTTGAAATTTTTGGAAAAATTAAAAAAAAATGATATTTAAAATAATAAATTTTGATATCGTCTGCATTGGGTAAAGGGTTAAGATACTACCTGTTTGGGATTATATATATATAAAATGAAAGTGTCAGTGACACTGTAGCTTAACTTGTCTGTGTGTTATGTTTGATGAAAAGGATAATGTTCAATGTTTAAGAAAGGATTATGAAATAAGACAAGAATTGTGATAATTGGGAATATGTTAATTTCTGTTCCCTGTATGCTATGTTTTCAATAAAAAATAATTTTTTTAGTAAATTTTGTTTCTTAACATACCTACCACAATTGTTTACAATTGGCTGTACATGTAATGTAAGTGCAAGCCCTACTTCGGAACTAACTCAAGCTAATAACTTTTCAAAATGAGTTGGAAAAGTGGAAGAGTGCAAAAGCATGAAAAAAAAAAATCGAAAAGGGGTCGAGCGAGACTAGCGCTCGACATTACAGGTACTCTCTCTGCACACCCCTTGCATTTTCCGAGTGCATGCGCAACAACTGTGACGCCATTTCTGAATTTCCGCCAATGAGAAGTTTGTGATTTAGCAGGGAGGCAACGATATCAAAAGATATCCCCTAGGAGGGTGGGACTCCGGTAAACAATTGTGGTAGGTATGTTAAGAAACAAAATTTACTAAAAAATTTCTTCTCAACCTACTCACAATTGTTTACAATTGGCTGAATAAACAACAGGAGGAGGTGAATCACATAACCAATACCAACAAGTGCAACAGAAAGAAATGCAAGGAGGGCAGAGAATGACAGCGAAACCTGTAAAAGAAGAAAGAATGAAGCACCTGAAAGAACAAGGCTGAGCAATGCACAAACCTGAAAATGCATATTTAATGAGGTGCACAACAGCCTGAGCAGTAACGAGAGAGCCTAAAGGAAAAAGGTCCTCAGATTGCTGCTGTAGGTGGCGGATATAAAAGGAGGAGAAAGAAGAAGCATTCCTCCAGTAAGCCGCATTCATAACATCCCTGAGCAAAACAGAATTGAAGAACGCCCAGGATGTAGAAATGGCACGAACCTCATGAGCATTAAATTGGTTTGAAACAAGATCTGAAGCAGACAAACTGGAATAAGCCAGCTTGATTGTGAGACATATCCATCTGGAAATACACATGTAGAATGGGAAGAGGTAAACTGCCTCACAGGAATGAGAGACAGAAAGAATCTCTTCTTACCCCTCTGAATGAACTGTGTACGATTAATATAAGTCTTGATCGCATGAACAGGAAACAGAAGAGGCCTCCGGCCATCAACAGCAGGGAGAGCCTGAATGCAGATGGTTGGGGGGGGGGGGGGGGGGGGAGGTACCGAATCAGGAAGTTGATTCCTGGCCAGAAAAGAGCAATCAGTAGTGAAGGTTACACTGTTAGCCGCATTTCTGAAGAAAGCTGAATCAATGGAAAGCGCATGAAGCTCACTGACACGTCTGGCAGAAGCAAACGATAGAAGGAAAGCAGTCTTATATGTGAGAAAACGCATATCAGTCTCAGATAAAGGCTCGAACGGCGCCCCCCTCCAAACAATGTAACACCCATGCCAAGTTCCATTTGGGTGTAAGATGCAAAACTCGAGGCCTCTTCAAAGAAAAGTGCGGGATCAGTTTGGAGAGAAATAGATTACGACCGATGCACTGTTTTCCCACATACGAGAAAATATCTGACAGCATACACTGATAGCTCTTAATAGTAACAGGCTGGAGGCCTTTGGAGTCAAAAAGGTATACCAGAAAATCTGCAATTCGAGCCATTGACGGATTTCGGTAATCCACATGTTGAGCTGTACACCAACGGCAGAAAACTTTCCACTCAGCAGCATAAGTCATGCCAGTGGAATGTGGCCGTGATGCAGAAATGCACTCCACTGTTCGTCTCGAAAAACCTCTACGACGGAGACAGGACTGATAAAAGACAGGCGTGAAGGGACATGCTCGCCAGGTTGTTGTGATACTTCCTGGGCCGACCCTGGGAAAGAAGATCACGGCGTAGAAGTAGACGAATTGGCTGATCTGCCAACAGAGGTCGCAGCTGATTGATCCACACCCTCTGTGGAGACAGGGGTGCGATCGGAAACTTCAAGTGCAAATCTTCGCCAACACCTGAGGAAGAATCTGTTCAGGAGGGAAGGCACAGCCAATTCAAAATGTCCAGTCCACAGACAGAGCGTCTACCACTAAGGCTGGTGGATCCAGACATGGGGAGACAAAGGTCTCTACCTGATGATTCCAGCGAGTGGCGAAAAGGTCGACAAGAGGATGACACTACCACCCGCAAATCGTCTGAAACACTGACAGATGCAGAATCCATTAGGTGGGAAGGACACTGTCCCGTCAGAACAGGCAGTCTGCTAGGACGCTGAGACGTCCAGAAAGTGCAGAATGGCCACCCGAGCGTTTACATCCCACGCTAACAGCAGAAGATCCTGAGATAGCCGATACATGGGAATCAAATGCATGCCCCTTGATTCCAGATGTAGGCCACCATTGTTGTCCAAAAGAAGCAGGACTGTGTGATCCGACAGGTGAGAGATCCATTGCTGAAAACTCAACAGAAGAGCAAGGAGCTCCTTCTGGTTGATATGAAGGGTCATCTGCTTGCTGTCCCACTTGCCGTGAGTCGACAGACCGAGAGGATCCAACATCGAACCTTAGCCCTGATCACTGGAATCTGCAGAAAGGATGCGATCGACCGAAGGAAGATCCAACGGGACACACTGAGTCAACCAGGGAACATCGGCCCAAGGGTGGAGGTGACAAAGCAAGGACCGAGGAATAGGAAGTTCCAGGTCCAGAGGATCCACATTTGGATGCCAATGATCCAACAGGAAGTGTTGGAGAGGTCGGACAAACAAGCGACCCAGCAGAATGAGATCTGTCACCAAACCGCAAAGGCCCTGCATACGAAGGAAAGTCCTGGCTGAGACCGAGGAGGAACAGAGCAGGTTCCGAGTCAAGGTGGAAAGTATCACTGCCTGAGCATTGGGAACTGACACCACATTGTGAAAAGTGTCGAAATCCATTCGTAAATGACAAAGTTGCTGAGAAGGAAGGAGATCCGACTTCTCGCAATTGACTCTGAAACCCAGCGATGCCAGCAACCGTCGGACATCGGACTCCAGGACTGCAGCATTGTGGTGCCGTTGGAGGATGTCGACCAGGTAGGCAGACGAAGTCACAGCCGACTGAGTGTGGTGAAAAGCGAGTACATGTGACATCAGCAGGGTGAAGGCCAAAGGAGCCAGGTTCAAACTGAATGGGAGAGCTTTGAATTGAAAGACACGATCCCGAAACGAGACCCGAAGGTATTTCTATGACGCCAGGTGAATGGGTACATGGAAACAAGCATCCTTCAGGTAGATTCTGGCTGCAAAATCGCCCTGATGAATCAACCGTCGAACCGACCTGAAAGTCTCCATGCTGAAGCAAGGTGCTACAATGGACTCGTTCAGGATACTCAGATCGATGACAGGACAAAACTGGCCGTTTTTCTTCGGCACCCAGAAAAGTCTTGAGTAGAACCCCGGAGAAAGGGTGTTCCTGACTGCCTCGATTGCCCCTTTGGAGAGAAGACTGTCGCTCTCCTGCACCAGAAGGTTCCGACGCTGAGGATCGGAAAGGACCCGAGTCGGTAGGGACACCTGAGATAAACAGGGGTGTCGACGGAAGGACAGTTGCAGACTTGATTGGATGATGTCGAGGATGGAAGGGTCCGACGTTATCTCTGTCCAATGGTCGAAAAACAGTGACAGCCTTCTCCCGACTGGAGGCAAATCGAGGTGAGGACCTTCATTTGTAGCCTCGACGAGGCCCCCGAGAGGAGAAACCACACCCTCGGGAAGCAACAACAGACTCCTGAGGCTGTCCTCCCTGAGGCTGCCAGCGAGCTTAGCCGCGTTGGCGTTTCTTCTGAGCAGAAGGAGCGTACGGAGCCGAAAGGAGTGGCCGACGCAGCTGGGCGCTTGGTGGGCCTGGAACAGCCACCACCCGCAGCAGCAGGTTGATCCAGCTGCTGTAACAAAACCTGGTCTTTCGAATGACGAAGAAACTCACCATGGACAGCTCCCATGGAACCATGGAACAGCTGAGGTCCAACCAAAGAGGCAGACCTCAGCATGCTGTTCAGAAGGAAGGGATGGAGAAGTGTCCAACACTGCATTCCGGCATGCAAGCTCCAAATTAGCCGTGTTGCAGGCGTGAGCATGTGTCAGGTTCATAAGATCCTGAGATAAAACATGCACAGGCGCCTGAGCATCAAACTCCCCTGGCAGAAAATATGCAACCAGGGCAGCGACAACGTGGTCTGTGAGAGACAACATGCCTAGCATCTCTCGAGACAGGCCCACCATGTAATCAACTACCAACATCGGGAGAACTGCCAACTTAGGCTTAGTTAACCCGAGGGAAGAAGAATCCTCGTCCACAGTAGTGGAAGACTGGTCGACAGACAGATTCATAGACACGAAACTGCGATGGAGGCATAAATTCATCAGATCGTAAAAAGAAAGAAGCCTTCAGGGCCTTGGAACGCATTTTATCATCCAGGCCCTGGAAGGACTCAACAACCTGAGCCGATTGCCGAGGGTGCAAAACCCCAGAGCTAGAAAGCTCGACAGAGTTGCGGCGCTCCACAGAGGACCGCGGCCGGACGGTCACTGATGGCTGGTCTGAAGGCTGAATGTCTGGCAATAAGCCAAAAACAAAATCTAAAGCCTGCCGCAAGACTGACGAGGGGCCCCGTCGCCTTCAAGCAAATCATCATCCTCTGTGGCAGAAGAGACGTAGCCCATCTTGGGCTGACCAGCGGAAACCTCATGTGAATGCTGAACAGCATCCAAAGGGCCAGACGAGGAATCGCACGACTGACCAAAGGAGGTTGCACCTCAGGAGGGACAGGGAAGCCAACTTGAGGGTTGCTAGAAAGCAACTGCGTGAGGGCCAGAACGGCCTGTCTCGACTGACCCTGAGCAGAAGGAGTGTACGGTGCCGAAGGCGTGGCCGACGCAGCTGGGCACTTGGTGGGCCTGGAACAACCACCACCCGCAGCAGCAGGTTGGTGCAGCTGCTGTAACAAAAGCTGGTCCTTCGAATGACAAAGAAAATCACCATGGACAGCTCCCACGTAACAATAGAACAGCTGAGGTCCAACCAAAGAGGCAGACCTCAGAACAGCACGCTGTTCAGAAGGAAGGGATGGTGAAGTGTCCAACACTGCATTCCGGCATGCAAGCTCCAAATTAGCCGTGTCGCAGGCGTGAGCATGTGTCAGGTTCATAAGATCCTGAGACAAAACACGCACAGGCGCCTGAGCATCAAACTCCCCTGGCGGAAAATATGCAGCCAGGGCAGCGACGACATGGTCCGCGAGAGACAACATGCCTAGCATCTCTCGGGACAGGTCCACCATGGAATCAACTACCGACATCGGGAGAACTGTCGACTTAGGCTTAGTTTACCCGAGTTAAGAAAAATCCTCGTCCACAGTAGTCAACCCTTGGAAGACTGGTGGACAGACGGATTCGTAGACACGAAACTGCGATGGAGGCAGAAATTCATCAGATCGTGAAAAGAAAGAACCCTTCAGGGCCTTGGAACACATTTTAGCATCCAGGCCCTGGAAGGACTCAACAACCTGGCTCGACAGTGTTGCGGCACTCCAAAGAGGACCACGGCTGGATGGTCACTGATTGCTGGTCTGAAGGCTGAATGCCTGGCAATAAGCCAAAAACAAAACCTAAAGCCTGCCCCAGGACTGACGAGGGCCCCGTCGCCTTCAAGCAAATCATCATCCTCTGTGACTGAAGAGACGTAGCCCAACTTGGGCTGACCAGCGGAAACCTCATGTGAATGCTGAACAGCATCCAAAGGGCCAGACGAGGAATCTCTGCAACTGACCAAAGGAGGTTTCACCTCAGGAGGCACAGGGAAGCAAACTTGAGGGTTGCTAGAAAGCAACCGGGTGAGCGCCAGAACGGCCTGTCTCAGCTCACCCTGAGAATCCATCGGAGCAGCCGCGCCCGACTGAGTGTCTTCCCAATGGACCCTTCTAGAAGAAGAACCCAAATCCTCAGAAGGGACTGACGACGGACGTCGATCAGCAGTAGGGAGACGGTGAGAATACAACGGAGGACAGTCCGAAGAGTGAAGCCCTGGGGCATTCACTGACCTCTGCAAAACGGAAGGCCCTGCCTGCAAATCCTCTAGAGAATCCGACGGCGTGCGTCGATTGGTAGCTGAACCTGGGACACAACGAAAAGACACTAGAGGATTGTCCCAAGAATGACAGGAACCTGCCATTGGCCTCTGCGAGACAGAAGGCCCCAACTGCCCATCATCTGAGACAGACGACAATCATCGATAGACAGCCAGACTTGAGACACAGTGAGAGATCACCGGAGGAAGGTCCCAAGAGTGACAGCTAACAGGAGCCATCACTGGCCTCTACCGAACAGAAGGCCCTGTTTGCCAATATCCCAGCCCCATTCTGCTAGTCGGCTCATCGGCAGGAGAAGGTGGAACAACAAACACTTCACCCGAGGAACGACGAATCGCTGCTGAAGCGACCAGGCGTCCCAACCAGCCAGGAGCAAACATAGCCAGACGAGACAGGGCAGCCAGCAAAACCGTACAGATTCGCTGAGAAGCCAGGGAAGGCTGGGAGTCCTGTGACACACCACCAGATACAGCCTTGGGTCCCCGAGACTGTACACCATCCCCGGAAGAGATGGCAGAAGCACTAACATGCAAGACTGGAGCAGCATGAACAATTTCCTCAGCAACTGCAGATGATGCAGGTGGCAAATCAGAGAGAGTGACCGATCTGACATCGGAAGAACTCTCAATGAAAAAGTCGCCTCAAGGGTGACCACCGGAGCCAAATGAAGGGAGACCGCAGTCCGCACTTTTGGCCGTTAAGTTAGGTAAAGGGTTAAATAATATAATTATCATTAATAATGAAAAGTAATAAACAGAGTAATTGCTTGACTGGTTACGTGAAATAATTCATTCGAGGTGAGGGACTATATTGTAAAACACTGGTGTGCATTTGCACATTTGCGTTTGTACAACGTCCCTCACCTCTCATGAATTATTATTAGTCCAGTCAAGCGATTACTCTCTATTGATTCGAGGTTCAATTTGAATCGAACATGTGTGATTGGCAGAGCCCTAGGTTAATCTACATCTCATCTATATCAACTCTTTACCCAACACAATCAGCCAGTAATATTCTCAAAACCCTTTTAAACTCAGCTTATGACCCCTCATTGGAATGGATTGTGGAAAGGTTTTTTTAGAGAATTCAAAAAAATGAAAACACATTCTATTTTCAATTAATTGCTTGTTTTGTGTTCAATGACATCACAATCTCCCGCCATCATTCCTCAGTAATTTATTTATTGGGGTTTAATGACACTTTTGACAGCCTGGGTCACCTCGCGTTAAGACAGTTTTACTGGTGGAGGAAGCCGGAGTAGCCAGAGAGAACCACCGAGCAACTGTCAGGCTCCCCAACATACTCCACACAAGCTAGGGCTGCAACGATTCATCGCAATTTCAATGCATCGTGATACATTTGTACACGATACGCATATCGTATCATTTCATGTGTATCACGACACAAACGATACACTTCCAGAAGGTTGGCATGATGTAGTCAGAAGGTGCATTTTTAGGCCCAACAAGTCTATTGTGTGCTTTTCCAACTTATAATTCCACCACAGGAGTCTGAAATTCTATCAGTATAGCTATAATTCTATCAGAATAGCTATAATTCACTTTCAATTCTATCAGTATAGCTATAATTCACTTTCAACGTGATATTTACGTTCCCAACGTAATCCCCTTGAAGGGGATTACGTTGGGAACGTAAATATCATGTTGAAAGAGAATTATAGCTATACTGATAGAATTTCAGACTCCTGTGATTCCACTTGTTCATTTGTATTTCAGTGAAATATCAACTCTGTCTAAATTGTAAGCATAGTCTGAGGCAACAGACCTCTCACCTCCGAGTTGAACCCAGACTCCCAGAGATCCATTGGCTGAAACTTGATTGTCTTTATCAGGAACTAAAAAAGAAATTGGTTGTTACTGGCCAAATGAAAGTTGGACTATGTGCAGTTTGTGGGCCTTTTATTACTGATAATTCACTCTCAATGTACTGCATGTAATGTATCGTGAAAAAATCGTATCGTTAAAAAAAATCGCGATACATATTGTTTCGTGGGTGAGACGTATCATTGCAGCCCTAACACCCCTAACACAAGCAGGGTTAGTACTGGTTGAAGACAAATGCACCATCCAAAGTGCAGTGAAAAAACCCCAAATTTTCCAAAACTTTCCAGGTACTGAAAAACAATATTGAAGTTTTCTGCAACTCGCCTGGTGTTTCCAGAGTGAGTATGAATCCTGATTTTAAATCTTGCGGAACCATTCTCTGAATTTATCTTTCTGCTAGGATTTGCCAGATGATCTTTTAGTTCCTGAAAAAAGTACCCAACAATAAAAATATACAAATATAATTGTAATTTAACCCTCAAATCACCAGATTAATTTTACTTTAACCCTTTACCCAACGTAATGGCCAAAACCGGCCAGCACTATTCTCAAAAATCGCCAATTAATTTTCATTATTTTTTTCTCAAAAACATAGGTTATGACCCCTCGTTGGAACGAGCTCGTCGAGCTCGTTCCAATGAGGGGTCATAACCTATGTTTTTGAGACACAAAATGAAAAAAATTAGTTATTCAAGAAATTTTTTTGCAAGTGTCGTCTGCTTTTCATGTTAGGTAAAGGGTTAAAAACTACTGAATATACATTAACATGGCTGCAGATGACTAAACATTTACATGGCTGCAGAAGACTAAACATTTACATGGCTGCAGATGACTAAACATTTACATGGCTGCAGAAGACTAAACATTTACATGGCTGCAGAAGACTAAACATTTACATGGCTGCAGAAGACTAAACATTTACATGGCTGCAGATGACCAACAATAATGTAAAAACACTCAAGATAAATGCATCTTACTGGTATAAGTTTTTCTATTTTTAGCTCCTAGGGTTCCCACAGGGAACATAGGACAAACTTGAATTGACATATGATAGGGAACATGCACGCCAGATATTGGTTCAATTTGGTTGAGTAGTTAAGAAGTCGATAATGTAACGTTTATGACAGATGGACGTAGGAGGACGGCGGACCACGGAAGATGGAAAGTGACTGGTAAAGCTCCCCTTGAGCTTTGCTCAGGTCAGCTAAAAATAATTGGCTGGAACCCACATTCAAACTTGGACTGTATTATTAGCTGAAAAATACACACATACCAACTTTGGTTGAGATCAAAACTGGAGTTATCAGTCGGAAACCAAAAATGTTAACAGACGGATGGACAGACGGACAGACAGACAGACTGATTACATAATGCAACCGTTTTTCAAACGAGCGTATAAAATGACCAAAACTTTTAGTATCCTATGTATATATACATAATGTGGATTATAGAGAATAATATAGAAATATAAGGCTTCACAAGTTCATTTTGAGTTCGGTATCGGTTTCGGTATTTTTGTGTGGGGATACCGCGGTATCGGTTCGGTATTCGGTATGTGACTTCAGATTCACTGATATTACCAAAGGGGAATCCATGTCAGAAAAATACAAAATAAGTTGTTCTTGTATCATTCTATCACAGTGCTACACATGCCATTGTTGATGGGCTCAACATTGTCATTCTTTTGTCAACACAGATCATATCTACAGTAATTTGGTGACTTGTTCTAAATACGCCTTAACTTTTCAAGCCCCACTTAAGGCGTCTGTAATCATAGAATCATAGAATGTGTGTCCTGCAGATGTCATCGTTAGGTGGGCCTGATGACAGTTGTAAAATTATCTGGTCAGTGATTTCTAGCCAAGTCTTGGCTGCCTGTTAAGGCAGCCAAGACTTGGCTAGAAATCACTGCTAAGCAACTGGACATGTACAGGTCGTAGACTATTGATAATTTAGTACAACTGCCCTGGTCCTTAAGGCTTAACAAAACTGAAAAATAAAATCAGTCACTTCTTTCATGAAAATGAACACTTCAACTGCTATCAATGCTCATCAAGGCCTTATAAATAGCGAATGCACAGGGAAAATTGAAAATACCGTTGGCTTCGGTATTCAAAGATTGGGTCGGTTCGGTTTTTCGGTGTCCCCATGATATCGGTATCAGTTCGGTTTTTCGGTATATTGCCCATCTCTATCACAAAGTTGATCTTCTGTTGTTCAGGCCATTTATTGTAAAATTGCATATCAGCGGGCGTGTTTTTATTTTATTTTTGTAATTATGTCTTCAAAAGTTCATGTTCTTGGTTGTTTTATGTTTTAGGCCTCATAATCTACAGAATAGCATGGGTGGTGGTGTATTTCGTCCCTTGAGTGCAAGAAGGCTTTGCAATGCTGAAGCATTGCAAAGCCTTGTTGCACTTAAGGGGAAAATTTATCAATTTTATTAACTTTGGATAAATATCAGACAAAAACAATTTCATTTTTATCATTTTAAGTTTGCATTAGTTATAAAAAGAAAGCAGGCGGGAGGCAACAGGACCATACATGAGGGCCTGAGAAACAGATTTTTAACCTTTTTAGGCTTAAGATAAATTTGTATGGACATATCTTTGTTCTATAATATATGTATTATACATTTCCAGACCCCTGCGTTCCATTCCAGGCTTTGTTATCAGTCCTATTTTTAGCAGTAACAGATTGTTTACCACAGTAAATAAGAACTGCTTCACTTTCAAAAGTTACCACAGAAACAATTTTATGATAACAGTATTATATGCAAGACTGAAAATAAGCAGACGGTCATCTGTAAAATGAGGTCCCCAGAGGGTGAATTTCGTGATGCTACCCTGCACAGCAGGGTAGCATCACAAAATTTACCCTCTGTGAACCTCAGTCTGAATAAAAGGTCTCAAGCCAAAACAGAAAGATGTACCCACCAGAGGATAACTTGGCCCACTGTATGGGATAGTATCAGCAAATTCACCCTCTGGGGACCTCACTGTGCAAATGATAGGTTGCTTATGTTCAGGCTTGATTATATGTGCAGTGAAAAAATACATACCTATAGGAAAATTTACTCCGAAGTGCGAGAGCACTCCTAAGATGGAGATCCTGTATGGATTTGATAACTTAATACAAGAGCAACGCTAACGCGTGTGCTGATACCCCGAAGGTAGCAAAGTCGGACTTGCATGTAAATAAATAACATCTGAATGTTAAAAGAGAACTGGTTCATCCAAACAACTTTGAATGAACGGAATTAAAAAACACTATGATTTTTGTGTCATCCATATTTATATGAATATATCAATATGTAGTAGGTTAAAATGACATGCAAACCTGCCCTGCAAACACTGGGCAGTACAGAAATAGTGGGCTAGAAAAAATTGTGATAGTGGACTAAAAAAAAAAATTGGGCAGCACTTCCCCTATAATAAGACACTGGCCAGTAAGAAAAAAGCTGAAATTGGCTTCCATATTTATATGGTAATATCAACATGTAGTAGGTTGCAATGACATGCAACCAAGCACTGGGTAGCACAGGAATAGTGGACTAAAAAAAATTGGGCAGCACTTCCCCCATAGGCACTGGCCAGTAAGAATAAAGCTGAAATTGGCATCCATATTTGTATGGTTATATTGATATGTAGTTTAAAATGACATGCAACCTCCCCTGCAAGCACTCGGCAGTACAGAAATATTGGACTAAAAAAAAAATTGGGCAGCACTTCCCCTATAGGCACTGGACAGTAAGAATAAAGCTGAAATTGGGAAATTTGTGATTTTGTAATTCAAAAAGAGGCATAACTCTTTCAAAAATGGTTGGAGTGAACCTCCAAATCGAACTTGACCTGTATTTTGACATTAGTAATAAGCAAATAAAATTTGAAATCGATTGGTGCGGTGATACAATTTTAAATGGTCTGGAACCAAAATCAGTATAATTCTTGTGTCATCCATATTTATATGGATGTATTGATATGTAGAGGTCAAAATGTCATGCAACCTCCCCTGCATGCACTGGGCCGCAGAAAAATAATGAACTAAAAAAAAAATTGGGCAGCACTTTTCCCTATAGGCTATGGTACAATTTACCTTAGTCAGAAACAAAGGCCAAAAACAAACAGGGGTCATAACTCTACCAAACATGAATGGACGAAACGCTAGGTATGAGGGCATCAGTTCCCCCAAGCTGCCCTATCACCATACCAAAGAACATTAAAATCCGACAACTGATGCTCGAGTTTATAACACAAAATGTTCGTACGGACAGAAGTATGGATGGATGGACAGAGACCTCGACTATATACCCCCCAAAAAATTTTCCGGGGGCAAAATAATTTGGTAACTGTCTAACCGGTTTCGCTCGATTTGAGCTTCGTCAGAGACTTTTGTATTGCGTGGTAGCTCTCTCATATATATATCAAATGCCAGGTGGATAGAAATGTCGGGCAGACAAAAGTCTCTGACGAAGCTCAAATCGAGCGAAACCAGGGAGACAGTTACCAAATTATTATATTAAGTTATCAAACCCATATGGGATCTCCACCATAAAGGGTCCTCTTGCACTTCCGAGTGACTTTTCCTATAGATATTACTTATTAGACTCTACAAGGTGGACATGGCTTCAGGCATACCAGCCAGAAGCTCTTTCAGTGACCTCACTGAAAATGCTCATACCACTCAGCTTGAACAGAAAGGACTTTTAGTCAGTTTTTAATGAAAAAATACCTACCTTTATTTTCCTTTTTGTTGTATCAATGAAATGTCTTCTCTCCAACAATTCTTGGTCTTCTATTTTGAATTTTTTGGGATTCCTTTCTACAATGCTTATTTAAATTTAAGGACAAAAAAAAAAAGATATGGTTTTATTAAAATCTTTGGAAAAATTTAAAAAAATAATTGAAATAAATTTTGACTTCTGTGTGTTGGATAAAAGGTTAAATGTATAAAGGATATTTTTCTCAGTACCAGTACAATCTCGTCTGGTATTCTTAAAAATGCAGGAGGGCTAAAAATCACTTCCCTCGCATAGGCAGGGGGGGGGGGGGGGGGGGGGGGGGGGGTCGGGGGTTGGGGGTTGGGTTGGTTCTCCTCAAGCTTACAAAAGCTTAAAGTGGCGAAATGAAGTTTTACCATTAATGAATTTCAAATGTTTTTGTATATTTTATTTGGTGCTACTAACAAGGCCCGAAGGTGTGTGTGTGTGTGGTGGGGGGGGGGGGGGGGGGGGGGGGGGGGGGACAGTGTGACCATCTTAAAGAGACCACTAACATTGCAGAGTTATTATGGTAATCATTACTTTCTAAGACCAAGAGGGTAAGTTTTCGCCCTCCTTAATTTTTTTAAGGTGAGCAGTAGGCGAACGAATAAATCACTCCCATGAAAATGCCAGGCCTGTACAAAGACATCCTAGGTGTGTGTCTTTGTACAGACCTGTATATTTTATTTGGTGCTACTAACAAGGCCCGAAGGTGTGTGTGTGGGGGGGGGGGGGGGGGGTGGGGGACAGTGACCACTAACATTGCAGAGTTATTATGGTAATCATTACTTTCTAAGACCAAGAGGGTAAGTTTTCGCCCTCCCTTAATTTTTTTAAGGGTGAGCAGTAGGCGAACGAATCAATCACTCCCATGAAAATGCCAGGCCTGTACAAAGACATCCTAGGTGTGTGTCTTTGTACAGACCTGACATTTTCATGTGTGTGTTGAATAATGTGAAAGTGCTTTTAGAAAAAAGAATAAAATTCTCATCAATCGCTTATCTTTTATTTATTTATTGGTGTTTAAGGTTGAAGATTGAATCTGGCCCCCTAGCACTCTTACTTGTGGATTTGAAAAAGAAGATTTTAAAGATTATCCACCATATTGCACTAATATTGCTCAGGAAGCCCAAATATAAACTGAGGGACTTGATTTCAACAATCTTGAATCTGACCCTCATAACAATGATGTAACAATGATGTATGCCAAACATTAAAAGATTCTGACTGGTGGTTCTGAAGAAGAAGATTTTTAAAAACTATTCCCAAATATTGTGATAAATTAAAAATCCTGGGCTCGTCTATTGAGCCCAAATATGAACCAAAGGGGTTTCATTTTAACAAATAGGTTTATGCCCCCCCCCCCTACAGAATACCATTCCTTCTAACAAACGTGTATGTGCCCCAAGTTTAAAATCCCGGTTCCTATATTGAGCCCAAATATGAACCAAAGGACTTCATTTTAACAAACATGTATCTGCCCCCTCCCCTTACAGAACACCCCTCATACTAAACAAACGTGTATCTGTCCCCTCCCCTACATGGATGCTGGTATACCAATTATCAAAGATCCTGATCACAGGTTCTGAGAGAATAAGTTTTTAAAACTTTTGCAAATATGCTGAATCAGCATTTTCTCAATGACCCCCCCCCCCCCACAGAACAACAAAACAATCTGACATAACGGAAGACATTTTTTTCTACCCTTCAATTCTACTGGTTCTAAGGATGCTTCATACCAAATAACAGTTTTTTGTTCCATTTGGTTTGGGAAATATGGGCGTTTGAAAATATTTCTAGTTCTGGGGGTTCCCACGGAGATACAGGAAATTTTTTTTATGAATCAAGCACTTATGACATGAATCAAGCACTTATGACATAATAATACCACATACTAAATTTGGTTCAAATCAAACCATCGGTTCAATAGAATTTTTTTTTTTGGGGGGGGAAATCTTGCCCACCCACCCCCCCCCCCCCCCCCCCCCCTATTACAGATGCAAATATTGCACCACAAACTTTGTTTGATCAACTTCATTCTACACCTCAAAAGGAAGCTCCATACCAAATATCAAGCCATTGTACCCACTAGTTCATGAGAAGAAGATATAAAAAACATTTCAGTCAGGTGAGCAAAAAAAAATCCCAAAAAACTTGATGTGTGCACATGTTTTGTATATAATGATGTACAGTATACTATAGTAAAAGTCAAAATAAGTTGATTGATAACCATTATAAACCATGTATCTTTCTTCCTACACTGATGGGAACAGAAGCTGACATCATTTTCTGGAAAGCTCTCACTGAGAGCTTTCCTGAAAATGATGTCTGATTCTGATCTTATCAGTGCAGAAGCAGAAGTATACTTAGATTATTGCAGTTATTCTACAACTTATTTTGATTTGTACTGTACATGTAGTTAAAAGGATATCAATAGTCTCCTCTAGATCTTCTAAATCCCATTCTATACTTCTAATGCTGTTTCTCAGTTCATTAGTAGTCCAACCATACTCTTCTCTTGATACAGAAGATGGATCATCTGCCAATTCACACCATCTTGTATATAATCTGTTTGCAGTTGATACAGCCTTCTCTACTTCTCTGTAAATAAAAAAAAAAGTGTTTTTTGTAAGCTAATTAAACATGATACATGTAACACAATGAGGTGGCCAATCTTCTACCTCTCAAGTTCAGTAAAATATACTCAATGTCACTTTAGGTTTCAGGTAGTGATGTACTGACTTTGAGAAAGTGTCATAAACCAGTGATGGAAATCTGACGCTGTCAAATTTTTTGCCCACCTACGGCTTTCACAATTCTAAACCCATGAATATGTAAGTGTTTTTTTTTTTTTTTGCTTGCTTACTTTCAGATGTTTTCAACATCGCTGGATTCTCAAACATTCTGACAAGGTAAAACTGAGGTGGCATTATTTATTTATTAGGGTTTAACGACACCTTAACAGCCAAGGTCATATCATGTCAGTGACAGTTTTACGGGTGGAGGAAGCCGGAGTACCTGTAGAGAACCACCGAGCAACGACAAGCAGCTGCCAGCTCCCCAACATCGTAACTCCGCACTGCAGAACAGGCAGGGTTAGATTGGTTGAAGACATGTGCACAATCGATGTGCAGTACACCTTAGTATACGGCATCATTGTGCTCCCATGTAGACAATCGGGGTTAAGTGACTTGCCCAAGGACACAACGTGGGAGTCCAAATCGATTGCTCAGACGGCCACCCATCTGAGGACTAACCGGGCTTGACGTTGCTTAACTTCAGTGATCTGACGAGAACCGGTTACCGCAATGCCACCACACCCCCTTAATTATTTATTTATTTATATATTTATTTATGGGTATTTAAGGTCACATATTACTGCACAATGTCAAGGTCAGTCAATTGTTTATGCCCCATGTTGCCTACTTTAGAGGACTCTCACCCCAAGCATTAGTGGCCGGGTCCTATTTTACCAGTGAAACAGCACTTGTTTACCACAGTAAACAAGCACTGCTTCACGTCCCAATGGACGAAAGCACAAGCGAGTTTTTGCGTGATTAGTTTCAGACATTTTCAACTCCGCTGGTATCTCAAACATTCCCACAAGGTAAAACTGAAGTGGCATTTAGCCTGCCTTTGATCTTGAACCATTAAGAAGGTAAATTTAGTATGTGTGATCAGGCTAGGATGAGATGGGCTATTATTAATCATTACTGTTGGGCCATCAATAACCTGCAGTGCACTCCAAAATCATGTTGTTTACTGGTTGAGGGCTAGATTATTTTTAGTGGTCTAAGTTTATTATTCAAAATTTGTTTTATTACAAATTATTGGAGAGTGCCCATAGGCACTCTCCAATAATTTGTTACAGAACAAACTTACATAAATTTATTCTTTATTTAATGTTGTTTAAGGTCACATACTTCTGCACAATGGCTTATCATGACCACAACATGGAGATAAAGTTAAGGTCAGTCAATCATTTATACCCTGTGTTGGGGCGCGGTGGCTCAGTTGGTAGAGTTGCAGGCTGCAAGCCGAGAGGTCCTCGGTTCGAATCCCACCTGCGGCAACCGCGTTGTGTCCTTGGGCAAGACACTTCACCCCGATTGCCTACATGGGGGCACGATGACGCTGTGTACTGAGGCGTACTGCACGTCGATGGTGCGCATGTCTTCAACCAATCTAACCCTGCCTGTGCTGCGGTGCAGAGTTCAGAGTTACGATGTTGGGGAGCTGACAGCTGCTCGTCGTTGCTCGGTGGTTCTCTCCGGGTACTCCGGCTTCCTCCACCCGTAAAACTGTCACGGTCACGATTAGCCATTGTGCATAAGTATGTGACCTTAAACACCAATAAATACATAAATAAATAAATACCCTGTGTTGCCTATTTTAGAGGACTTGCACCCCAAGCATTAGTGACTGGGTCCTATTTAACCAGTGAAACAAAGCCTGTTTACCACAGTAAACAAGCACTGCTTCACTTCCCGGGATTCCCACGGGGGTTAAACTTACATAAACAAAATATTATTTGCATTTGACTGAATAGGAAACATGAGGAAGGAAAATGTTAGCTTTTGCTCTGGTACTTTCATAATTTTTGAAAGTCCTGATAGTGGCTTCTAACACTCAACCAGTTAAATGTTATACTATTTCTAACAGTTTTGCATACACAAGTATCTATTCTCACGAGAATTGTTTGGATTTTTACAAACCCCATCAACAACAGTATTGGCTGACTGAGCCAGGAATTCAGGCAGAACTTCTTGCTCAATCGGTCCTTACTGGGGTAAAGGGGATTGCTAAAAATGAACATAGGTTCAACAGCAGTTTATTGCCAATGATTGGCTCCAAAGCATTCCATGTAGAGAACACAGCATATACTGGGCATTCGTGTTTGTGAAGTAAAACAATGAAAAATAGTTCAGGAGGGCAATTTGCTAACATGCATGTAAGTGGCTCCAATATTTATTTATTTATTTATTTATTGGTGTTTAAGGTCATATACTTATGCACAATGGCTATCATGACCATGACAGTTTTACGGGTGGAGGAAGCCGGAGTACCCAGAGAGAACCAATGAGCAGCTGCCAGCTCCCCAACATCATAACTCCACACTATAGCACAGACAGGGTTAGATTGGTTGAAGAAATGCGTACCATCGACGTGCAGTACGCTTTAGTAGACGGCGTCATCGTGCCCCCATGTGGACAATTGGGGTTAAGTACCTTGCCCAAGGACACAATGCGGGAGTCAAAATTGATCGCTCAGACGGTTACCGATCCAATGATTAACCGCTCTCGACGTTGCTTAACTTCGGTGATCTGACGAGAACCAGTTACCGCAATGCCACCGTGCCCCGAAGTGGCTCCAAGGAGAGTGAAAACCAAGCCTGTATGAACTGACTTCAGATATTTAGAGACCACAGTTGGATGATTCCGACTGAGTGGACTGAAAATGAGTGGACTGCATTAAAATACCCCTCAACAGATGCGGTTTATTTGATACATGTCCATTCATTTATTTATGGGTGTTTAAGATCACTTCCAGCATCTATGACTTTATCAAGACAACAACAAGGGCATGAAGTATTATTATTTATTAGTGTTTTTAAGGTCACATACTTGTGCACAATGGCTGATCATGACCATGACAGTTTTATGGGTGGAGGAAGCCGGAGTACCCGGAGAGAACCACCGAGCAACAACGAGCAGCTGTCAGTATCCCAAAATCATAACACCGCAGTGCAGCACAGGCAGGGTTAGATTGGTTGAAGAAATGTGCACCATTGATGTGCAGTATGCCTTAGTACACTGTGTCATCATTCCCCCATGTGGACAATCGGGGTTAAGTGCCTTGCCCAAGGACACAATGCGGGAGTCCAAATCGATCACTCAGACGTCGACCCATCCAAGGACTAACAGGGCATGAAGTTAAGTTTAGCCAATCGTTTGTAACAGAGTTATATGACCTGGTCTGAAGGACCAATCTTAAACAGGATCTAGTCTGACTAATCTGTATTGTCAAGGTCCCTATCCTACGTGGGTTACTTGGACGCAACATTTTCAGCTCGAGGAGCCAGGCATGTAAACTGTAACAGACACACGCTCACCAGCCACAGCATTACAAATTAACTGGTTGAGTATTAGCATGGCTCTACTTATAAGTACTGGAAGCCACTTCAGTGGCTTTACAATGTGTGCATCAGCTTCATGTTTGGTCAGCAGAAGAAGAAAATTTCTTGATATAAAATTGTTTGGTTGCAATTTATTGGAGAGTGACTATTGGCACTCTCCAATAAAGTGCAAGAAAACAATTATTTATGAACAAAATCTTGCTCAACTAAAGGTACCCTTAGTGATGAGCCGATAAGAAGAAAGGCCCGTCATCCATATGCCAATGTTTTGAAGACACAATCAGTGGACTGTCGATGCTGATGTCAGTGTTAATTTTAATAATTTACTGTTAAAGTGTTACTGTGTTTGCGCATTGGAACTACATGATAATTAAACCTCCAAACTCCTAATCCTGGCAGTTTTCACATTTCAAACGAACCTCCATTAAGTGCAACCGCATAACTGACTAAAATGAGACATTTCACTGTTGGAAGAAATCAGAATTTTGTCATTTTGATAACCCCTCTGGCGAAGATAACATGAACCACATGTCATGTGTTTCAGTATTTCTACCTTCTCATTGGTTAAACATGAATCACTGACATTGATCATTTTGCTGACCCCTCTAGGGGTGAAAACATTGTCACATGCTTAAACAGCAGCGCTTTTGTGTTACCAGGTTGTCGATTGGCTAAATGAATACCGGAAACAAGGTTTGTAACTTTGTGTCCAATTATGGAAAATAAACACATGTTTTCAGGTGGTAAAAGTTTGTGAAGACAAAGAAATGTTGTAATTCAAAAACCCACGCAACTCGATTCGGATTACAGCCCTGCTAAAACCGCACGTGTAAGCAGGGACCAGCCGTGAGGGCGACTAGGGCGATTAAGTCGCCCTTCTAAGCCCAAAGTCGCCTAGAAAAATAGTCGGGGCGATTACAAGTCGCCCTCTAAAAATTGGCCAAAATGAGAAAAGGCTGAACTGAGTGATGCGAGGTTTACATGAAAACGAGTAAAAATCGAATGTGCTCGAGTGTGATAAATGGGCATTTTAATTCGTCAAATAAACGTCCATTTATTTGAAATCACACGACAAGCAATTGTCCATTGTGGCTTTCGGCAGATTTTTTTATTTCTATTTTGTTGCGTTCCAGTCGGAGCTTCAAGTGTCAAAACGAAAATAAGTGACTTACGCGACTCAACAAAACAACCCAGTTTGAAAGTAGGTTACGTCGCTTAGGATGCCGAAAATGTATACACAACGGACGGATTTTATAACACATTATTTTCATTTCGATTTGCTGACAACTGTTAACTGTTGGGCTGTCTTTTCCCAGAAAAACACGAATGGAATTGAAACACATGAAAAAAAGCTTTAGTGATGTCAAGAAAAGCTTTGTACAGGACACAAGTGTGCATGTGGACGATCTTGAAAAAGGGTCCTCCTAAACATCGCAATGACATGAAATGATGCGGAATGACACCGGAATGCCATAAAAATGATGCGGAATGACATTTCTTTTACAAAATACTCGACCCCAGAATGTATTTTGTTTATTAACTAACAAAGTACCTCCCAAACAACCTTCTTACATCTGGTCCTGTTCACACTTTCAGACTTAGGAAATTATTAGCTTAGTAGACTTTGTTGAAAGGCAACCACAGGAGGGTGATGGGGGATTGGCACGAAGAAGAGGTGAGGGGTCATGAAGGAGAAGGTAGCAGTGGGGGATTTTCAGTCAATAATTACATTGTGATTTTTTAACCTGGCACAGATGCATCATAGACTACTGGACCTGGATTATTTGTCTGTTAATGGAGGACCATAAATTGAAAATATGAAGGGGCGGCGGGGGTGGTACATGAATATTCTTAATTTTCCCCACTTGCCTATGAAGTCTCCCTACATGACTCTGCAGTCTCCCTATTTTTTCTGGAGGGAGACTTGAAGTCTCCCTAAAATTCCCCCCTAGGCTGGTCCCTGCGTGTAAGGTTGTAAGCTAAAAAAATCAAGGCATAGCAGTATGAAAATGTTAATAAACTTTTTCATTTTGACAATCGGAATTTGCCAATGTTTACCCCACCTTCTGTACTGATGGCCATATATTGGCCGAATGTATACCGATTAATCGTCTCATCATCCAGGTACCCTTGTTAGAAGCATGGTATGTTTGTAAAATTACCCATGTTTCAAATCACCTTTGAAAAAAAAAATTAGCACTCAACCAGTTAAAGCCATCTATTTTAGATTTCTATGAACTCAAGGGACCAAGATAGCTTTGAAATGTTCTAAACTATAAGCTACACATGGAGAACTACATAGAAATCATAAGCTTTAAACCTGGACACGCACTGAATGGTAAACGCACAGTTGAGTAAAGGTACACAATTTTGTTGAACACTCTTCCCGTATATTCCACCCACCAAATATTTACAAATAGCAATACAAGCAACACATAGTTTAAAGGTTAGGTTTGAAAAAATTCATTACTCTCATGTGGTTCTACCACAGTCACATAGAAAAACTTGCCTCTCTCAAATATAAGGAGTCCAAATATTAACCCAGGACTTTCATTGAACAAACTTGATTTTCAACTTAGTATAGATTGCTGTAATATGAAAAGGTTCTGACGTCTGGTTCTGGAGAAGGCAATTTTTAAAGAATATTCCTCATATTGCACATACCCAGTAGTTTAAGGTGAGGTTCCCATAGGGAGTCAGTCCAGGAACTTGATTTGAACAAATGTGTTTCTGATCCCCTTAAGAATGTTGTTTTTAAACCAAGTATAAAAACATTCTTATTGGTGGTAAATCTGAAGAAGATTTTTTTAATTTTTGAAAATATGCCTTTTCAGCATTTCTTCGACTTCCCCTCCAGTACTCTATGAGACAATCTATTACATTTTTTACCCTCCGATTCTGCTAGTCGATGGATGCTTCATACCAAACAGAGGGTGCAATGCCACAGGTATCCCTCACCAAGAAGTGGTTTACTAAAAAGGGGACAAAGTTGAAAAAAGCAGAAAGAGGCCCATAACTTTGGAAAAACAAATGGACAAAACCTGTTACTTGTGAATATCCTTTCCCCCATGGTGGTCTATCAGCATACCAAAGATCATTTAAATCCAACATCCACTAAAAAAGATATGAAGGTTCAAAGTTGTTGCGGATGGACAGAGAAATGGACAGACCACATTTCTATATCCACTGTAAACTTTCCTGTGCGAATTTTATTCCGGGTTTTCAGGAATTCCAGGAGAATAATCAAGACAAACCTCGGAAAAAACAAGAAAAAGAAGTAATTATTTGTGAAAACATTTTTCCAGGGAATTCCTGTATTTTTCCTGATTTTAATTTCCTGGTTTCCCAGGAAAATCAGGATTTCTCATTAAAAGCATCTGATGACTGTTTTAAATTCCTGGTTTCTCAGAAAAGTCTGGAATTTTTACTCTGTTGGAGTAGAAATATATAATGTATATATAATGTCATGTCCCCATTGGATAATTTAAAATTGGAGAGAAAAGTTTCACATCTCTGTCATGTTGTATTTTTGGTGAAGGGACAATTCTGAAAGGAAAGAAACTTCTATGTGTGAGTATTCAACTTTCAGCTTGATAATACACTTCTGAATTATAAACAATAATCTTCAGAGCTTAATGGATAAAGGTTGGGAAAATGTTAACTGTTCAACAATTTGTTTCATCAAAATCTTTGTTTCTCACCTCAACACATCTCATGGGTGCTTTCATCAGTTGGATTTATAATTCCCGATTCTAGCTTGTTTTCAAAACAGTCTTTGATGATTCCCTTTTAACTCTTTACCCAACAAATCGGCTGCATCCGCCCGTGTAATATGCACATTCAGGAGTTGAAAAAATATTATTTTTCCAAAAATGTCAACAAAACCATATCATGTGACCCCTTGTTGGAACGAGCTCATCGAGCTCGTTCCAATGAGGGGTCACATGATATGGTTTTATTGACATTTTTTTAAATTTAAAAAAAAATGCTATTTAAAATAATAAAGTTTGATATCCTCTGCGTTGGGTAAAGGGTTAACAAGAGCTGGACTTTCATCTGGTGCATACCCCCACATGGTGTACCACCTAGGGTGGGCATACCTATGACCAACAAATATTATTTATGAATATTCTCGTATGGACTGACGGACAAATGCACAGATGGACGTACACAATTCAGTATAATCACCCCCCCCCCCCCCCCCCCCCATTTTCTTCGAAAGTTTTCAACAATTTCTAAGTCAAAAGGTATGGTAAATTGTTTGGTGTTTGGAAGTTTTATGCAATGAGGCAGAAGCCTTTGTCATAGGCAAACTGCATGCCATATTTCACTGAAATACGATAACTCCAATCCAGTACACACACACACCACCCATTTTCTTGTAAAGTTTTCAACAATTTCCAACAATTTCTAAGTCAAAAGGTGTGGTAAATTGTTTGATGTTTGAAAGGTTTATGCAATGAGGCAGACGCCTTTGTCATAGGCAAACTGCTTGCCATATTTCACTGAAATCTGATAACCCATACCTGAGATACAGGCTGAACAGACAAATAATGTCTATTTCCTACAATTTCTTAGTCAAAAAAAGGGGATAACTCTAAAATGGAGAATGTGAGAAATATCGTTGAATCCTTTTTTTTAAAGCCTATACCATAAGCACTGTTCATGGCAAATTTCATTGCAATAGAACATTCGATACCCGAGATACAGGCTGAACAGACAAAATTTGGCTCGGACGGACACAATTTCTAAGTGAACAAGTAATGAAAAAAAAAAATAACTAGTGTGGGCATACCTATGACCAACAAATATTATAGAAAATAATAATTTACTTAAGTTATGAATAATCTCGGACGGACTCACACACGGAAGCACAGACGGACGGACGCATGTAATCCAGTATACCCCCATTTTCTTCGAAAGTGGGGGTATAAATATTGAATCTTGAATGAATTTCTAAAATATTGTATGGCTATCTGTATTTTTTATGAAATTCCTCTAAGGATAAATTTTTCTCGAAGGTATGGAGCATTTAAGTACATGTACCATGACACATTCATATTTGTAGTAATCTCAGTGCAATGAGTTACATATGCTCATTTCACTGATCCGGTCATGAGCTATGTTTTTGAAGCAAAATGAAAGAGTCAATGACTCTGTAGCTCAACTTGGATATGACAGGAATTAGTACTTGCTGTGACAAAGACAACTGAATAATGAATATGACAGGAATTAGTATTCGTTTTGGCCCAGTCAACAATAATAAAAGAATTACAAGGTGACTGTAATGGACTACAGATTAAGACCAATCATTGTAGATTATTATTTTTGTGTGGAAATTTTCAGTCCCAAACAAAATATTTTCAGACTAAAATTTTTTCTTCTTCTTCTTAAAATTGACCAAAATGCATCAAAACACAAAAAACTAATTTCCGGATTTTGGTCCAAAATTTTCTAAGTCCCACCCGGACCCCAAATTTTCAGTGTAAAAAAATTTTTTTTTTTTTTTGTCTTAAAATTGACCAAAACGCATAAAAAACCAAAAAACTAATTTCCGGATTTTGGTCCAAAATTTTCTAAGTCCCACCCGGACCCCTAATTTGCATAATTTATTCACGAGAAAAACTCTGTATTATATGTAATGTATCCCATGGTACTAAACATTCATACAAAAATTTATTCAAATCAGATCTTTCATTTGGAAGTTCTGCGCAAAAATCTGATTGCACTTAATTTTGAACAAAATGGCTGCTAGCGGCCATCTTGAATTTCAGACTGGACCCCAAAACACTCCTTCTCGTCCCACAGTGATAACAAATGTACCCAAGAAGTTTCGTGAAGATCGGTTCATAAATACGGCCTCTAGCCCGAGCCGTATTGGGATTTGCACTCACAGTGCTGAAAGTAACACTAAATAAATCAAAGTTAGCCTAATTTGCATAATTTACGCACAAGAAAAAAACCTGTAATATATGTAATGTATCCCATGGTACTAAACATTCATACAAAAAATTATTCAAATCAGAGCTTTCATATGGAAGTTCTGTACAAAAAACAGATTTTGGCATCGTCGGTACAAAATGGCTGCTGGCAGCCATCTGGAATTTGGGACTGCACCCAAAAACACTCGTTCTCGTCCCACGGTCATAACAAAGGTACCCAAGAAGTTTCGTAAAGATTGGTTCATAAATACGGCCTCTAGCCCGAGCCATAGCAGCTTGGCACTTACAGCTCTGAAAGTAACACTAAATAAATCAAAGTTAGTTTAATTTGCATAATTTACGCACGAGAAAAAAACCCGTATTATATGCGATGTATCCCATTGTACTATACATTTATACAAAACTTTATTCAAATCAGAACTTTCATACAGAAGTTCTGTACAAAAAACTGATTTTTGCATCATCGGTACAAAATGGCCACTGGCAGCCATCTTGAATTTCGGACCACACCCAAAAACACTCGTTCCCGTCCCAGGGTCATAACAAAGGTACACAAGAAGTTTCGTAAAGATTGGTTCATAAATACGGCCTCTAGCCCGAGCCATTGCAGCTTGGCACTTACAGCTCTGAAAGTAACACTAAATAAATCAAAGTCAGTCTAATTTGCATAATTTACGCACGAGAAAAAAACCCGTATTATATGTGATGTATCCCATGGTACTAAACATTTATACAAAACTTTATTCAAATCAGAACTTTCATACAGAAGTTCTGTACAAAAAACTGATTTTTGCATCATCGGTACAAAATGGCCGCTGGCAGCCATCTTGAATTTCGGACCACACCTAAAAACACTCGTTCCCGTCCCAGGGTCATAACAAAGGTACACAAGAAGTTTCGTAAAGATCGGTTCATAAATACGACCTCTAGCCCGAGCCATAGCCAATTGTGGACAGACGGACAGACGGACAGACGGCCAGACGGACAGACAGACGGACGGACAGACGGACGACGGGCCATGACAATAGCTCAAATTTGACTTCGTCAAAGTTGAGCTAAAAATGGAAGTATCTAGTTATACAACAAAAATTTGTGGCAAGTGTCATCATCTGTTAAGTTAGGTAAAGGGTTAAAAAAAAAAATAATATGTCCATGAATTCAAGAGATTCTTGATCCAATCAGCCGCAAAAATTGCATTACTGAGATGTGAATTTCTCAGTCTGTGAACTTTAATTAGATTATTTAATTTGTAACAAATACTGAATTCCAGGAAACCCGGAAAAATCAGGAATTCTGTTCTGACAAAATAAAACTGAAGTATGGGAAATCCGGAAAAATCAGGAATTGTGTTAACAATGAAATGTCAGTTGAATTCCTGGAAATCCAGAAATTCAGAAATTTTAGCTCAGGCAGGTTTGTTTAAGACCTGGAATTCCAGGGAATTCCGGGGTGGCTAATACCGCAGAATCCTGGTTTTCCTGATTTTCTTGACTTGATATTCTCTGGAATACGCTGGATTTCCAGGGTTTCCGGACACATGAAAAAGACCATGTTATTTCCCAAAATTCCCTGGAATTCTAGAGAAAATTTCACACAGGCTGTTTTGGCAGGGGAGGGCTAATAACTGTTTTCTGTTCTGTGCCATTTGGGAAATATGGACATTTGAGAGAAAAGAATTGCCTCTTGGGGGTACCCACAGGGATGTGGAAACTGGAGATGTTGTATACCAAATATGAAAGGATTCAGACTGGTGGATCTTTTGAAGATTTTTAAAGAAATTTCCTCATATTGCACTAAGTTAAAATTTGGGCTCCCAAATATTAATCCTGGGACCCGTCTTGAACAAACTTGAATCTGACCCACCTGGAGAAATTGTATACCAAATATCAAAAGATTCTAATTTATGGTTCAGGAGAAGATTTTTTTAATTTTGGAAATTAATTTATGGGTCCTATCGAAGTAACGCCCTTTGTGGTGCCCCCTGTGGGCATGGCAACTTTATTTGAACCACCTTGAATTGACATATGATAAGGAACATGCATATCAAACTTGGTTCAATTCAACCCAATAGTTTATGAAGAGAAGTCGATAATGTGAGGTTCATGCCTGATGGACAGATGGATGGACAATGGACAGAAAGTGATCACTTAATAGCTCCCTCTGACTTTCAGTCCGATGAGCTAAGAATTTGTTTCTGCATGCATCCAGTACTATTATGACCAAATATAACCACATATCAAATTTGGTTTAAATAGGCCCATGACAGTTCAGAATAGAAATTTTGGGCAGTTTCAAAAAGTTTGTCCCTCCCATTACAAAGATAAATATTGCCCTGCAAACTTTGTTTGATCAAACTTTATTCTACATGTCAAAGGGAAGCACAAAACCAATTATCAAATCATTGTACCAATTGGTTCATGAGAAGAGTTTTTTAAAATTTGGGAGCATATTTGTTCGCCAATGCAAGATATGCGTGTCTCAGGTGAGAAGGCCATGTGAGATAGATATCTATCTCACAACTCAGGGGGTGCGGTGGCATTGCGGTAACCAGTTCTCGTCAGATCACCGAAGTTAAGCAACGTCCAGTCCGGTTAGTCCTTGGATGGGTGACCGTCTGAGCGATCGATTCGGGCTACTGCGTTGTGTGACTTAACCCTGATTGTCCACATGGGGGCACGATGACGCCATGTACTAAGGCATACTGCATGTCGATGGTGCGCATGTCTTCAACTAATCTAACCCTGCCTGTGGTGCAGTGCGGAGTTAAGATGTTGGGGAGCTGGCAGCAGTGCGTCGTTGCTCGGTGGTTCTCTCCGGGTTACCTCGGACTTCCTGTTACCGACACGATATGACCTTGGCTGTTAAAGTGTTGTTTAACCATTAATAAATAAATAATCTCACATGACCCATAAGATCAACTCATTAGCATATTTAACAGGTAGAGTGCTGGAAGCCCATATTTGGGCTTTATTCTGAACTGTAGGTACAACAATTCAAAGACTTCATACTCTGTGGGTGTGCTTCATATTATCTTTGAAGTGAAATTATTTTAACTGTATGGATTTGTCTTGTTGCAATTTTGGGGAGAGTGCCTTTGGAAACTCTCCCATAAATTGCAACATGACTAAGACCGGGACTGAATAAATTTTGATGACCAGAAATAATTTGGCACTCCACCAATTAATGAGTGCAGGACTACTGAATAATCGCATGTTCTTCTGTAAACAAACAACATGGTGTCACGTTTTGGAAATATTAGCATATTTGTCAAAAAAAAATGGAAATAAAAACACAGACCGCAAAACCAAAGGACACTTGACTCTTTTACATGAATTTTTGGATGAACACCATTACGAGTGGAGAGAGTTGCACTAAATTTCTGTTAACCCTTTACCCAATGAATCGCCTGCATCCGCCGGCATAATATGCAGATTCAGCAGCTGAAAAAATATTATTTTTCGAAAATTTTCAACAAAACCATATCATGTGACCCCTCTTTGGAACGAGCTCGTTCCAATGGGGGGGTCACATGATATGGTTTTGATCAAATGTTTCGAAAACAATTAAAAAACGATATTTAAATTAATCAATTTTGACATCGTCTGCGTTGGGTAAAGGGTTAAAATGTTATGGAAAAACAAGTACATTACAGAATTCATAATAGGACATCATCGGAAAGTGCCAATGTTCATTTTGCCTCAAATCTTTAACCCCTGTCTTGCCGGCGTTAGGATTTAATTCTGTGGTATACACCTGTGGTATATACAGAACTTTAGTGTGCTCTTTCCGATAAGTAAATCAGTTTTTTTTCAGGAATGGACAACAAAACTGTTCAATATAGCTGCACATGTCCCTGAATTACTTTTGATGACATCAGGGTGTTTTGGTGGGGGAAAAACAATTATCCCCGATAGGGGTGGGTGTCAGGTGGAGAAATCTCATCCTCGGGACAAGATATTTGGTCCAGACACTCAGCAGGCCAAGTGTTTGGACCAAATATCTTGCCCTCAGGTGAGATTTCCTAATCTCACATCCTTACCCACCAGGGATAAAAGTACCCCCCACCCTTCCCTGTGGGGTGACATAACCTAATTTGAAACCAGAGGCTCAAGTGAGCCTAAAATGCTCACCTTGCTCAAGTTGTCAAAACAGATGAGTGTATCAGAAAGTGATCAGCAGCAAGAACAATTTTTTGATTTGCTTTGACACTACTAAAGACAACATTTTTAGCCATTCATGTCTGCTGGTCCTAGAAAAACTTTCTAGCAAGCTCAGTTCTGTGAATTTTTGTTCTGTTTTCAACTACTGTGGTTCTCTCTACCCGCCCCCCAAACAAACAAAAAATAAAATTCTGGCCTAAATGAAATACTTATGACCCAGTTATATACTACATGAGAAATATGGTTCACATCTGCCCATTGAATCTGAAAATAGAAATACTGAGTGCAGCTCAAAATTCAGGAGCACAAATTTTGACTTACTGAGTTTATTTGAAAAAAAGTGAATCTGCATCACTAAAGTAAGTTCCAAACAAGAAATCTCAGCATTATTGCAAGTGGCTTATAAAAAGAGGATTTTAAAGCATATTAGGCTTATGGAGCATTAACCCCACCCTAAGGGATATAGTAATTTGGAGGGGAAAATCAGAAGAGTAAATTCCACCAGCCTGACGATGGCAGCAGCTTCATTTGAACAAAGGAGAAAAGGTTTACTCCAAAGATGGTCTGTGCCATAAATGAATGAATTTGGCCCAGTGGTTTTAAAGAATAAGAAAGATTTCAAACTAGAGAAACAGAATTTTACTGCCACCAATAAATTCAAGTCTGTGTGAAAATGGTTTAAGCATCAAAAATAAACAAAACAGAAAGATAATTTATGGAGGCTTATTTTGAGGGGTAAAATATTTTCAAAGAACTCAGAAATAGGTTTTCATTAACAGTATTACATGAAATAAAATCTTTGGAAACCACGTTGAAGCCTTGAGAGGGTTAGATTAAAGATATTCATACAGGAATTGGAGAATTTTTTTCCAAGAAACTAGAAAAAAACATATATGTGCTCAGCATTGAAAAGGGTTTGATCAAGGCATCAATAAAATCTTTGAAAGCCATACTGAAGTCTTGAGAGGGTTAAGTTAAAGACATCCATACAGGAATCAGATAAATGTTTCCAAGAAACCAGAAACAAACATATATATTTTGCACAGAATTGAAAGAGTTCAGCATAAAATAAAATCTTTGGAAAACACAATGAAGTCATGAGAGGGTTAAATTAAAGATATTCATACAGAAATCAGATCAATTTTTTTCCAAGGAACCAGCAAAAAAACATGTCTGTGCACAGAACTGAAAGTGTTTGATGACGGCATCAATAAAATTTTTGGAACCCACACTGCAGTCTTGAGAGGGTTAAATTAAAGGTATACATACAGGAATCAGATATATGCTTCCAAGAAACCAGAAAAAAAACATATATGCACAGCAGTGAAAGTTCATCATGAAATAAAATCTTTGGAAAAACACACTGAAGTCATGAGAGGGTTAAATTAAAGATATTCATACAGGAATCAGATCAATTTTCTTCCAAGGAACCAGAAAAATACATATACAGCATTAAAAGGGTTTGTTTGTTCATGGCATCAATAAAATCTCTGGAACCCACATTGCAGTCTTGAGAGGGTTAAATTAAAGACATGCATACAGGAATCTGATGTTTCCAGCATTGAAAGGGTTCATTCAACATGAAATAAAATCTTTGCAAAAGAAACTGAAGTCCACAAAATTTTCAGATTAAAATAACAAGTTAAGAATGTTTTCTAGCAGCATTGTTGATTTAAGAACAATATGTCAATCAAGGTTCTCAGTGAATGAACATTTTCCTCCAGGATAAACTACTGCAAAAATGCTGACTCATCATTTTTTCAATACCCTCTACCGGGCACTTTGATTGAAGCAGTGGAAATTTTGAAATTTTTTTTAACCAGTCCCTTCATCCAGTCCAAAGGATGCTTCATACCAAATAACAGTTATCTGTTCCTTGTGGTTTGGGGTATTTGGGCTTTAGAATTTTTATCTGTTTTTAGCCCTGGGGTTGCCACAGGGCTATGAAAAATTTTTTTTTGGGGGGGGGAGGGGGAGGAGGGGGGGGGGATCATTCAATTACTTAGGACCAGACCCACTTATAAAACATGCCAAATTTGGTTGAAATTGGCCCATCGGTTCTTGAAATAGAATTTTGGGGCTGAGCCCAAAATGGATATGCCCCCACAGAGAGCCCAGATATTGACCTATCAACTTCCCTTGAACAAACTTTAATCTTCTACACCGAAGGATGTTCCATACCAAATATCAAGGCATTCCCTCTGGTGGTTCATGAGAAGATTTTTAAAGGTTTTTAAACTTTTGGGGCATAAACCAGAGCCCAAATATGGAAGCTGCTTCATTTAAACAAAATAGAAAGGGTACACTCCATAGATGGTCTGTGCAATATATGTCTGAATTTGGCCTAGTGGTTGTGAAGAAAATGTCAAGTTTGCAAAAAGTTAATGGACGACGGACGATGGACACTGGATAAAAGTGATGGCAATAGCTCCCACTGACTTGCAGTCAGGTGAGCTAAAAATCAAAATGCAATGTCATTAGAAACAAACAGCTCATATCTTTCTGAAATTGATTCAGGAATTTTGCAGAAGTCATGCATACCATGTTCTGTTCATGAACACTGGATGATGTTAATCTATTATCTCATGGAGATCTGTCAAACAAGATATAATAGAATAATGGACGGCAGATGGAGATTGAGCACGATAGTTTGGCATGAGTTTCAGACAGGAGAACAAAAAGTTAACACCATTCCAATTTTATTATTTTTAAAATTTATGTCCGAAATGTAGGTTATGACCTGCACTTGGAACAGACTTGTCGAGATCTTCCCAATAAGGAGGCAAAACAAGTTTTGTCTGCTATTCATGTACAACTGGCCTGGCATTCTGAAAAATGCAGGAGGGCAAAAAATCGCTCTCCTCAATCAGCTTAGGAGAGCAATTAGCTTTGCACAGCATTTTAAGTATCCAGTTGAACAAACTCATTGGAACTGAAACCAACAGACTACATCAGTGATTTTATTAACTTTACTAAGGTAAGGCGAAATCTCTTAGACATCTAGATGTCTCACTCAACAACCGAACACACACTTGACAAGACCTGTGTGTGTACTCAGACCTGTTGTCCAAGAAAGTCATGAAATAAAATCTTTGGAAACCACGTTGAAGCCTTGAGAGGGTCAGATTAGAGATATTCATACAGGAGTTGGGGGGTTGAAGGTGGTAGTGGTAGGCGTATGACTTTCTTGGACAACAGGTCTGCTTGAATCTACAGTCACATCCTGGTGCAAGTGCTTCAAGTGACAGGATAGTAGTAATGGTAGTATATTATAGTGTCAATATTCCTTGAATAATTACCCCTCAAACTGTGATGTCAGTTGTTGAACTTGAAACTGACAGAAAAAAAATATTGCTGTGACCCATTTTGCTTCAAATGATTGCAACTGTGTTTGGGTATGGTTGCAGCCATTACCTTTTACCACTAAACCACTTTCAAAATGAAATTACGTGATGTTATGTGACTTCGAAGTTAAATTACATTTTTGCTTTACAACAAAAATTGAATGTGAGCATAATATATGTAATCTCAATCATCTCAGACCAAAATATATAGGAGGGCAATTTTTCGCTCTCCTTAATTCTTTCAGGAGGGCAGTAAGGAGAGCTAAAAAATCGCTCTCCTGAAATTGCCAAGCCTGGTACAAGCAGGTAGGTACATGTAGATAACACTCTCTATCTTTGAGCTATTTTCATTAAAAATGTTCTGTTTTCTCATCTACATGTATTTTAGTTAACCCCTTTATCCAATGCATACATGTAGAAAACTATCAAGATTTATTATATTAATTACTGTTTTCGCCAAATTTAAAAAAAAAATTTCAACAAAACCATATCATGTGACCCCCTCAGGTCACATGATATGGTTTTGTTGAAATTTGTTTTAAAAATATATCTTTGTATACTACTCAATTTGCAAAGGGTTACGGTTATGGGAGGAATTATTTTCAATAATGATTTTTTGGAATTTTGGTATTCTATTGGTATGGTATATCGATTTTGGCACAATACCTGACAGTATACATATGTACATTATAATTCTCAGATGTACTGCTGAAGATGGATTTTTCGGAACGGTACAAGAACATTCAGTTACCTGCCAGCAGCAATATTATCCCAGCTGTTGTTACAAAATACACCCTTGTTCAAGTACAAAGTAAATGTGAGTATTCACCATACTAATGAATTCATGATTGGAGGCCTTAACTCCTTGCATGCTGCAAGCAGATATTCCTGCCCAGGACACAAAATTTCTTCCCACAGACATGAGTACAATTTGAGCACATTTTACCAAATTTCTCTCCTGCAAACCAGTGGCAGTACCAGGATTTCAATTAAGGGGGACCTAAGTAAGATATGGGGGGGGGGTCCAAGGTCGAGATGCTGAAGGCATCTCCTGAACGTCACAGGCCTGAGCTAGAGGAGGATAGTGGAGGAGGTAGTTCAGCAATCTGAACATAGTGGCTACCCCCCTGTAAAGGGGTAACCACTAAGTTCAGATTGCTGAATGAGGGATGAGGGTGTCCCCCTTCCTGTTTGTGGGGGGAGGGTTTCCGGGATCTCCCCAGGAAAAATGTTCATATTTGGACACCCTGGAGCGATATCTGAGCGTTTCTACAACATGTGAGATGATGTGTATTGTTGTGTGCCATTTTTGGGCGTGATATTGGGTGGTAAAACCACGGTCAGATAGTAATTTGAAGTTTGATTTGGGGAGGCTCCCAGACAGAAAAGTGTGTGTGTGTGGGGTGGGGGTGGGGTGGGGGGGGCACCATGGGGAGGGGGGGGGGGGGGGCTGTGTACCACTGCTGTAAACTGAATGGACTTTTTAACGATTGACTTCTTTAGTTCAATTTAGATGAATTTTTCATCAAATCTATCTCGTTATGGCTGCTTCATGGCAGCCATAATTAGATTTGAGTAAAAAGATTTTGAAAATACTCAACAGGTTACGAGTTAAAACTGATTCTTGTGGACTCCAGTGCCACCGTGCCCCCCTCTCCTCCCCCCCCCCCCCCCCCCCCCACCTCCCCCATGTGGGCAATTGGAATGAAGTGCCTTGCTCAAGGACACAACGCAGTTACACCTGGAAGGGATCGAACTGTGAACCAGTCTTTCTGATGGAAGTTACAGAACATGCACGGTCATGTACAAGTACCCTGACAATGGTTTCTAGTGAACTTTTGGCTGTGTGTATAGTTATAGTCAGCCATGTCTTCACTCCACACTACTTTTAATCAATGTTTCCTTATTAAGATGGGGCCAAAAATAAGTAGAAGTCTCCAGGCCTCTGAGAACTATTTATTTATTTATTGGTGTTTAACCCTTTCATGACCCAGCCAAACCGGCCCCCCCCCCCCCCCCCCCCCCCCCAGACTTGGGATATTGGGGTTAATTTCGGGATCATATCGCCTGTTAGGTAAAGGTGTACAAAATTCCATTCATTTGGATTCCTCCAATTCCTCGACCATGCCAGCCCCTATGCCATGTCCCTGACCATGCAGCACTTTTTTTTCTGCCGCATCCCCTCCCACTGGCCAGTCCTATTCCAGACGTTGAAGGACTCTCTCTGTCATCTGAATTATAACTGGCAACATCATCTGAACGTGCAGCACTCGTAGTAATGTCATTTGTGTTGGCTTGATTTGAGCCCGACTGTACTGCAGAATCCTGTTCCACATCGTTATCATTAGTGATATTCGTCCGTGGAATTACTGTGATTCTGGTGCAATTTGTGCCAAGACTGTAGCCAAGCAACTAAAGGGAAATAACTCTAAATTCATTCGAGCATGAAAATTACTTCTGTGAACTGATAGAAATAGCACACATGGACTGTGGTGAGAGTAGATGCATTACTATGCCATCGGCGTGGAAGACGCCGATGGGTTTGAAGTGTCAGTTTACCACCAGCGCGGCGCGTGCCGGCGGAGCACGAAAGGGTTAAGGTCACATATTTAGGCCTCTGAGAAAACTTTCATAATCTATAACAAAAATCAAATGAACATTTGCAAGAAGCAAAGCTGATTCTAATTGTTTTCCTTACAAGAATCATTTGCAAGAATCCTTTCTGATTTTCATAAAAACTTTAAGCCCTGCAATATCATACGCTGCTAAATGTTTCGTCAAATCAAGCTATGACTCCATTAAATGCTTCATCAAATCAAGCTATGATTTGATTTTCATCAGCCATGACTCAGTTTTCTGAAATAAACATACATGTACAGCGAAGCCCACTTAATTGGATATCTCTTAACTGAACAGCCCTATTAACTGAATATAATTTCAAAACACAAAATCATTTACCATACCTCCAGTACAAATTTGACTTGTTAATTAAATATAGGTTATAGAGTAAACTCCTGTTAATTGAATAAAAAATATTGTATCCTGTCGAGAAATTACCCCGACTCTCCCCAGTTTTCCTCTGTTCACAGACCTATTTGGCATCAGTACATCCAATGAAGGCATTTAATCAATTACATCTTTATCAAGCTCTGTCAAACAAGATATAATAGAGTAAATGCTAAGAATATCTCTAGAATACAGGAAAGTGGCACAATCATTGTTAATTGTATACTCCTGTTAATTGAATAATTATCATTGGCAAAGTGGCTATTCAATTAACAGGGTTCCACTGTACTTCCCCCTCACTTGGGAGGTGAAAAGTTGAACCCTCTAAAACTTATCAACATAACCAGGAAAATGTGCTTTCAGTACCTCAGTACATGAAGAGTGATATCACCAAATCACACATGGGAGGAGTTTCCGCACATTCAAAAACTCCTGGTCTGGAAGAAGCATTAGATGACAAGCAAAGTTTCAGCCAATGAAGGATAATCACAGTTTTAGCCAATGAACCTCTGGTTTCATGAACTCAAGACCAAACTAGAAACTGTTTTAGCACACTAAAACATATGTCTCCCCTTCCTTTCTATTTAATGCACTGCAAATTATATATACATGAATAATATTGACAATCACACCAAATATCTAAGGTCTAGCTCAAAAGACAAAAATGTTATGCCCCGGACAAAGTTTTTATGAGAAGAAGAAGAAGAAGAATATGCACTAAAACAATATGTCTCCCTTCTGGGAAGGGGAGACATAATAATACTACTTGTCAAATTTGCTTCAAATCGGACCATCGGTTCAAAATGGAAACCCTCCCCATTACAAAGACAAATCTTGCCCTCTAAACTTCATTTGAATAAACCTTATTCTACACCTCAAAAGGAAGTCCATTTCCAAATACGAAGTGACATTGTACCAATCGGTTCATGAGAAGAATTTGCAAAATTTGGGGGCATAAGTAGGATTCCCAAGACCTTTGAGAATCTGATAAGAAACAAGAAGTACCACCTGACTCAAGTGTTTTGTCTGGGAGGATAATCCACCTCATGAGTGTTAGTGATAATCCACAAAACACTATAGGTCAGTTAACTCTTCATATAGGGAGCACGGAGGCTCAGTGGTAGACTGTTGGACTTCTATGCTAGAGGCCCCGAGTTTCGATCCCCATCTGGGATGACCGGTTGCCTATATGGGGACACAATGACGCCTTGTACTGAGGCGTACTGCACGTTGTCTTCAACCGCTGTAACCTTGCTTGAGCAGAGCTTGAACAGAGTTAGAAGGTTGAGGAGCTGACAGTTGCTCGTCGATGCTCGGTGGTTCTCTCCAGGTACTAGGGCTGAAATGGTTGCTTCATTTTCACAACCGACTAACCGAGAGCTATAACCGGATAATATCCAGTTAACAGTAGGCATTATTTCAACGAATCTGGGAACAAAACTATAGGAATTGGAAAGCAGTATTTTCAGAAACTATTCCGTAGTGTGTTTACAAGCGAACGTTGTCGAGTACTCGGAAACATTCATTTGTATACATACTACGGAATAGTTTTTGCGGTTACTCAGTTCTCACGGAAATTGCCGATCATTAACGAAGTCTTGAACGCCAAAGTCGATTATTTCTCAATATATACAACGCTGCTTCGAGGTGTAATCTATCCCAATGGAGAAGCGGCATATTTACTACGTTTTAACCGTGGAATGACCCTCAGAATCGATATTTCGGATAACTGGTTGGAGTTTTTTTAATCGGTTAGGTAGGTAACCGGTTTCAAACGGGTTATCCGGTTAACCATTTCAGTACTACCGCGTACTCCGACTTCCTCCACCCGTAAAAATGTCATGGTCACAATTAGCCAGTGTGCATTAGTATGTGACCTTAAACACCAATAAATAAATAAATAACTCTTCACCTAACAAATTAGACTGCATCCACTCACATAATTTGCAAATTGAGCAGTTGAAAAAATATGTTTTCACAAAATTTCTATGAAACATATCATGTGACACCTCTTTGGAACGAGCTCACTGAGCTCATTCCAATGAGGATGCACAAGATATTTTTATCAAAATTACTTGAAATTTTAAAAAAAAAATTAAAATAAATTTTGCCATAGTGTGAAGTGGGAAAAGGGTTAACCCTTTACCTAACATGAAAAGCAGACGACACTTGCAAAAATAATTCTTGAATAACTAATTTTTTTCATTTTCATCTCAAAAACATAGGTTATGACCCCTCATTGGAACGAGCTCGACGAGCTCGTTCCATCGAGGGGTCATAACCTATGTTTTTGAGACAAAAAATGAAAAAAATAATGAAAATTAATTGGCGATTTTTGAGAATAGCGCTGGCTGGTTTTGGCCGTTACGTTGGGAAAAGGGTTACGAGATGAATTGTAGTGAGGAGACAGAATCCAACTTGGACACTTGCCACATCCACATGTGTGTCAATAAAATAATCATTAAATGTTTATCTACAACTTATTTGGTTTCCAATATATCCAATAAATGAAGGCTTTGTATTTAGATATACTGTAACAGAGAAAATATATAGAAAAATTTGGTAATTGAATTATTTGTATAGGATTGTATTCAATGAAGCAAGAATGACACTTCAAGAATAATCAATAATCTATTCCATTATTTTCGGTATTTTGGGAATTGAGAGGTGACAAACTACATCACCTACCCACTGCCTGTATCAAAAGTTTCATGCTAGGAATGGCTGAACAAGCTTGAGTCACCTTTCATACGACATGCACAGAAATATCCAAAATTAGTTAATGCCTAAAAAAGTTAAAAATCTGTTTCTCAAGCTCTCTCACATGGTCCTTTCGGCTGCCGCATGCTCTCTTTTTTTTTATAACCAATGCACACTTTAAAAAATAAAAATTAAATAGTTTATGTCTGATATTTTACTGAAGTTAATAAAATTGATAAATTTGTCACTTGAGTGTAACTAGCACTAGCTTACGGCTTTGCTATGCTTTAGCATTGCAAAGCCTTCTTACACTCCAGGGACGAAATATAACACCACCCATACTATTCTGTAGATTATGAGGATAAAACATCAAACATTCCAAGAACATGAACTTTTGATGGCAAAGAAATAATTACCTAAATTGATTTATTTATTTATTTATTTATTGATGTTTTAAGGTCACATATTTATGCACAATGGCTAATCATGACCGTGACAGTTTTACGGGTGGAGGAAGCCGGAGTACCCGGAGAGAACCACCGAGCAACGACGAGCAGCTGCCAGCTCCCCAACATCATAACTCCACACTGCAGCACAGGCAGGGTTAGATTGGTTGAAGACATGCGTACCATCGTACCATCGTACATAAATTGATTTACTTGCTGGGATTTAATGTCACGTTGGATGGCCAGGGTCACCTCATGTTAGAGCATGGAGGTTTTTCAGTTTTTAGGTTCGGTTTCTCATTTTGAAAATGGCAGCAAACATCAGCAGAATGGGCAAATTCAAAAGCGATTATTTCCGGATATGTCCGTGTATAAGTCGCTCCCACGTATACGTCAGACCCAATATTTTCAGTCAAAATACCTCCCATGTGACTATTGCCTTTGTATAAGTCACACCCCGACTGTGAGAATAGCAGGTGGGGCCTACACAAGAGCGACTATGGTCTGTTGAGTGTGGGCTTTTACTGCACGAAAATACAGGGTTCTTACAGACAAAGACCAAAAAAAATCAAGGACCTTTCAAGGGCATTTCAGCATTTTCCAAGGATGTTTTTTTTAAAATGTACATTTGGAATATAACCAATTTTAGAAGCCTTACCTACTTTAACCCTTTGCCTAAAATGAAAAGCAGACGACACTTGCAAAAATATTTTTGAATAACTACTTTTTAGTCTCAAAAACATAGGCTATGACCCCTCATTGGAACGAGCTCGATGAGCTCGTTCCAATGAGGGGGTCATAACCTATGTTTTTGATACAAAAATGAAAAAAATAATTGAAATGAATTGGCCATTTTTGAGAATAGCGCTGGCCAGTTTTTGGCTGTTGCATTGGGTAAAGGATTAAAAATGTCTTCTATCTCATCCTTCTAAATTCAAGAAAAACGGTGGCTCTAAAATGCTCTGTAACAAAATTATGGTAGTTACACAAAGACACCCAGTTAAATAATGCCTGAACTTTAATTCCTCATTATTTATGTTCATTTTTCAACAAAAAAGTGCAAATGAGATGTTTCAATTGCCCACTATTACACAGATAAAAATGATATAGGGCAAAATTCAAGGACTAACAAGGAGTCTGGTGGATTTTCAAGTACTTTTCAAGTACATTTTCTGAATGTTCAAAATTCAAGGAGTAAGATTGAAATTAAAGGACTTTTCAAGAATGTGCACACCCTGAAATCGGCGAGTGCAGGAACACATGAACATGTTTTTTTTTTTATTTCAGTCTTATTTATCTCATATTAAACACATGAAATAAATAATGAAAGTGTCAATGACACTGTAGCTCAACTTGACAAACTTGAACTTGGTAAGTTATAAAGGAAATGGCAAAATTGAAGATCAATGGGACCAATGTCAGTGTTTTTGCCAGTGGCAACATTTTTGGACAGAAACAGAAGAAAATCGATAGCTCCCATCTAGAGGCCTCCCCAAACAAGCATGCCAGGTTTCAAAGCAATCCGATCATAAATGTGCACTGTAGGGTGTACAAAAGGGAAATACTGTGGTCTGACTAAATTCTAAGAACGTTGGCCGTGGCAACATTTTTTGACGGAAATGGAAGAAAATCGATAGCTCCCATCTAGAGGTCACCGTAAATAAGCATACAGGTTTCAAAGCAATCTAATCATAAATGAGCCCTGTAGGGTGAGCCAAAGGGAAATATTGTGGTCTGACTAAACTAAGTTCTAAGAATGTTGGCCGCGGCAACATTTTTTGACAGAAATTGAAGAATATCGATAGCTCCCATCTAGAGGTCTCACCAAACAAGCATACCAGGTTTCAAAGCAATCTGATCGTAAATGTACCCTGTAGGGTGTGCCAAAGGGAAATATTGAGGTCTGACTAAACTAAGTTCTACGAACGTTGGCCGTGGCAACATTTTTTGCCGAAAAATTGAAGAAAATCGATAGCTCCCATCTAGAGGTCACCCTAAATAAGCGTATCAGGTTTCAAAGCAATCAAATCATAAATGTGCCCTGTAGGGTGTGCCAAAGGGAAATATTGTGGTTTGACTAAACTAAGTTCTAACAACGTTGGCCGCGGCAACATTTTTTGCTGGAAATTGAAGAAAATCGATAGCTCCCATCTAGAGGTCACCCCAAACAAGCATAAGAAGTTTCAAAGTAATCTGATCATAAATGCGACCTGTGAGGTGTGCCAAAGGAAATTGTGGACGTACGTACTAACGTACTAACATACTAACGTACGTACGTACATACGTACGTACGTACGTACGTACGTACGTACGCCGATGGACGAGAAGTGATGGCAATAGCTCAGCTTGACTTTGTCAAGTTGAGTTAATAAAAATTATATAGTGTTATTTACCTTGACCATTTATTCCCCATGTGATACTTGTTGATGCCGTAAATCTATTTTAGTTTGCACACAACACCATGAGGGAGAGATCATACTCAGTACTTCAAAAAGAGGCGAGAGGTTGAGTGAGGGATCAAGGAACAAGATAGTGAATGGAGTCACCGTATTATGGCGATGTTAAACATAACAGAAAAGTTACAAGTTCAAATTATTTATTTGACTGAAATTAAAACTGAACACAAAATAAGACAAGAGGCCCCAGGGGGCCTGAGGGCACTCACCTGACATGGTAGCCTAAATATCAACCCAGAGATTTGATTTCAACAAGAGGCATCTGCTCCTCCTAAGAAAAGCTAATACCAAATATCCAAAGATTCTGACCTGTGGATCTAAAAAAAAAAGATTTTTAAAGAATATTCCTCATATTGAACTAAGTTATAATTTGAGATCCCACAGGGCGCCCATATATGAACCCAGATACTTGGCTTTAACAAACTTGAATCTCACCCCCCCTAAGGATGCTGCATACCAAATATCAAAACATTCCGACTGCTGGATCTGAAGAAGAAGATTTTTAAAGAAAATTCCTCATTTTAAACTAAGTTATCATTCAGGCTACCACAGTGAGCCCAAATATGAACCCAGGGACTTGGCTTAAACAAATTTGAATCTTACCCCCCTGAGCATGGTGCATACCCAATACCAAAAGATTCTGCCTGCTGGATCTTGAGAAGAAGATTTTTTAAGAAATTTGCCTGAAATGCACAATGTTCGAATTAGGGCTTCTATAGTGAGCCCAAATATGAATCCAGGGGGCTGATTTGAACAAACTTGAATCAGATCCACCCCACAATGATGCATACCAAATATCAAAAGATTCTGCCTGCTGGATCTGGAGAAGAAGATTTTTGAAGAAATTTGCCTGAAAATGCACTAAGTTTGAATTCGAGCTTCTATAGTGAGCCCAAATATGAATTTAGGGAGCCGATTTGAACAACTTGAATCAGATCCACCCCACAATGTTGCATACCAAATATCAAAAGATTCTGCCTGCTGGATCTGGAGAAGAAGATTTTTTAAAGAAATTTGCCTGAAATGCACTAAGTTCGAAATCGGGCTCCTATACTGAGAAAGAAAATTCCTCATTTTAAACTAAGTTATCATTCAGGCTACCACAGTGAGCCCAAATATGAACCCAGGGACTTGGCTTAAACAAATTTGAATCTTACCCCCCTGAGCATGGTGCATATCCAATACCAAAAGATTCTGCCTGCTGGATCTTGAGAAGAAGATTTTTTAAGAAATTTGCCTGAAATGCACAATGTTCGAATTAGGGCTTCTATACTGAGCCCAAATATGAACCCAGGGGGCTGATTTGAACAAACTTGAATCAGATCCACCCCACAATGTTGCATATCAAATATCAAAAGATTCTGCCTGCTGGATCTGGAGAAGAAGATTTTTTAATGTTTTTCCCATTGCCTATAGTGTTAAAAATTGCTGACTCAGCACTTTTTCAAAGTCCAGAAAAAAGTACCTTGTAATCAAACCGAAAGGTATTTTTTTTAACCATTCTATTCTACTGGATAAAAGTAAGCTTTATACAAAATAAGAATTCTCTGTGCCGTGTAGTTTTGGAGATATGGCAGTTGTAAGGTTTTTCCTATTTTTAGCTCCTGAGGTTCCCACGGGGCAACAACAAAAATTTTTTTTGCATCAATCAACTACTTATGACCCATTATCATCTCATATCAAATTTGATTCAAATCGACCTCACGGTTCTGAAAATAGAAATTTTAGGCGTGGCCAAAATTTTTGCTCCTCCCATAACGAAGACAAATAATGTCCCACAAACTTCTCTTGAACAAACTTGATTCTAAACCTCAAAAGGACTCTGTATACCACATATCAAGTCTCTGCTACTGGTGGTTCATTAGAAGAAGATTTTCAAAAAATAAGGCCATTTTTTCCACACCCATCTGCTCAATATGAGCCAAAACCTTATTTGCATAAAAATCAAAATGCCCTTATATAACCACTATTTACATGAAATTTAATTAAAATGTGGCCAATGGTTTAGGAGAAAGAGGCTCAAACACCACCTTCATGCAGGACGACGGACGACAGATGACGGACGACGGACGAAGAGTGATAAGAAAAGCTCACCCTGATTTTCAGTCAGGTGAGCTAAAAACAGGTAATGTATAGCAGTGGCGGCGCCAGGATTTGATTCAGGGGGGCGGGCAGTGTGTGTGTGTGTGTGTGGGGGGGGGGGGGGGGGGGGGGCTAAGTAAGATGTGGGCGGTCAAGGTTGAGATGCCTTCAGCATCTCCTGAAGGTCATAGACCTGTGCCAGGGGTGTAGGTATGGGAGGGTGTGTCCACCACCCATTGGTTTGTTATCTGTGGGCCCTGCCCCAGGAAAAAAAAATTATATTTGGATAATTCCCCGTCACTGATGTATAGCATTTACCATATAGAACACATACAACAAGAACATAAATAAAAGACATACAATCTACCCCCAAATTCATATTAACACTTCATCAACTGAGTGCTAGTGAAGTGTGCTATGTCCCAGTATTGCCAGTAGGACAGACTTGTCATTTTGAGGTGGGCGATCGTCCTGGGCCGCAGTCGCCAGCCTGAGTTCGAAATTCCATGGACGTTAAACGTTCGCCTAACCCTGATTTCTGCAGCCCATTAATTCAGTCGAAGGCACCTCAAAATCGGCCATCTCAAATGGCAATTTTCGAGGACTGAAGGAGGTAACAAAGCACAATTTGTGAAGTTTGTAATGTGTCGCTGACGCAGTCATACAGAGACAGTAAGTAATTTTCTAAATATGAGCGAGAGTTCTGCCAATTCCAAAGTTGTAATAAGTTATTACATTGTACATCAGACTGTGACAACTCTCGTGTCACATGTGATTATGGGACGTATCACCCCCAAGTCAGTTTGACCCCTGACGATTCGCCTGGGACATTTCGTCCCAAAATCAAAGCCAGGACGAATCGTCCCCCCCCCCCCCCCCCCAACATGGTTTTGTTATTTGGATGCAAGATAACTATAACACTCAGTTGAGTGTCATGGGTAATCTGGTATCTTGCATTCAAGTATTCAAGTCTGCATCTATACATTACGTGATGACGTACATCATAATTACACAAATCTTGTACCTTAAAATGATATCAGTTGTCTACCCAGCAGGCTGAAACAAAATGGCCCCCGCAAACCATAAATGGCCCGCCTGGGGGCATTTTAGGAGAACCCAAACTGGCCCTCCTGGGGTGATTTGAGGTGAACCATATTGGCCCTACTGCAATTTTCAAAATGACAAGCCTGGTAGGACATAGCACACTATAAATAGCTCTCAGGTGACATTTCTATGGTATTGTCTAGTAAGATGATAGTGATTCAGATTAACTGTAGAGCCTGGATGGAAATAATACCGAAAAACCAAACCGAGGTTTTAAAAAAACAAAAAACGAAACCAAAACTGGAAAAAAAACCTCCATGCACTACCTCATGTCAGACAGTTTTACGGGTTGAGGCCTGAATACCTGGAGAGAATCACTGAACAATGCCGAGCAACTGCCAGACTGTTCAATCAAATAATTACAAAAATAAAACAATGATCAACAACAAAAATTCTCTCAAAGGTTTTCAGTTTCCCGACGCTTCGCAATCTCTATACTTTGATGTCTGCGAATAATAAATATGTTGATGATGTGTATATTTTTTCGTGGCAATACAAATTGAATATTTCCTAAAAACGAAAAATAATTTAACCAAGTTAATAAAATTTATAAATTTGACCCTTGAGTGCAAGAAGGCTTTGCAATGCTGTGGCATTGCAAAGCCTTCTTGCACCCAAGGGATACAATTCACCAATACCAATGCTATCCTGTTGATTATGAGGCTGAGGCCTAAAAATAAAATAAACCAGTAACATGAACTTTTGATGACAAAGAAATAATTACAAAAATAAAAAATAAAATAAAAAATGCCTACCCACATGCCGTTTTAGAAAAAATGGCCTGAAAACAGAAGATCTACTTTGTTGGGCCTTAACTGTATGTGAAAATGTTGGCTTCTCATTTTATTTATTTACTGGAGTTTAAGATCACTTTCTGCATGTAGGACTATATCTATATCAAGACCACAACATAGGTTTGAAGTGAGGTTTAGTGATGAGCCAATAAGATAAATGACCTGTCATCCGAATACCGATGTTTTGGACACAAAACCGGCTGATTGTTGATGCCGATGTCAGATGATCAGTGTTTTATGTTAATAGATTGTAATCGCAAGACAATGCACCATGTAAACTCCCTAATGTCGACTATTGTTTTAGTGGTGTTTGTTATCAATGTTGAGGGCTTTAATTTATTATTTAATTATTGATGATGAACACATTTATTTTATTAATGGGTGATGCCATCTGGAGACCATAATATTTGATAAACTGGAATTACTGCAGAATAAAAGGAAATGAAACAAACATGAACCCGAAAACTATAATTTTATCTTTTATGGAAACCGTCGCTGAAATGCATCAAAGGTAATAGATGCATACATAATGCCACAAGCAGTTTCCTGCAATTTCTTGCTGTCATTTTCGGATTTCTTTGATATCTAGCAGACACTCATCTCTTGAGTGAACACGATTGTCTCTCAATTTCCAGCTGAGCGCGGATAAATCTGAAGTGCAATTTACTCAAGAGTCATTTCAATTAAAACATCTTAAATCTGGATGATGAATTGAGAAAATCTCGACAATTTTTTGATGCGCGATCAACGGGGAGGGCCGATCCCACACCCCCGACTACCAATTGTCAACTGATGGGTGCTTATCAGCCGATGACCGATTGTATACTGATTAAACGTCTCTTCACTAGTCAAGTTTAGCCAATCATTCATTAGTGTTCAACTGATTACCAAAAATGGCCACTGATCGATTACTGGTTCTTTGAGCTCACAACTGGCCGATTCCGATGCTGATTTCGATTGTAATACCATGCACTACTAGACAAGTCAAAGCTCGCAAAGAACCACATTAAATTGAACATATTTTACAGTGTTTACAGTCCATTCACTACTAGATAAGTCGAGACTTGAAAGAACTACATTAAACTGAACAGATTTCACAGTGTTAAACTCCGCTGACTCCGGTCCAGTAAAATTACCAGTGGTGCACACTTGGGAGGTATAAACTCTCAGAGCCACGTTTACCACCCAAGTGGACACAACTGGTAATTGTTACTGTGACCTGAGTCAATGGAATGCAACCTTCACTTTTCCGGTATGAACTGACAATTGCTGCAAGTACGCTCAGTTGTAAGCTTTACATGTTGTTTAACCCTTTACCTAACATGAAAAGCAGACGACACTTGCAAAAAAAAATTCTTGAATAACTAATTTTTTTCATTTTTTGTCTCAAAAACATAGGTTATGACCCCTCATTGGAACGAGCACGACGAGCTCGTTCCAATGAGGGGTCATAACCTATGTTTTTGAGACAAAAATGAAAAAAATAATGAAAATTAATTGGCGATTTTTGAGAATAGCGCTGGCCGGTTTTGACTGTTACGTTGGGTGAAGGGTTAACCCTTTACCCAATATAACGGACAAAAACGGCCAGCGCTATTCTCAAAATTCTCCATTCAATTTTTATTACCTCTACATTTTTTGTCACAAAAAGCTTATCACCCCTCATTGGAATGAGCTCAACGAGATCGTTCCAATGAGGGGTCATACTGTACGCTATGATTTTGATGCAAAAAATCAAAAAAATTAGTGCTTCAAGAATTTTATTTGCGAGTGTTGTCTGCTTTTCGTGTTGGGTAAAGGGTTAACTTGTATATCCCATAAAGGGGTGTCTAGAGAGATTAAGAATACACACTGTGGTGGTTTATCAACTTTATTTAATGGTATCATTTTACATTAACAATTGAACAATTGCAGAAGATAATTAAAAGCATTAATGAATCATCACAAAATGCTTGGCAACAATCGGCTGAACCTATGTTCCAGGAGCCGCTGCCATTGTCATCCGATTGCCAACAATCAGCCGATTGTGGTGGCCAGTTCCGCTCATCGGTTGAACATTATCATTCATACCTATGCTTCCCACTTTAGAGGACTTCCACCGCATGCATTGGTCCCATTTCTATTTTACCAGTAAAGCAGAACTTGTCTTCTGGTTTAACAGGGTTCCTACTAATATCAGAGAATCAAATTTAAGCACAATTCCAGCACTTTTCAAAGAAATTGATGATGATTTTAAAGGACTATCAAGACAGGGCTGAACGAATGATCGTTCTCGTAAAAAAAAATTGTCACCAATTTTTCATTCACCTACATTACTACACAGGCCTTTAAATTCTTCCCAACTAACGATCAGGCCTGGCATTCTGAAAAATGCAGGAGGGCAAAAAATCGCGCTCCTCAATCAGCTCAGGAGAGCAATTAGCTTTACACAGCATTTTAAGTATCCAGTTGAACAAACTCATTGAAACTGAAACCAACAGACTACATCAGTGATTTTATTAACTTTACTAAGGTAAAGCAAAATCTCTTAGACATCTAGATGTCTCACTCAACAACCGAACACACACTTGACAAGACCTGTGTGTGTACCCAGACCTGTTGTCCAAGAAAGTCATACGCCTACCACAACCTCCTTCAACCCCCCAAGGGGGTTGAAGGTGGTAGTGGTAGGCGTATGACTTTCTTGGACAACAGGTCTGCTTGAATCTACAGTCACATCCTGGTGCAAGTGCTTCAAGTGACAGGATAGTAGTAATGGTAGTATATTATATTGTCAATATTCCTTGAATAATTACCCCTCAAACTGTGATGTCAGTTGTTGAACTTGAAACTGACAGAAAAAAAAAATATTGCTGTGACCCATTTTGCTTCAAATGATTGCAACTGTGTTTGGGTATGGTTGCAGCCATTACCTTTTACCACTAAACCACTTTCAAAATGAAATTACGTGATGTTATGTGACTTCGAAGTTAAATTACATATTTGCTTTACAACAAAAATTTAATGTGAGCATAATACATGTAATCTCAATCATCCCAGACCAAAATATTTAGGAGGGCAATTTTTCGCTCTCCTTAATTCTTTCAGGAGGGCAGTAAGGAGAGCTAAAAAATCGCTCTCCTGAAATTGCCAAGCCTGAACGATGGTAAACGTTGTGCCGAAATAAATAATTGCGCCCAAATTAAGTGGAGTTTGAAACTTTTTCCCAAGTTTTGCAGTGTTTCAGCAATATTTAGTTTGGCCAGTTTTCCCTGAGGCTTGCAATATAGCTTACCCTGGAATCAAACAATGCAACAGATAAATAATTTTTAAAAATAAACCACAGAGTTCAAAATAGAAAAGCAATCGGCGTCGACAGTGTCGTATACGACACTGTCAACCCCGATTGCTTTTCTCTGGCAAATTCTATATGATCATTTTGAAATTTGAGATCTATTGTTTTCATGTTTGTGGCATTTCCTATTAAACGTCATGCGTAGTTTACATTCAGATAGGTCTTTGGCTCGACATGAGGATACTGAGAAGCCTTCTCGAGTCAGTCGAGTAAACGTATGTCAAAGGGTGGTGGGAACCAGTAGTAATGGCAAAGACCTATAACAAGGGGTTGTAAACTATTGGCAAAGACCTATAACAAGGGGTTGTAAACTACCATTTTAAGACGGGGATCTGAAACCAAAAACAGAGGCCAAGAAATAGAAAATACCAGTGCTTTTTCTCCAACCATGCAAGCTACATCCATAGTTGCCGTTGTGCCCAAATTAGACTGATCTAAAGGTCTGTTACTACATCTTTGACAAATATCTTGACTGGAATTGTCATTTTATTCATTTGTTAATTTTTCTAGAACCATGATCTACATTGTAATGATGATAAAACCTACTATTATGATGCAGGGTGTCCGCTAGGGTGACTAGAGATCCCCTGAATGGCCCCATTCACGTCACCCTAAATTTCCCTAACTGCACATTCCATAGTTGATATAAATTGTTACAAGAAGTTTGACATATCAGGGAAAACGTGAAATAAAACTCTCATGCTACCAATGCAACACATTCAATGGTAATAATCACAGGTCACACCAAACAGGGGCAGGAAACACATTGTGAAATTATACATGAATGTCAGTCAGAGATCAATCAATGACACTCTCCGAGTTCACAAAGCCATATCGTGCGACAGTGTTTGAGAGCATCGGCAAACTTAATTAATCAGTTAATCAGTGACTGACATCACAACTACATGCTTTTAGATTTCCACATGATCAGGCCTGGCATTCTTTAGGAGTGCAGGAGTGCTGCACTCCTAGAAAAAATTTAGGAGGGCAATTTTTTGCACCCCTTGATTTTCTGGACCTGTTTGGGATTTAAAATCTATTATCATTTCAAACCTGAGTTCCAATGTGTTCTCTGTGCCAGTTTTTTGATCTCAGTGCCAACTGGCACAGAGAAGACATTGGAACTCAGGGAAAGATTTGTTAATGTTGCATTGATTCGCAATAATTCATAACCCATTCCATGTCGCATTTCGATACATTTTGAGTGCAGAAGACATTTTGAATAATGAGATGTGTGTGCCAATTTTTCCACTATGTAGCTGAATATAGTACAATTTTTCAGTCACAATAGTAATACCATGAAGTGAATATAACCAAAATAGCATACAAGTTTTTGCATTGAAAATTTCAGGTGCAATTGCACGCCTAAGCAATCTGAGGAGGGCAATTGTTTGCACTCCTGGATTTTCTAGATTGCCAGGCCTGCGTGATCGCTTCTGGGCAAACTGTTGCGACATATAACAGTTGTTGACACCCCCTACTTACACACAATCGTTGTTGAACCGGATCATACATGCCGCCATGGACCAGTATTGTCGGTAAGTACTGTAATCTTTATGAATGATTTTTTGCCTGAATTTCTCCTCATTAGCCCTTATTCTTCCACAATTACAGTTCTCGGAATTAGGGCTGTCACGATTAATCGATTGTCGATCGGTCATGCCAAAATCGATTAGTATTTTTTGTTGTTGACAAATCGCTAAATTTTACCCAGTTTTAGACGTTTAATAATTAAAAAAAAAATTGGATGAAAAAACTTTAATTGCTAAAAGTAAAAGGTCAAGAACGTCGACATTAAACCCCCAAGAAGCAGTTAGAAGCATTTGTCGTTCATATACATCAAAGCTTTGATGTTCTGAACTTTTGAACCGTCAGTGTAATAATCAAGACCGGTCAGCAGTTGCGAACTTTGTTCGCAACTGCCGACCGGTCTTGATTATTACACTGACGGTTCAAAAGTTCAGAACATCAAACCTTCGAATGTACCTAAAAGAGGATCGTCTTCGTTGTTTACTTGAGGTTGGTCAGCTAACTTGAACTTCATTTTTAACGACTTCAAAGAGAGGGGTTTTCTGGGTACGATTAATCGATTATTATCGATTATTTGCGATGATATAATCAATTCCTAAATTAAAAATTTGTGACAGCCCTACTCGGAATGTCAAAACCTACATAAATATTGCTATGAAAAACCTCAAAATATCCCTCAGAAGCAACGAAATGGGGGTTTGGGGACCCCTGAATTTAAAATTTTCCTGCCACTGGCTAAACGATGGTCAGCCCGTTGTAGCGACGACTCTTGGTTGTCCCATTTTCACCAAATTTCCGGCCCCCAACATTTTTATAGCTTTGGGTGTCACCCCAAAGATTCGATATAATTATTCTCACAAAATCATTCACACTAAAACATGAATCGCCATCTCAGATGCAAGAAATGGCTTTCCTGTAATGTTCAATTCTCAAAAAAATTTTTGCCTCGCACGAACATGATTGACACGCCAGGCGATTCTGTGATTTTCCTCTCCAGTAATATATTCTTAGCAGAAACCCTATAACAGGTCAACTGAATTAAAGTAGTTTTCAGGGAAGGTGGTGGAAAAGCAAGTACTTTTCAAGGACAGAAACAAATTCAACCACTTCTCAAGGAAGGGGCCAATATTCAAGGGCTTTTCATTTGAGAGGGAACCATGTTTAACCCTTTACCCAACGTAACGGCCAAAACCGGCCAGTGCTATTCTCAAAAATCGCCAATTAATTTTCATTATTTTTTTCATAAAAAATAATGAAGCTCGTTCCAATGAGGGGTCATAACCTATGTTTTTGAGACAAAAAATGAAAAAAATTAGTTATTCAAGAATTTTTTTTGCAAGTGTCGTCTGCTTTTCATGTTAGATAAAGGGTTAATTGGTTGGTTGAGTGCAAGAAGCCACCATCAGGGATTTAAAATGAAAGTACCAATGACACTGTAGCTTAACCTGACTGTGTGTTGTGTTTGATGAAAAGGATAATGCTCAATGTTTATGAAAGGATTATGAAATAAGACAAGAATTGTGATAATTGGGAATATGTTAATTTCTGTTCCCTGTATGCTATGTTTTCAATAAAAAATAATTTGAGGTGTAGACTGTACTAAAGAATTAAGGGGTGGATTAATGTGACCCTCACAGTTAAAGTATGTGGACCAGACCTCACAGTTAATGTATGTCAACCAAAGTTACCAAATTACAGTGAAATTATTCCAAAACGAGTCATCCTATCAAGCTACAATGAAATCCCTTCATAAATGTGGCCTGTAGCCTGTTGCTGTAAATGTTTTTGGGTTTCAGGCCTGTGTATCGATCACGTTTGACCGATCGCAACCAAAAGTGGACGTCCTCATCTAGACATCATTACAGAGTCATCCTACCAAGTTACAATGAAATCCCTCCATATTAAATATGATCTGTAGACTGTGCTAAAAGTTTTTGGGTTTCGGGCTTGGACAACCATCACGGATGACAGATCATGACCAAAAGGGGACATTCTCATCTGGATATTATACTCAGCAAGCCAGAAAATAAGCAGTCTGACATCTGCAACATGGGGTCCCCAGAGGGTGAATTTAGTGATGCTACCCTGCACAGCAGGGTGGCATCACTACATTTACCCTATGTGAACCTTAATCTGAATCAGGGTCTCAAAACTAAACAGAAAGAGGTACCCAGAGGATAAATTGGTCCACTCTATGGGATAGCATCATCAAATTCACCTTCTGGGGACCTCATTCTGCAAATGATACTAAGTCATCTTACCAAGTTCCTCATGAAATCCCTTCATAAATACGATCTGTAGTCTGTGCCAAAGGTTTTGGGGGTTTTGGGCTCGGGCAGTCATCATGGTTGACCAATCGTGACCAAAAGGGGATGTCCTCATCTAGACATTATATTGAGTCATCCTACCAAGTTACAATGAAATCCCTTTATGCAACCTGTAGGCTGTGCTAAGGTTTTTGGGGTTTGGGCTCGGCAGCCATCATGGCTGAATGATTGCGACCAAAAGGGGATTCTCTCATCTAGACATTATCTGGAGTCATCCTACCAAGTTACAATGAAATCCCTTCATAAATATGACCTGTAGATGGTGCTAAAGGTTTTTCGGGCCTCTGTATCCATTACAGTTGACCAAACACGACCAAAAGGGGATGTTCTCATCTAGACATTATATGCAGTCACCCTACCAAGTTACAATGAAATCCCTCCATATTAAATATGATCTGTAGACTGTGCTAAAAGTTTTTGGGTTTCAGGCTTCGGCAGCCATAGCTGCTGACAGATCATGACCAAAAGGGGACATTCTCATCTAGATTTATACAGAGTCATCCCACTAGGTTACCATGAAATCCCTTCAAAAATACAACCTGTAGACTGTGCTAAAGGTTTTGGGGTTTTGGGCTCGGGCAGTCATCATGGCTGAAAGATCACAACCAAAAGGGGATGCTCTCATCTAGACATTATCTGGAGTCATCCTACCAAGTTACAATGAAATCCCTTCATAAATATGACCTGTAGTTTGGTGCTCAAGGTTTTCACGCCCCTGTATCCATTACAGTTGACCAATCGTGACCAAAAGAGGACGTTCTTATCTAGACATTATATGGAGTCATCCTGTCAAGTTACAATGAAATCCCTCCACAAATACGACCTGTAGACTGTGCTAAAGGTTTTCTGGTTTTGAGCTCGGGCAGTGTATGGTCCCAGTTGACAGATCGTGAACAAATGGGGCAGTTCTCATCTAGACATCATATGGAGTCACCCTACCAAGTTACAATGAAATCCTTCCATACTAAATATGATCTGTAGACTGTGCTAAAAGTTTTTGGGTTTCAGGCTTCGACAACCGTCACGGTTGACAGATCATGACCAAAAGGGGACGTTCTCATCTAGATATTATACTAAGTCATCCTACTAAGTTTCCAAGAAATCCCTTCATAAATACGACCTGTAGACTGTGCTAAAGGTTTTCGAGTTTGGGGCTCCGGCAGCCATCACGGTCGACCGATTGCGACCAAAAGGGGACGTTCTCATCTAGACATGACCTCAAACCTGCCTATGAAATGTCGTGACGATCAGACAAGAACTATGGGGTGAAGCCTGTGCTAAAGGAAAATGTGAACATACTCACAGACTAACAGACTTCCACACGCGTGATGGCAATAGCTTATCTTGACTTTGTCTGGTTAAGCTAAAAATGAGGGTAACAGAGCAAAAGCAAATGTTTTCCTTGCTCATGTTCCATATTCAGTCAAATGCAAATAATATTCTGTTCATATAAATTTGTTTTATCACAAATTATTGAAGAGTGCCGGTAGGCACTCTTCAATAATCTGTAATAAAACAAATTTTCATGAACAAATTCAGACCACCAAAAATAATGTAGCCCTCAACCAGTTCAACAAGCACTGTTCCACTTCCTATAGTTCCCACTAGGATGCTTTTCAATTTCCTATTGATTTTATCGTTACATGTCAACTAAATGTATCAGACAAACATTTCCTGTTTAACTTTTTACCAGCATCTTTTGTTCAGTGAGAATTACAAGTACTGAAATCGGAATATAATTCCTGAATACTTCTTTAACTGATAACTGCATATTTTTCTTGGCACAAAGCCATTTACACATACTATATCATGTCTCAAGATCTGGCTTGACCTGATAGAATCTGCTTTGATTCTGGCAAACTTCAACTGCAGGAATCAATTTTCACTTCATAAATACATGTAATTTAGAATTTGTGAGAACTGTGATACCCCAGTGAGTACAGCCAGTACATATTTAACTGTAAATCTTGATGTGTTATTTGACACAAATGCCCTGGCTGTCTAGCATAATTGAGTGTTGCCCATACATACAAGAAATAAATAACCACTTGTAATTTCTTTTTTATGATATTCAAATTCTTTTAATTTAGGTCTAAAAAAGTTAAAAATCTGTTTCTCAGGCCCTCCGGCATGGTCCTTTTGGCTGCCACATGCTCTCTTTTTATAACCGATGCAAGCTAGATAAAATAAAAATGAAATAGTTTATGTCTGATAATAATAAAATTGATAAATTTGTCCCTTGAGTGTACTCAAGGGATGAAATAAACCATCACCCATGCTATTCTGTAGATTAAGAGGCCTAAGACATAAAACAAACGAAGAATATGAACTTCTGATGTCAAAGAAATAATTACAATGAAAGTGTCAATGACACTGTAGCTCAACTTGTCAAGACATGTACATGTATAGTATTTGACACAGCAATGACAAACACCTAGGTAATGACCTGATAACAAAGGTACATATAAAGTATTGTAACGGTCTGTACATAAATACTGGCCGTAGCCTGTAACAAATGTATAGGTAAAGTATTGTAAAGGTGGGTGACAGTCAGATGCTAAACTAGGAAAGAAATCTTTGAGTGCCAGAGTGGGTCTGACTGAACCCCAAAATATTTGTTCTCATAGCACAGTGATAACAAAGGCACCCCAAAACACACATTCCTGTCCCAAGGTGAAAACAAAGGTACCCAAGAAGATTCGTGAAGATCAGTTCATAAATAAGAGCTGTATAGAAGTTGTTACAAAAAACTGATTGGGCCTAATCTCGGTACAAAATGGCTACTGGCAGCCATCTTGAATTTTGGACCGCACTCAGAAACATTCATTCTCGTCCCAAGGTGATAACAAGGGTACCCAAGAAGTTTCGTGAAGATCGGTTGATAAATACAGCCTCTAGCCCGAGCCGTATTGACATGTGCACTTACAGTGTATAAGTAGCACTAAATAAATCAAAATTCATCTAATTTGCATAATTTCAGCACGAGAAAAAAACCCATACTATATGTAATGTATTCCATTTTACTAAACATTCATACAAAAATTTATTCAAATCAGAACTTTCATACAGAAGTTCTGTACAAAAGACTGATTGCACTAATTTTGGTACAAAATGGCTGCTGGTGGCCATCTTGAATTTCGGACCACACCCCAAAACACTCGTTCTCATCCCACGGTGATAACAAAGGTACCCAAGAAGTTTCGTAAAGATCGGTTCATAAATACGGCCTCTAGCCTGAGCTATATAGAAGTTGTGTACAAAAAACTGATTAGACGTAATTTCGGTACAAAATGGCCACTGGCAGCCATCTTGAATTTTGGACCGCACTCAGAAACACTCGTTCTCGTTCCAAGGTGATAACAGAGGTACCCAAGAAGTTTCGTGAAGATCGGTTGATAAATACAGCCTCTAGCCCGAGTCGTATTGACATGTGTACTTACTGTGTGTAAGTAGAACCGAAATGAAAGTGTCAATGACACTGTAGCTCAACTTGTCAAGACAAAGACATGTACATGTATAGTATGTGACACAGCAATGACAAACATCTAGGTAATGACCTGATAACAAAGGTACATATAAAGTATTGTAACGGTCTGTACATAAATACTGACCATTGCCTGTAACAAATGTATAGGTAAAGTATTGTAAAGGTGGGTGACAGTCAGATGCTGAACTAGAAAAGAAATCTTTGCGTCCCAGAGTGGGTCTGACTGAACCCCAAAATATTTGTTCTCATAGCACAGTGATAACAAAGGCACCCCAAAACACACTCGTTCCTGTCCCAAGGTAAAAACAAAAGTACTCAAGAAGTTTTGTGAAGATCAGTTCATAAATACGAGCTGTATAGAACTTGTGACAAAAAACTGATTGGACCTAATTTCGGTACAAAATGGCCACTGGCAGCCATCTTGAATTTTGGACCGTACCCAGAAACACTCATTCTCATCCCAAGGAGATAACAAAGGTACCCAAGAAGTTTTGTGAAGATCGGTTCATAAATACAGCCTCTACCCTGAGCCGTATTGACATGTGTGCTTACATTGTGTAAGTAGCACTGAATAAATCAAAGTTCATCTAATTTGCATAATTTCTGCACGAAAAAAAAACCCTTACAATATGTGATGTATTCCATGTTACTAAACATTCATACAAAAATTTATTCAAATCAGAACTTTCATACAGAAGTTCTATACAAAAGACTGATTGCACTAATTTTGGTACAAAATGGCTGCTGGTGGCCATCTTGAATTTCGGACCACACCCAAAAACACTCGCTCTCATCCCACGGTGATAACAAAGGTACCCAAGAAGTTTCGTAAAGATTGGTTCATAAATATGGACTCTAGTCTGAGCTGTATAGAAGATGTGTACAAAAAAATGATTAGACCTAATTTCGGTACAAAATGGCCACTGGCAGCCATCTTGAATTTTAGACCGCACCCAGAAACACTCGTTCTCGTCCCAAGGTGATAACAAAGGTACCCAAGACATTTCGTGAAGATCAGTTCATAAATACAGACTCTAGTCTGAGCTGTATTGACATGTGTACTTACTGTGTGTAAGTCGCACTGAAAAAATCAAAGTTCATCTAATTTGCATAATTTCTGCACGAGAAAAAAACCCGTATTATATGTGATGCATCCCATGGTACTAAACATTCACACAAAAAAATTATTCAAATCAGGGCTTTCATATGGAAGTTCTGTGCAAAAATCTGATTGCACCTAATTTTGTACAAAATGGCTGCCATCGGCCATCTTGAATTTCGGACCGGACCCCAAAACACTCGTTCTCGTCCCACGGTGATACCAAAGGTACCCAAGAAGTTTCGTAAAGATCGGTTCATAAATACGGCCTCTAGCCCAAGCCGTATTGGCATTTGCACTTACAGTGCTGAAAGTAACCCCAAAAAACATCAAAATTAGTCTACTTTGCACAATTTACGTACGAGAAAAAAACCCATATTATATGTGATGTATCCCATGGTACTAAACATTCATACAAAAAATTATTCAAATCAGAGCTTTCATATGGAAGTTTTGTACAAAAAACAGATTTCTGCATCGTCGGTACAAAATGGCGGCTGGCAGCCATCTTGAATTTCGGACCGCACCCAAAAACACTCGTTCTCGTCCCACGGTCATAACAAAGGTACCCAAGAAGTTTCGTAAAGATCGGTTCATAAATACGGCCTCTAGCCCGAGCCATAGCAGCTTGGCACTTACAGCTTTGAAAGTAACACTAAATAAATCAAAGTCAGTCTAATTTGCATAATTTACGCACGAGAAAAAAACCCGTATTATATGTGATGTATCCCATGGTACTAAACATTTATACAAAACTTTATTCAAATCAGAACTTTCATACAGAAGTTCTGTACAAAAAACTGATTTTTGCATCATCGGTACAAAATGGCCACTGGCAGCCATCTTGAATTTCGGACCACACCTAGAAACACTCGTTCCCGTCCCAGGGTCATAACAAAGGGACACAAGAAGTTTCGTAAAGATCGGTTCATAAATACGACCTCTAGCCCGAGCCATAGCCAATTGTTGACGTACGGACAGACGGACAGACGGACAGACGGACGGACGGACAGACGGACGACGGACGACGGGCCATGACAATAGCTCAAATCTGACTTCGTCAAAGTTGAGCTAAAAATAAAATAAAAAAAACGTCCGACCACATGCAATTTTACAAAACCAGGTCTGTAAAACAGATCTACTTTGTGTGGCGTTAATTTAATTTTTTCTTTTCTCTTTTTACTTTCAGCCTGAATTTGTTCCCTTTCTTTTTTGAGGTTCTAAGGCCTCATAAAGTAGATTTTCTGTTTCTCTGGCCATTTTTTGTAAAATTGCATGCGGGCGTTTTTTTATTTTATTTTTATTTTTTGTAATTATTTCTTCGACATCAAAAGTTCATGTTCTTGGTTGTTTTATATTGCAGGCCTCATAATCTACAGTCCAGAACAGCACGGGTGATGGTGTATTTCGTCCCTTGAGTGCAAGAAGGCTTTGCAATGCTAAAGCATTGCAAAGCCTTCTTGCACTCAAGGGACAAATTTATCAATTTTATTAACTTGGGTAAAATATCGGACATAAATCATTTAATTTTTATTTTTTGAAGTTTGCATTGGTTATAAAAATAATTAAGAGAGCCTGCGGTAGCCAAAAGGACCATACAGGAGGGCCTGAGAAACATATTTTTAACTTTTTTTAGGCCTAATTCTTTTAATTTAATTTAATTTTCCTGTCTTTTTATTTCTTGTTACATTTCTAATCTCTTCAGTTACAATTCTGACTTTTTGATTTCAAGGGGGCGCGGTGGCTCAGTAGGTAGAGGTGCAGGCTGCAAGCCGAGGGGTCCTCGGTTCGAATCCCACCTGCGGCAACCGCGTTGTGTCCTTGGGCAAGACACTTCACCCCCATTGCCCACGTGGGGGCACGGTGACGTTGTGTACTACGGCGTACTGCACGTCAATGGTGTACTTGTCTTCAACCAATGCTAACTCTGCTTGTGTGGAATTAGTATGTTGGGGAGCTGACAGTTGCTCGCTGTTGCTTGGTGGTTCTCTCCGGGTACTCCGGCTTCCTCCACCCGTAAAACTGTCGAGGCCATGATTAGCCATTGTGCAGAAATATGTGACCTTAAACACCAATAAATAAATAAATAAATATTTTGATTTCAAGGGCATAAGTAGGTTGGGATTCAAAGGGAGTTCCAGATGGAGGGAAAAGACCTTCCTCAATATAATGATTACATGTAACAACAAGCTGTTTAAGTCCATGTTTGTTCATATATGGAAGTGACATGTAATTTAACCCTTTATCCAATGCAGACGATATCAAAATTTATTATTTTAAATACCAATTTTTTTAAAATTTCAACAAAACCATATCATGTGATCCAGGCCTAGAATTTTTCACAAGAGCGATTTATTTGCTCGCTTACTGCTCGCCTTAAAAAATTAAGGAGTGCGAAAACGAGCCCTCCTGGCCTCAGAAACTGATGATTATCATAACAGCCTATTCCTAAAGCCCACAACTTTTCAGATCTCTGCAATGTTAGTGTTCTCTTTAAGACGGCCACGCTGCTCCTCCCATACCTCCGGGCCTTACCGAGGCCCGGAGATGTGGGAGGGGCAGTGTAGCCGTCTCACAGAGATTACCTTGTTAGCAACACTAAATAAAATGTACAAAGCCCAGAAGGCAAAATTCATTAATAGTAAAACTTCATTTTGCCACTTTTAGCTTTTGTAAGCTTAAGGAGAGCTACATTGTAACGCTCCCCAAGTCCATGCAAAGGGAGTGATTTTTAGCCCTCCTGCATTTTTAAAAATGTCAGGCCTGTGTGACACCTCATTGGAACAAGTACGACAAGCTCCTTCCAAAGAGGGGTCACATGATATGGTTTGTTGAAATTTTTTTTAAAATAGTATTTTTTCAGCTGCTGATTTTCTGATCAGATCACTTCAATATTAGTGGTCTCTGTAAGACTGCCACACTGCCCCTCCCACACCTCCGGGCCTTACCAAGGCCCAGAGGTGTAGTGAAGCATCTCACAGAGACTACCTTGTTAGCGACACTAAATAAAATGTACAAAGCCCACAAGGCAGAATTCATTAATAGTAAAACATCATTTTGCCACTTTTAGCTTTTGTAAAGCTTAAGGATAGCTAATTGCTCCCCTAGCTATAGGCCATGCAAGTGGAGCGTTTTTTAGCCCTCCTGCTTTTTTAAGAATGCCAGGCGTGTGTGACCTGAAGATTTTCAAAGAAATTTGAATGAAATGCACTAAGTTCAAATTTGGGCTCCTATACTGAGCCCAAATATGAACCCAGGGGCCAATTTGAACAAACTTGAATCAGATCCACCCCACAATGTTGCATACCAAATATCAAACGATTCTGCCGGCTGGATCTGGAGAAGAAGACTTTTAAAGAAATTTGCCTGAAATGCACTGAGTTCCAATTCGAGCTTCTATAGTGAGGCCAAATATGAACCCAGGGGCCGATTTAAAGAAACTTGAATCAGATCCACCCCACAATGTTGCATACCAAATATCAAAAGATTCTGCCTGCTGGATCTGGAGAAGAAGATTTTTTAAGAAATTTGCCTCAAATGCACTAAGTTTGAATTCGGGCTTCTATAGTGAGCCCAAATATGAATCCAGGGGACCAATTTGAACAAACTTGAATCAGATCCACCCCACAATGTCGCATACCAAATATCAAAAGATTCTGCCTGCTGGATCTGGAGAAGAAGATTTTTTTTTAAAGAAATTTGCCTGAAATGCACAAGGTTCGAAATCGGGCTCCTATACTGAGCCCAAATATGAACCCAGGGGGCCAATTTGAACAAACTTGAATCAGATCCACCCTACAATGTTGCATACCAAATATCAAAAGATTCTGCCTGCTGGATCTGGAGAAGAAGATTTTTTAATGTTTTTCCCATTGCCTCTAAGTGTTAAAAAGTGCTGACTCGGCACTTTTTCAAAGTCCCGAAACTGTACCCTATGATAAAACCGATGGCAATTTTTTTTTACCAATCCTTTCTGTTGGTCCCAAGGAAGCTCCACACCAAATAAAAATTCTCACTGCCGTGCAGTTTTGGAGATATGGGCGTTTTAATTTTTTTCTATTTTTAGCTCCTGTGGTTCCCACGGGTCTATGGGAAAAAAAATTCTGCATAAATTAGGTACTTATGACCCAGTAAGCACTCATGTAAAATTTGGTTCAAATCGGCATCGCGGTTTGGAAAATAGAAATTTGGGGCGGGGCCAAAATTTTTGCCCCTCCTTTAACATCGTCAAATATAGCCCTTCGAACTTCTCTTGAACAAACTTGAGTCTACACCTCAAAAGGAAGCTGCATACCAAATATCAAGTCTCTGCTATTGCTGGTTCTTGAGAAGAAGATTTTTAAGAATTGGAGCATTTTTGCCCCATCCCTCTGCTCAATATGAGCCGAAACCTAATTTGACAAAAAATCAAAATGCCCTTATATAACCCTTACTCACATGAAATTTCATTAATATGCGGCCAGTGGTTTGGGAGAAAAAGGCCCAAACACCACCTTCACGATGGACGACAGACGATGGACGAAAAGTGATCAGAATAGCTCACCCTGACTTTCAATCAGGTGAGCTAACAAGCTCGTTCCAAAGAGCGGTCACATGATATGGGTTTGTTGAAATTTTTTTCAAAATAGTATTTTTTCAGCTGCTGATTTTGTAGATTACATGGGCGGATGTGACATATTTGTTGGATAAAGGGTAAAGATACGGAGCAAGTTGGAATAAATCTTGCTTTGTGAGAGGGTTTAAAAGAGCCAAACTACGAGAGCTTTCAAATTCAAAAATAAACTCTGTCACAATAAATACCATGATCAGGCATGTCTAAGTACTGCTGCAACCAGCATAAACAGGCTCCCGCAGAAACCGGTACCGGGTCAAATCAAGAATTGGATGACATATATCACAATCAGATGGGAGAAATTCACATTCAAACCGCCCCAGACCCCACAGGGTTTTTACAGTCGAGGACCAAAAAAATTCAAGGACTTTTCAAGGACATATCAGCATTTTCCAAGGATGTTTTCTTAAAATGTACATTTGGAATATAACCGTTTTTAGAAGCCTTACCTACTTTAACCCTTTACCTTACATGAAAAGCAGACGACACTTGCAAAACAATTCTTAAATAACTAATTTTCTGTCTCAAAAATGAAAAAAACAATTGAAATTAATTGGTCATTTTTTAGAATAGCAGTGCTCGGTTTTGGTCATTATACTAGGTAAAGGGTTAAAAATGTCATCTACCTCATCCTTCTAAATTCCAGAAAAACAGTGCTTCTAAAATGTTCTGTAACAAAATTATGGTGCTTTCAGAATGACACCCAGTTAAATAATGCCTGAACTTTAATTCCTCATTTATCAATTATCCATTATTTACGTTTGTTTTTTTCATTTTTCAACTAAAACAAGTGCAAAAGAGATGTTTCAATTGTCCACTATTACACAGGTAAAAATGATATAGGGCAAAATTCAAGGACTTTCAAGGAGTCTGATGGATTTTCAAGCACTTTTCAAGAACATTTTCTGAATTTTCAAAATTCAAGGAGTAAGACTGAAATTGACGGGCTTTTCAAGGATATGCATACCCTGCCCCAAGACCTCGAGGCAAACATGGTGTCATGCCATCAAAGTAATCATAAAGAACAGAGATCATGCTTTATGATTACTTTGCAGGCCTGGCATTCTGAAAAATGCAGGAGGGCAAAAAATCGCTCTCCTCAATCATCTTAGGAGAGCAATTAGCTTTACACAGCATTTTAAGTATCCAGTTGAACAAACTCATTGAAAATGAAACCAACAGACTACATCAGTGATTTTATTAACTTTACTAAGGTAAAGCGAAATCTCTTAGACATCTAGATGTCTCACTCAACAACCGAACACACACATGACAAGACCTGTGTGTGTACCCAGACCTGTTGTCCAAGAAAGTCATACGCCTACCACTACCACCTTCAACCCCCCAAGGGGGTTGAAGGTGGTAGTGGTAGGTGTATGACTTTCTTGGACAACAGGTCTGCTTGAATCTACAGTCACATCCTGGTGCAAGTGCTTCAAGTGACAGGATAGTAGTAATGGTAGTATATTATAGTGTCAATATTCCTTGAATAATTACCCCTCAAACTGTGATGTCAGTTGTTGAACTTGAAACTGACAGAAAAAAAAATATTGCTGTGACCCATTTTGCTTCAAATGATTGAAACTGTGTTTGGGTATGGTTGCAGCCATTACCTTTTACCACTAAACTACTTTCAAAATGAAATTACGTGATGTTATGTGACTTCGAAGTTAAATTACATTTTTGCTTTACTGCAGAAATTTAATGTGAGCATAATACATGTAATCTCAATCATCCCAGACCAAAATATTTAGGAGGGCAATTTTTCGCTCTCCTTAATTCTTTCAGGAGGGCAGTAAGGAGAGCTAAAAAATCGCTCTCCTGAAATTGCCAAGCCTGACTTTGATGTCACCACAGAATAATTTCTTTCTTTGAATTAGCTGATGACGGCTCTTTCATTGTCTTTGCTACGATGTTTGAATAGTCAAAATGGTTGGCCTTATCGAGGCTGTGATGCAGATAGAACATGCACATGTACAGTGTTTTGGAATGTTTTGATATGTTCATTCACATATAAGTTAAAAGTATGTCGTGCAAGTGTGCCATACACGATTATCAGCCTGTTTACACTCATTCAATTAGGAATTTCCCCTTAAAATAATTTTGTCCTTGTATCGGCGGGAGAAAAGCTTCTGTACCGGGACCCTTTGGAGCATGAGGGAACCAGTGGTACCGGTTGACATGCCTGACCATGATGAATAGTTTGCTGGTTCTCAGATTATTCAAGTAAATTAAAATGTTTGGATAATGGGCTAAAAGAATAATTGCAACTGGTAAATCAACAGTTAATAAGCTTTCTCATTTATCATTTATACAATCTTGCCAATTAGGTAAGATCCAACCAGGCCCATTCCCCTGCCGATCATTTTAGAATTTGGAGTGAAGTTGAATACTCTCATACTCTTTATTCAATCTTGCCAATTAGGTAAGACCCAACCGGACCCATTCCCCCCGTCCTCTCATTCTGGAAGTTCATGAAAAGTAGAATATAATGTGATATAGCGTTTTGCTGGTTACCTGGACATCTACAGTTAAAAGTAGAAGTCCTGTCACGAACTGTGCGCTTATCTAGGCTTAATTGCACATATGAATTGCACACAATTGCCATATCGAATAGCATCCAAAGCAGGGCAGGTTTTCCTGGTGACTTAATTTAAAAACAGGCAATGTTTCTGCCAATGGACCTCCGGGTTACCCGGAGGTCCATTGGCTGAAACACTGCTTGTGCACAAGCCATATGCACAGAATTTGATAGCCTTATTATGGTCATAATACGTAGATTAACACGCAGATCGACGTACTATTTGTGCACATTTCATGACAGGACTTCTAGTTTTAACTGTAGGTATCTCCGGTAACACAAAAGCAGACAGTGCTCCGTAACAGGCTTTACGAGCAATTTGTTGCACCCCTTGATTTTCAGGAATGCCAGGCCTGTTTGGGACTGCCTTTAAAATCTATTATCATTTCATCCCCTGAGTTCCTACTGGCACAGAGAACACATTGGAACTCAGGGGATGATTTGTCAATGTTGCATTGATTCGCAATAATTCATGGGAAGTCCTGGAGAGGAAGATTTTTTTAATTTTGAAAAAACAATTTGTGGGTGCCAACAGAATTATGCCCCTTATGGTGCCCCCTGTGGGCGTGCCAACTTAATTTGAACACGTTCAACAAACTTGAACTAAAAATGTCAATTTTATAAGGAATATGCATATCAAATTTGGTTCAATTTGGCCCCTCAGTTTATCAGAAGTTGCATCAAAATTTGCATCAAAAACCGAAAAATATATGTCCTATATGGTCTCCATACATTTACTCCTCTGCGCATGCGCAGTGTCAAGGAGGTCCCAAAATTGGCGCCAATTATCATTCTTACAACCAGTGCCTGGTAAGCGTTATGTACTCAGCGGGGAGGTATGAGTTCCCAACTCCTGGGAGGGTCATCCCCGTCTGGGTCATTGGTAAGTGTAAAAAATATATAAATTACTATAAATTTTATAACATTTTTATACTGTACCAATGACCCAGACTTAGCTGAATAGTAAATAGGCTGGAGGGCCTAGGACATAAAGGAAAATCCAATAAGCTCAATTATGTAAAATAGAATATCCTCTCCAGGAGAAAAGAAGAGTTAGGCTTTACATGTATCTTTCCTATTTATAATAAAGAAGAAAGACACAATACCGATCAGTAATTGAGCATAATAATCAATGATCTCTATTAACATCCAGTATAACCCTTTATACTAATATTTTTAAAGGTAAGCCAATAAATAAAGGAAGTCCAGAGAAATGAGACTCTTTATAATCATTAAAAGTGTCCGAGGATTGTATATTAACGCTCGTTTGACACATAACATATACAAATGCTTCACACCGAGCTACACTTTAAAAATATTACATGGATGATTAAACATTATCATTACACTTTAAAACCATCCCGGTACCGACTCGGAATTACTGACTCTGGGGGAGGTATTCCCTTGCTTTTCACTATAAAGCAGGTGACCTAAGGGAACACCCGCCCCCCCCCTTCCCCTGGGTCAAATACCCCAGAGCGAAGAGGGCAGCAGGACAGAGTCACTGCTGGAACAGAAAGCCTACATAACTATAGTTGCAACAGTTTAGTGGACGATATTCTGAGCAACTGATAACGGACCTAAGCAATGGAGGTCTCCAGAAATGGACTCAATATTTCTGAGATAAAAATTAGTGAATGTGGAAGGTTGAGACCAATATGCAGCCTTCATTAGATCAGTAATAGCAATACAATTAGCATAGGCCCAAGAAGTCGAAAGAGCTCTTACTTCATGAGCTGAGATCTTGAGTGCCAACTGCTGAGAAGAAGATAATTTCTCATAAGCAGTACGAATAGTTAATTGAATCCATCCAGCAATAGAATGAACCATAATATCCTTTCTATTAGGGATCAAAGACAGAAAGAAACGCTTACGTCCCTTTCTGATGAACTCAGATCTACGTCTGTAAATACGTATTGCTCTAACAGGACACAGTAGAGGCCTATGCCCATCAGATGATGGAAGGGCCTTAATAATAATAGGTTCAGGATACTTATTAGGAGCCTGATTCTTAGCCAAAAATCCAACATTGGTGGTAAAGGTAATAGTATTACCGACACTACGGTAGTGAGAATCCTCCACAGATAGTGCATGAAGCTCACTAACTCTTCTAGCAGAAGAGAAAGCTAAGAGAAAAGCTGTCTTATATGTTAAGAATTTGAGGTCGACTGTGTCAAGAGGCTCAAAAGGTGCTTCTTTTAGCTTAAGAAGAACCCAGGTCAAATTCCACTTCGGAATTAATCTAAGGGTTCTAGTTCTATTTATCGAAAAATTTCTAACTAACTTAGATAAAGAGACATTAGATCCAATCATCAAGCTATCATGATGTGCATAGGTATCGGATAGCATAGACCTATAACCCTTAATGGTGATAGGCTGCAGATTAATCTCATCAAACAAGTATACTAGAAAATTTGCTATGTCTGGAATGGAGGGATCATAAATATCTACTAAATGATCCTCACACCACTGACAAAAGACCCTCCACTTAGCAGCATAGTTTAGCGAAGAGGAGGTCCTCCTGCAGTTAGAAATCGCATCCACTGCTCGTCCTGTAAAATGTTTTCCGTGCAAGAAGGACCGCACAACGGAAATACGTGAAGGTTTAGACCTTGCGGATTGTGATGGAGGATGCGCGATTTCCCTTGCGAAAGATGATCTTCCCGTTGAGGAAGCTTCCTCGGCATGTCCCACAACAGACACCTGAGTAGATTTATCCATGGTCTCTGTGGAGACAGAGATGCTACCAACAGAATCTTGCATTGCGATTGTTTTATCTTGAGCAATATCTGCTGAATCAACAGCACTGGAGGATACGCATATCCTATCATTCCGTCCCAAGAGATCGAGAGCGTCTACTGCAAACGCTCGAGGATCCGGACAAGGTGACACATACGTCTGCAACTGATTGTTGAGATGTGTCGCAAATAAATCTATCATTGGCCGCTCCCATTGGTAGCAAATCTGATTGAATACTTGCTTGTTGAGAGTCCATTCTGACGGCAACAGGCGACCCCTACGTGAAAGGGAGTCTGCTAAGACGTTCAGACGACCCGGAATATGACGGACGGAGAGAAGAATCTGATGTCTTGTACAAACAGAAGAATTCTTTCCGTTAGATTGAGCAACGGAATGGAATGAGTGCCACCCTGGTTCCGAATATACGTAACTACTGTCGTATTGTCGGACATAATTTGCACGTGTGCATTCTGAATAACGTCTATCCAATGACGTAGAGCAAGCCAAATCGACATCATCTCTTTGATGTTGATGTGCTTGCTTAGAAACTGTGGATCCAAAAGACCCTGGCACTTCAAATCCGATGGGCTCAGTGTCGCGCCCCAGCCTGTTTGACTGGCATCCGTCATAATCGTAAAACTCGGATCTGGCAACTTCAGTGGAACTCCCTGAGTTAACCACTGTATGTCTGCCCAAGTCTGAATCTCTTGTTTCACTTGGCTTGACAAGAGTATGTCCGTTTCAAGCGAATGAACCTTCACTCTCCAATTCTGAGTCAGATAGACCTGGAGAGGACGAGTGCGTAGCCGCCCCATCGGAATGAGATCCGAGGCAGCTCCGCACAGACCTATTAGTCTCATGAATTCCCTCGCTGACACTTTGTCTGAGTGAAGACAATAGCGAGCGTAACAACTGACTAATTTTGCTCTGGTTAACGGCAGACGAACGAGATTGTTGTGCATCTCGAAGCTCATTCCCAGGTGGGTAAATGACTTGGACGGCACCAGATCCGACTTCTCTTCGTTTACTATGAAACCGAGACGTTGGAGCAATAGAAGCAGATTGTGCATGTCGTTCTGAAGCGTTAACTCGTTGCCGTATCTCTGAAGAATATCGTCCAGGTAAGCCGACGTTACCGCAGACGAATGAGCTCGGAAATGAGTCATTACCGAGTTCATTACTCGAGTGAATGCCCAGGGTGCTAGATTCAGACCAAAGCACATCGTTCGGAACTGATAAACAACACCCAGGACAGCGAAGCGAAGATACTTTCTGAACGCCGGATGTACCATGACGTGAAAGTACGCATCCTTGAGGTCTATGCTCGCAGCATAGTCGTTCACTCGAATGCTCGCCCTGACTGATCGAATGGTCTCCATATAAAACTTTGGAGCCACGATCAGCTTGTTTATCCAGCTTAAGTCGATCACTGGACGGAACGAGCCGTCTGGCTTCGGAACCAGAAAAAGATGGCTGTAGAAACCTGGAGATTCCTGGTTTTCTACGACCTCTATCGCATTCTTCGTTAAAAGAGACTGGACTTCTGATAGAAGTGCCGTTTTTTTTGACAATTTGACGGAAGCTGACTCCATCTTGGACTTCGAGTTAATGGAGGTTTGCCTTTGAAGGACAGTTTCAGTCCTTCCGAAATAACCCCTCGAACCCAAGGGTCCTCCGTAATTGATTCCCAATTGCTTGAGAAACTCGAAAGTCTTCCGCCCACCGGAACGCGACAGAGGTCTAGACCTACACTTCCTGGATCCGCGAGGCTTGTGGTAGGAGAAACCACGTCCTCCACGACCCGCACCTCGCCCCGTCGGCCTAGGGGCATCTGACCGGTTATTTCGGCCAGCATAACGGCCCCTAGTCGAGTCGCTACTCTGCCGGTCTCTAGAGTAAGACCTAGAGGACGCATAGGAACCTCTATAGGAACTTCCCCTGGACGAACTCGTTCCGGAAGTGCCTGGCCTACTCCTGTCTGTTGGTTCCGATTTCTTGGAAGCAGACTTAAACAGCAGAGTCCGAAGCTTTGTTTGTTAATTTATCATATATATCAGAAAGCTTGCCACTGAAGAGAAACTCTCCAGAGACCGGAGCGACTCTAAGAGAGTTTTTCACCTTACTGTCCACGCGTGTGGAAGTAGCGAGGGCCGCGTCACGTCTAGCTAACTCCAGATTTGCCACTGAAAGGGCGAAGTTATAAGTGGAAAAGGCTATGGCCCTGGACAGAACTCTTAAAGACGTTTGTACTTCTTGAAATTCTGGTCCTTCAAAGCGTAAGGACAACGCTCTAGCCAGGTGATCTGCGTAGGAAAGAGCGTCTAAACTAGCTCTGTTAGACGATATCATCGTTTCCATCGTAAACGACGGAAGTGACATAAATGTAGACAACGGCATGGATATATCAAGGTCTTCAGCCTGGTCGTCTAAACGCAGAGGAACTTTCTGGATGCCCTGACCTGCCGTATCAAACTTGTTCCTTTGACTAATAAACGGCAGCTGTAGAGCAGATGCCGGTAGGAAGGCTGACCTGCCTGTCTTGTTGGCAAGTTTATCAATAGCGTCATTCAATAATTCAAAAATCCGAGAGACATTCTTGGATTGTGACGGAAATTCCGGGACAATGTCCCTAAACCGATTAAAAAAAATCAGTGTCCAGTGGCTCTATCACCCTCCTATCTGGCTGCGCAGCATTTTGGTCTGGCAGAACAACTTCTGGAAGGTAATGCCAGATGAATTCTACGGCTATTTTATGTTGTTCCAAAAGGGAAATATCTAATTCATCAGAATCCCTTTCGCCATCCTGCCGGACCTCCTGTAAATCATGTAAATCTCGGTCGTCCGCACCGGATCCAGCGGTGGAACCTACCGACCCAGCATCTTCTGACAGAGGCTCTGCGGGTTGCTGGGATGCTGCGATTAACTTTGCTATCTGTGATAGCACATCCGTTACAGAGGCCTGGGGAGCGGCGGTCTTACTGGATTTAGCCGCCGGAAGCTCCCTGGACGTTGCATCCTGCATACATCTTTTATGCGAACGTCCGGATGAAGAAGGCCTCGTATCCCTGGCTACCGGATGGCGTGACCTGGTCGCCGTGGAATCCCTGGTCGGCGAAGCAGACTGTAATTCACTGGTCACATAGCCAAGGTGCGGTCGAGTGTGCTGCTGAGAGGATATGGAAGCCTTATAGGTAGCCTCGCCGGACTGCCTATATACCGGAGCATCCCGAGCGGCGGACGTATGCTCCAACTGCGAAACACTACGGACTACAACATCTGGTCCCAGATGCTGCTGTATGAGAGAAGGACCTCTCTCACTTGCAGCCCGTGCTGAACTGGACAAGCTAAACACCGGACTGTCAGGCTTCCTCCGACCCATCCTCCTTTCCGTCGTCAGTGGGTGTGCACGTGGATGTTTTATAGTGCTCGCAACACCCGACTCTCTCTGCTGGACCGCAACGGATGAACCCGGGTGCTGCCCCATTCGGTGACTGGACGCAACCCCGGTCGAGCTAGCGGACGTCAACCCCTTCAGGTTCCTATCAGGAAATTGACAAATCTCCATGAGCACTTTTGCCGCTAGCTCTTCACTTGTATGTGACGACGGAGGCACACCTCTGGACGACATCACGGAAACATCACCCTGTTCTTGTTCCTCTGAAAAAGAGAGTGAAATACTAGAGTGACTCTGAGGAGAAAGAACCGGAATGGACCTTTCTCCAGGAACAACATACCGTGACACACGTTTCCAACGTTTTTCATCCCATTTGAAACACACAGAACAAAGATCAGTGCGAGTACAGAGAGAACAATTAATACAGAGATCATGAGAATCATAGGAAGATTTCCTCCTATTACAATTTGAACAATAATCATTCATTGTGAAATGTAAACAATCAAAGTACTCGCACTAATCCTTGAAAATAAAGATACATAATACAACAACCCATTATATTCATTAATTAATAATGATTTGAAAAGAAAAAATTAAAAAAAAAAAAAAAATTTTCAGAAGAGCCCAAGTTCCCAAAGGGAACCCTGAGCCCAATGGATCCCAAAAAAGCCTAAGTGTGGACAAAAATTTAAATTCATTTTGAAAAAATTAATGAGACACTTACATGTACGGACAATAATAATGTATCTTACTATGAATAAGAGATGCAGAAGACAAATAATCACTATCAGCAGTAACTGTTGTCAACCTAAGCAAAAGTGTCAACAAACCGGAAACATGACTCCAGGCACTGAAACAAACATGGCCCGAAATCAGTCACCAATTAAAACACTATCTGATGCAAAACAGAGGCTTCCAGAGAAGAAACTGTAGAACATCAGATGGTAGATGCAGACCAAAATGCCTAAACACCCCTAGGGTGAGGACGTAAACATGGGGAAAAAACAGAAATATTTTTCGGTTTTTGATGCAAATTTTGGGGATTGGGGGGGGGGGGGGGGGGGGCAAAATTTGTGTTTGGCCCTGAATTAAGGAGATTAGCACCAGCTAAGTCTGGGTCATTGGTACAGTATAAAAATATGGATTGTTGCATGTCTTGATATGTCAAAATGAGGTAAGTGGTTTTATTTTATTAAAATAAAATTCATTCCAAAGCAAAAATGATGTTGTTTTTATTTTCAGAAATTCACTTTGCTGAATATCAACAAACTTGACAACATGCACTCGCACTTGTCAATTATGCCCTAAACACGCCTATAATAAAAATCACTCATAAATAATTTATACATGTACATGAAATAGTACATGTGAAGTGTTAATTTTATGCTCAATATACATGTATACCATTAGTCGCTGTACAAAAGTAAAACAACACAAAGAAATAGTATGCTTTGTTTCAATTTTATTTTTCAACTGATTAATAGTTATCAAGAATAGTTGTCTTGATAACAGCTGTCAAAACATTCCCAACTCGTATGGCTTTTTTTGTTAGTAAGTGTTACACACACACACCACCCTGGAGATCATTCATTCTGGAGGTCCTCCTTTGATCCATCCAATTTTTCTCCAAGTATGCAGCACGCAGCAGCAGTTAAACAAACTGTACAGGTTGCACCCGACTGACAATTAATTGAAGAATTTTATAAACGTACAAACTTTTTATTTATTTTTATTCAGATTACCATCGGAATTGTTCGAAATACTGTGAGACACGGTATACCGACTTCACTAAAACGAGATCGGTATTGACTTAGTATTTAAAAAATTACCGACTTTCGGTTAAATACCGAAATACCATGAAGCCCTACGGAAATGCCAACACATTTATGATAGAATTATCAGGTTATTATTTGGTATTCTCCTGGGAATTAAAAATGTGCTACACAAATGCCCAAGCTGAGCTAAGATTAAATCAGATCTTATGCAGGAATGATCAATTTTCGATGTTTCATCATTTTGTGACTGTGAATGATGGAATTAACTCAGGTTAATGAGTTTACACGATGCGATTTTCTTGAAGTGCATTTCGAGAATTTTTTTTTAATTATGATAAGTAAACGTACTACAGAAATCTTGTACTGATTGACATCATGCATACTTATGAAGCTCGATATTGCATACACTGTAGTTGTAAATAGTAACAGTTGGAATTTTGGACAATTTGAAACTGAGTTAGAATTTTGGGATGCAAAGGAGACATCAGCAATGCAAAATAAGCTCTAAAATCCAGATAGATAGAATTTCCAACTACTCATGACTTGCCCTCTGAATTTCCAACTATAGGAGATTTTTGCCAGGATTGGGGAGGAGAGGTACCCCCCCCCCCCCCTCCGTCACCTGATTACTCCACTGGTAGGCTGCATTTATGAAGGCAATGTTTTTACATCGTTGTTGGCCGCCTGTACAGGCAGCCAACAATGATGTGGAAACATTATAAAGTCATCTGCATCTGTGTACAGTGGAGAATTTTATACATTTTATCTACACTTTTGACAGTCTACCTCATGGGGCTTTATTGTACATATAGTTGTGTCTATATCGGCAGCCAAGACTTGCATAGAAACAACAGCCCAGTTACATACATGTAGAATGTAACTTGCAAGCTTCACAGACACATCAAGTTGGGGCACCTGTTCTGTTGCAAACAGTCATCAGATGGAATTTGGCCCTTAAGGGTTAATTTGAGACTTCAAGGGTTAACTCAAACCTTAAATGAGATACACTATTATAAACGTGCACAACCAAGCCACTAAGACATAAGGAACTGGCATACATTACAGTTAAAACTAGAAGTCCTGTCATGAAATGCGCACAAATTGCACGTTGATATGTGCGTTAACGTGCGCGTTATGACCCAAGTAAAGCTAGCAAATTCTGTACATATGGCCTGTGCACAAGCAATGTTTCAGCAAATGGACCTCCGGGTAAACCGGAGGTCCATTGGCAGAAACATTGCATGTGTTTGCTATAAGTAACCAGGAGATCCTGTCGTGCTTTGGATGCCATTGAATATGGCAATTGCGCGCAATTCCAACGCGCAATTAAGCCTAGATAAGCGCACTATTCGTGACAGGACTTCTAGTTTTAACTGTATATAAATCTCTTGTCCATCCCATGGACCCATGCTAGAATATACTTGTTCGTATGTGACCCATACCCCCAAAAGAAGATTAATAACACTGAAATGAATCAAAGCCATACTGCACACTGTATCTTCAAAGACTTTCACAATACCTGTAGTACATGTATGGGCAACATGCTCAACTCCCTGAATTGCGAGAGCAAAGGAAAAAAGCCGGACCAGCAATGCTCTATAAAATACATTTATATCAAATTAATAAAGAAAGCAAACTCATCCCCAACTAAGGCACTCCAAACTTAGCCACCCTCTCTCATATCAAATACCATCACGAAAAACTGCCTACAGGAAAAGAGTACAGTACAGTCACCGTGGACAGGTGGTAATGCATGTGTGGGCAGTGATGTCCATGCATGCATTTACCAGGTAAAAAAAATCACCATCAGCAAAAGTTTTTGAAGATTATTCCTATAATTTGTGTTTGGAATTTAGTATTTGTGCGCCCATGGAGATATTGCCCAGCCAGGGAAAGTGACCTGTCCATAGCATCTGTATTGTACTTCTTCACCAGGACAATCTCTGATTGGAACAAGCTGCCATCAGATCTAGTCCCGAGTGCCTCTCTGGATGTATTTGGACTGGGTCTCACAAAAGTGCCACCTTCCCCCATAGCACACAGGAATCATTATCATGACAAAATCGTCAATATTTTTAGAGGGGTCAGGACTATCTGGTAGAAGTTGAAGGTGAGCTGGAATGGAATGATCCCTTATTCAGGTCTTGCCTTGAGTCGGGGCTGATCAGCCCAGGCCCCGAGATCAGACCTGAGGAGCACTTGCTGGGGGCTTTTTTTCAAGCCCCGACATTTTCCACAAAAAAAGCACTAACAATAATGGACAAAATGGAAAATCAGCCCCGAAAAGGCCCCGAACTCAATATGTGGGGACTTTTTTTAGGCCCCGACCATTTTACTCAAGGCGAGCCCTGCTTATTCAGGAACTTATTTTTTGCCTGATAACATATAGTACCAGTACTGAAATAGTTAACCAGATAATCGGTTTGAAACCAGTTAGCTACATGTACCTAACTGATTAGAAAAACTGTCAACCAGTTATTTGAAATATCGATAGTGATCGTCAGTTCATGTTTAAAATGCAGTAAATCTGCCGCTTCTCTTCGTGGTAGATTACACCTCGAAGCTGCATTGTATATATTGAAAAATAATCGACTTTGACATTCAAGACTTTGTAAATAATCGGCAGTTTCCGTGAGTACTGGGTAATTGCAGAAATTATTCCATAGAATGTATACAAACAAATCGACAACGTTCTTCTGTATACACACTATGGAATAGTTTGAGAATACTGCTTTCCAATTCTTATAGTTTTGATCCAATATTTGGTGAAATAATGGCCATGGATAACTGGACATTATCAGGTTATAGCTCTCGGTTAGTCAGTTACGAAAATGAGCCAACCATTTCAGCCCTAATACCATAGAGTAGTCACGCAATATACTTACTCTTTAACCACAAAAAATGGATCTTCTAAGGACATTCTGAATTAACAGTCCTCGGAAGAAATTTATACTTCTGGACTCTTGGCAGTCGTCAAATAATTTCTGCTGCTTCAATTCTTGTCATTTTACATATGTTAATGGTGTTCCGGACACAGTTCAATGTACATGCACCTGTTGATCTAATTAACTTTCTTCAGTACTCTCTCTGTACATGCATGAATGTACCTTTCCTATTCTAACACTGCAATATACACAAATCTATACCACCTGCTTACATTGTCAAATGTATATACTGGATAAGATCTACTGATGTTTAAATAACTAGATTTATTTGTTGATTAACATTCAACTGTTTTCTGAACTATTAATTCTCCAAAATATCAAAGGAACTTTACACAATTTGTGGAATGAATTGAATAGAACATCACATGTGCAGGTACATGTAGCATCAAAATTCATGAATGCATATAACTTGGGTGTTCTTCATCAGCTATGTAAGTTGTAACTTGTAAGCACCTATTACAAACATTAAGTCTCTCAAATAAAGTTTATGTTTCTTTTTAAATACACATACAGATATGTGTCTTCATCAATAATTTTGTTTTCGCCTAATCTCTGTCATACAAAAATATCCAAATGGAACATGTAGGAATATTGATCACTGTTGTTGTCAATATTGACAATGAGAATGAGAGACACAGGCCTACATTCCGGACTTGCCAGTGTTCATTTCACATCAAAATTAATGTTAGACAATGCCGCGCTCTTCTGAGGTCACGTTGTCCTTCCCAATTAATTACAAATCACATATAATTATTTATGTTTATGTACAGCACTTCATCGAGAGCAGCAGGTGTATCAATTGTTCACTGACAAGCACCTGTCGCTGGACCAAAATGTTTGCTCTGTTTCAATGACGTCATCCAGAAAAAGTAAGCGAGAGCAAAGACGTAAACACTTTTAGCAAGCATTAAATTTGCATACTTGAAAATAATAGATTAACTGAATGGCATTCTACGTTTAAATATCGTCTCTATTTTCAAACTCCCCTTTCCATGTTTGAAAATTACGTTTGGAAAGCAGCGTAAATCCTGTTTCAGACTTGTTTTTGATAAAAATGGCAGCTTCCATGAAGGTCATTTTTCGAGTTTGTTGTCGAAATATTTCAAGGTAATATCACCGAAATGTGATACATGATACTCATGTGAAGTTTGGAACCTTCATGAAATTGAATTAAAACATACATCGAAAATCTCAGTGTTTCGCCTATAGCGACGATAGTTATAAAGCATTTACCATCTTTTATTTCGTATTTTCCAGGGAGGTGCTTGGGTGTCGGGTCGTTTCGCCCCAAATCCCGTTCGCCCCCTGGGTCGTTTCGCCCCGGGTCGTTTCGCCCCAATTTTGAGAGTGGGTCGTTTCGCCCCACTTTTTTGCGGGGTGTAGGGTGGGGTTGATAAAGAAAAAAAAAAAAGAACTAGCGGTTGAAATGATAATTCAGTTTATTTTTATATAAAATTTTATATAACACATCCAGTTTACAGTTGACTGATAGAAAATGCATTTGCTGTAATACAATGATCTTAAAATATAACATAACATATACATAACATCGAAACAGTTTAAACAAGATAGGATGTCTGAACAGTGAAATGTTGGATAAACAGTTACAATGCAAAAACATACACCTACATTTGTTATTTCTCTGCTATTCTTCGGGCAAGTACAGTACGTGGAGAGTGTATTATCACTAAATCACCTGCAGAGTAGAGATTCCACCCAAGCAATAATTGCAAATTTGCTGCAAAGCATTACCAGCACAAGCAAAGTTTCAGCCAATGGACCTCCGGGTTAAACCCGGAGGTCCATTGGCTGAAACATTGCTTGTGTTTGGTGTCGATGTGTAGACAATTTGAAAGTTATAGATTGGGTGATAACCCCACTCTGCGGGTGATTTAGTTACAATCCACTCTCCACGTACTGTATAATCTGGCACTTTGTTATTTTTCTCTGCTATTCTTCAGACAAATATAATCTGCCACTTTTTCTGTCAGTGCTATTCTTCAGGCAAATATAATGCAATCAAAATAATTCTTAAAATGAAAGAGTGATTATACAATAAACGAATAAAAACATGTATAATCTGTCGAATCCACCAGGTTTGCAATGTCGTTTCTCTGCTAATCTGAAGTCAGGCAAGTATAATCTGCCACTTTGTTATATATCTGCTATTCTTCGGCCAAGTATAATCTGCCACTTTGTTATTTCTCTGCTATTCTTCAGGCAAGTATAATCTGCCACTTTGTTGTTTCTCTGCTATTCTTCAGGCAAGTATGATGGGTTTGTGACGTTTCGGCCTTGAGACGTTTCGGCCCCATAAAAGGCCGAAACGTCCCACTTTAGGAGGCCGAAATGTCTCACTTTTTAAATTTTTACCAAGTCATTTCGTCCCCAATAAATACATATTTGTTGCTTATGAGTCAATAAATATTTTTAAATATTATTCAACATTTACACCTGTAGAGGATTTTTTTTTCACAGATCAGTACATAATTAAACACAGTGATAAGAGGTTAGTTGTCACTCATATAGATGATTCTTGAGTTAGGTCATCGCAACTCAGTTTGTGTTAAAAAACAGCAAACCATTATGTCATACTTGAAAAAAGACTAAAGGAAGCTTGGAGTGAATGAGAGCATACCCCAAGCCCCCCCCCCCCACGCCCCACCCGCCACTCTCTTAAATAAATTTCTCATTTGACAGTGACTAAAATAAACTACAATTATTAAATTTTTGACCGGATTTCATTTAATTTAATAAATTGCCAGATAAGTCTGTAACATTGTTATATATATATTTGTCTCCAGTAATTTTTCATTGAAGTGGCTCAACTTCAGCCTTTTCCACGAATAAACGCAAAATTACTACATTGTTTTACCAGATCGCATTGAATTTAATAAATTGCCATATAAGACTGTAAGATTAATTGTTATTAAATTATTACAATTTTTACCAGATTTCGTTTAATTTAATAAATTGCTAGATACGTCTGTAACATTAATTGTTATCTAAATTTGTCTCAATAATTTTGCGTAAATATTCATTGAAAAGGTTTCATTTTAGCTTTTTCAACGAAAAATGCAAAATTATTACAATTCTATCAGATTTAATATAATTTAACGCATTGCTAGATAAGACTAACCCAAATTTTTATATATATCTGTCACCAATAATTTCATGTTTATTCATTGTTTCAACGAACAAACGCAAAGTTATTACACTTTTCTCAGATTTAATATTATTTAAAATAACACTTCCCGTGTTGATAATGCAGATAATCAACCAATGGAATAATTGATGAACTGAGAATAATGCGGGAGCCACAACATGTTTTCACTGTGATCAGTGGGGCCAAGAAATAGTAACCAGTATGTGTACTGTCAGGCAGAAAATCAGTGTACACAGATTGTCTGAGCATTCTTCGGCTGAATCTATTTTATTTACATTGTCTCTACACCCTCTTTCTACATGGCCAAAACGTCCCAGGCCGAAACGTCCCAGGGCCAAAACGTCTCAAGGCCGAAACGTCCCAATCTGCCACTTTATTTCTCTGCTATTCTTCAGCCACTGTGCTGTTACACTTCTAATCCCCGGGCAAGTATAATCTGTAAATTTTATTAAAATAAAAGCAAAAAAATGCCTTACCTTCACACCATAGGAGAAACCGTCACTGGATACTAGTAATCGGCCACCTCTCTTACTCCCCGTTTCATTTGTTTGTCATCAAGGTGGATTAACTGTTTTCGTCTGATTAATGTTAGAGACAGTCACTTGATTAACATGGTAGACATTCAGTCACAATGACAAAGGAACGTCTTTTATCAAGGTGGATTTACCCTGTGGACTGAAAAATTACCATTGAAAATAAAAAAAAATAATTTTCATCCCGGGTCGTTTCGCCCCAGTTCTGGGGGTGAAACGACCCGGGGCAAACAGGAAAAGGGGCGAAACGACCCGTGACCGGTGCTTGTGGACTTCAACAAGAAATGCGCGTGGGGGGTGGGGAGGGGGGGGGATTTGATGTGGATGATGCTGATGGGCGAGAGGGCATAGATAAAAAGTCATGGTGGTAGAGAGTCAGGGCTCGATTTAATCTGAAAATGTTGGATAACCATTTACTATTCATTCAGGAAAATTGATTAGCTGTTGTTGAGGAAAATTTACTTTGGTATTGGAGAGATAATCATTGAAAACCAGAATTTTGAAATTAAATTGCAGAATGCTATGCAAATCCAGTTAAATCGAGCCCAGTAAAGAGGGAGGATGGCCATTGGTCAGACTAAGCATGTATAGACTGAGAGTAAACAGGTGAAGAGCATAGGAAGCTGGAGGATTATAGATCATGTATGATGAAGAAATAGGTCAGGTTCAGTCTTTTTTTTACTCTGATGCCTCCAGAGAAGGGGACAAGGGAGAGGAAGTAGTTACTTATGTTGATAGAGGAGATAGTGAAAGGAGGTGCACGGACATTTCCCCATCGGACATTTCACCATCGGACAATTCCCCATCTGGACATTTCCCCATCGAGGACGGACATTTCCCCATCAGCATTCCCCAATCAGAGGTGGACATTTCCCCATCGGAGGTGGACATTTCCTCATCGGATATTAACGCCTTTCCCCATCGAGGGGCGGGCATTTCCCCGTCAGACTTTACCCATCGGAGGTGGACATTTCCCCATTGGGCATTGCCCCATGTCCAGTGTGGCTGACAGCTTCCACGTGTGAATGAGTGACAAGTAACTCTTAAAAAGTTTTCATTTTTTATTCTTTTATAACTCGAAAAAAACAACATCTCGGCAAATGGTATAGGCATTAGCACATTTTAGCACAATCTGAATTTTACAACAATGAAAACACCACATCAATAATAAAAGACAAGAATTTTTATCTGGTTACAAGTGGATGTATATAAATATGTTTGCTTATAAATCTCTTACACATGCTTCTTGTTGAGTTGTTTGATAAATACTGATGCATTCATTGACATTTACTTTAACGAAGACGCGACTGTTTATCAATCAACTTAACAATATTTTTGAACGAAAGTAGCTTGACGGAAAGAACAAATATTAAAATTGCAATGAAAACATCCATATTGTTCAATCCACTTGTGTGATAAAATGTGATGTATTCAATGAATTTCACATCAGTGAAGACATGACCGTTTATCAAACATCTCAACAAAAAGTTAACTGTAAATTGTTACGAAAACAGAACACAAATGTCTTATAAACACGAACAATTCAAACAATATTATCCATGTCAGCTTAATAAAAAGGGAATGATACACAACAAATCAATAGGAAAATTTCAAACAAACAGACTCACAAAAAATTAAGAAATGGATGGTGAAAAGTCTGCATGGAGAATTGTCCGTTTTTCTATTAAGCAGAATGGGGTAATGTCCAATGGGGAAATGTCCGGCCTAAATGGGATGGGGTAATGTCCGGATGGGGAAATGTCCGGCGACTGTGAAAGGAATACTCCAGAGAAGACAAGGAGACCAAGCAAGGTGAAATGAAATCGCAGTGTACTGAAGAAACAAGATCAGAAGGGGGAAGGGAGCTTTTTCACTCAAGTCCCCACCTTATGGGATCCAAAATTTTAAATTAGTGCAATATGAGGAATATATTTATGAATCTTCTTCATCATGTGAGACCGTAAATTGGTGTTGGCCATTGATGCAGATACCAAACCTTTACAAAGTTTACTCCTCCAAGACTTCTTTCAATTCTTTCAAAATATGTCGCCCATGCACTCTTACACTTGCATTCTGCTATGTTTTTAGCACGTTATGAGGGATTTCCGCCTTATCCCCGATCAACTTGCACAAAATCTAAATATCGAAATTTCGGGAAACTTCATTTCCGTTTAGTATGATATTCGATATCAAAGAAATATTGAAACTGTACCGAAAATTTGGTATATCGCCCAGCTCTAAATTCAAATTTGTTCAAATAAAGATGCCATGCCCATCGGGGCTCCACAAGGGGCATAATTCTGTTACCACCCACAAAATATTTTTACAAAATTAAAAAAAATATTCTTCTCCAGAAAGTACGTATCAGAATCTTTTGATACTTGGCATACAATATCATTAGAGGGATCAGATTCAGGTTTGTTTGAAACAAGTCCCTGGGTTCATATTTGGGCTCCCTATAGGAATCTGAATTATTAACTTGGTGCAATATGAGAAAAGTTATTTAAAAATCTTCTTCAGAGATTTACCAGTCAAAATCATTTGATATTTGGTTTACTGTATCTTTAGGTGGGAGGGGCAACTTGAAGTTTGTTCATATTTGGGCTGTCTGGCATATCAAATTTTAACCCTTTACCTAACGAAACACCTGCATCCACCTGCGTAATTTGTAAATTGAGCAGTTGAAAAAAATGAATTTTTCAGAATATTTCACCGAAACCATATCATATGACCCCTCATTGGAACGAGCTCAACAAGCTCGTTTCAATGAGGGCTCATATGATATGGTTTTGTTGAAATGGTTTTGAAAATTTTTTTAAAATAGTAATTAAAATAAATTATGATATTCTGTGTGTTGGGTAAAGGGTTGACTTGGTGTAATATGAGCAATATTGTTTAAAAATCTTCAGATCCATCAGTCAATATTTGGTATGTACAACCTTAGTAAGATGAGATTCAAATTTGTTCATATTAAGTCCAAAGGGTCATATTTTGGGCTCCCGTCGATGGTGCACATATCTTCAACCTCTGTAACCTTGCTTGAGCAGAGCTTGAACAGAGTTAGAATGTTGAGGAGCTGACAACTGCTCGTCAATGCTCGGTGGTTCTCCCTGGATACGTACTCCGGCTTCCTCCACCCATAAAACTGTCATGGTCACGATTAGCCATTGTGCATAAGTGTGTGACCTTAAACACAAATGAATATAAATAAATAGTGCAATATTAAGAATATTTTTAAAAAGATCCTCCTCTTCAGATCCGTTAGTCAGAATCTTTTGATATTTGGTTTGCAGTATCCTTAGTGGGGTCAGATTCCAGTTTGTTGAGATCATGTCCCTGGGTTCATATTTGGGCTCTCTTTGGCAACCTAAATTTTATCATTGTGCACTTTGGGGAAATTCCTTTAAAAATCATCTCTTTCAGATCCACAAGTCAGAATCTTTTCATATTTGATATGCAATAAACGTAGGAAGTTCCAATTCCAATTCCTTGAAATCAAGTCCCTTGGGCAATATTTGGGCTCCTTGTGGTATTCCAAATTTTAACTTAGTGCAGTTAATGACTGTTCTTTAAAAAATCTTCTTCACATCCATGAGTCGGATTCTTTTGTTACATAGTATTGACATTTAAGTGTGGAGAGATTCAAGTTTGTTCAAATCAAATCTATGGGCTCATATTTTGGCTCTCTCTGGGAGCCTGAATTTTAATTAGCACTTGTAGTATGGGCAATATTTTTCTTCAAACCCACCAGACAGAATCTTTTGATATTTGGTATATAGCATTACTATGACCCCATAGATTAAAGTTTGTTCAAAGTGTTATGCTTGACTGCTTTTGGTGGGTAACACAGGTGTTTGAAATTTAACTCTTTGCATGCTGCTGGCGTGTATTCCTGCCCAGCACAGGATTTCTCTTGTCACTGAAATAAGTATAAGTTGGGCCCATTTAATCATACTTGCACCATGTAAATTGAAAGGATTTCTCACCAATGATTTCTTGTGTTACATTTAGATTAATTATTCATCAAATCTAGTCATGGCTGCTTTAAAGCAGCCATGACTAGATTTCATGAAAAATATCTAGAAAATACTCAGCAGGTTAAGAGTTAACACAGAAACCAATGGAGAATTTACTATTTGTTCAAATGAATTGGGCTTGCGGGTGACAGATCTGACAGTGGTGAACTTTAGTTAGATGTAAATGTGAGTACATAAGTGGGCATGGTGGCTCGGTAGGTAGAGGTGCAGGCTGCAAGCTGGGTGGTCCTTGGTTCGAATCCCACCTGCGGCAACCGAATTGTGTCCTTGGGCAAGACACTTCACCCCCCATTGCCCATGTGGGGGCATGGTGGCATTGTGTAGTAAGGCATACCACATGTCGGTGGTGCACCTGCCTCAACCTGTATCTTCAACAGTTGCTCGCCATTGCTTGGTAGTTCTCTCCGTGTACTCCGGCTTCCTCCTCCCGTAAAACTGTCATGGTCATGATTAGCCATTGTGCAGAAATATGTGACCTTAAACACCAATAAATAAATAAATGTGAGTACCTAAAATTAATGATTGATGAAATGGGAATCACCAGCCATTAGAGGCTTAGGGGTAGGGGTCCTTTGGGAATAGTTGTCCCCCCAAAAACAATATTCTGGGGACTATTAAAATGGCCGGTGTCCCTTCGTGTGTGGGTCCATGTGTGTGTCCATCCCACTTTGGTTTCCCGATGATAACTTTAGTTGCAGTTGGCCAAATCAAATGAAATTTGGTATGTTGGTATATAAAATACAGGTCAAGTTCAAATCGAGGTGCGGTCCAACAATTTTTGCCTGAGTTTTGCCCCTTTTTCTACTTCAAAAATTCATTTTTTTGGGTCTCCCGTTGATAACTTCAGTTATCGTTTAATATGTAGGTGTATCAACATAAAAAGCAGGTCAAGTTTGAATTGGGGTGCAGTCCCACAATTTTTGCCAGAGTTTGCCCCTTTTTCGACTTCAAACATTTATTTTGTTTTGGTTTTCGGACGATAACTTAAGTTATAGTTGACCAAATCAAATTAAATTTGATATGTAGGTGTATCAACATAAAATACAGGTCAAGTTCGAATCGGGGTGTGGTCTGCCAATTTTTCCAGAATTATGACCCTTTTTTCAACTTCGAAAATTCTTTTTTTGGGGGGGGGGGGCCCGATGTAACTTTTGTTGTTGACCGATTCAAATAAAATTTGGTATGTAGGTGTATCAACATAAACCACAGGTCAAGTTCAAATTGGGGTTTGGTCCAGCATTATTAGTCAGAGTTATGTCCCTTTTTCGACCTCGAAAAATTGAATTTTTTTCAAATACCTCAAATTGCACACTTTTTCGAGGGGCGTATGGGTGGGTGGCCTTTGATTATTTTTATGTTTGAAAAGAAGATTTGGAAGATCTTGAGTGATTTTATGCGAAAAAAAACAACTTTCACCCTGGGTTGGGGGGCTGAGGGGGTCCATTGGGTTATTTTTTTTAGCTCACCTGAGCAAAGCTCAAGAGCAGCTTTACTAATCACTTTCTGTCCATCGTCCGTCCGGCGTTAACTTTACATTATCGACTTCTTTTCACAAACTACTCAACCAAATTGAACCAAATCTGGTATGCATGTTCCCTTTCAAATGTCAATTCAAATTTGTTCAAATCAAGTTGACCTGCCCCTTGGTAGGGCCACATCCAAAAAGTGAGCCTAAATCTTTAAAAACCTTCTTCTCATGAACCAGCAGTAGCAGAGACTTGATATAAGGTGTGCAGGTTCCTTTTGAGGTGTAGACTCAGATTTGTTCAGGAGAAGTTCTAGAGTCTTTATCTGCCATCGTTATGGGAGGTGCAAGAATTTTTGCCCCACCCAAAATTTCTATTTTCCAAACCGAGAGGCTGATTTGAACCAAATTTGATGTGAGGTGTTAATGGAACATAAGTAGTTAATTTATGCCAAAAAAATTTTTCCCTTTGCCCCATGGGAACCACAGGAGCTAAAAATAGAAAAAATTTAAAATGCTCATATCTCCAAAACTGCACAGCACTGAGAATTTTTATTCGGTGTGAAGATTCCATAGGACCAACAGAATGGAATGGTAAAAAAAAATTGCTATCAGTTTTATCATAGGGTACTTTTTCGGGACTTTGAAAAAGTGCTGAGTTGTCAGCATTTTTTAACACTGTGGGTAATGGGGAAAACATTAAAGAATCTTCTTCTCCCAAACCACTGGTCCAAAGCCTTTCATATTTCACATATAACATCATTGGAGGATTGATTAACATATTTGTTGGAATCAATTCCCTGCGTCCATATTTGGGCACTCTATGGGAGTCCAAATGTTCAAATTAGTAAGTGCAATATGAGGAATATTCTTTAAAAATTTTCTTCTTCAGATCCACCAATCAGTATCTTTTGATATTTGGTATGCAGCATGCTTAGGGGGGTGAGATTCAACCAAGTCCCTGGGTTCATATTTGGGCTCACTGTGGGAGCCCAAATTATAACTTAGTTCAAAATGAGGAATTTTCTTTAAAAATTGTCTTCTTCAGATCCAGCAGTCGGAATGTTTTGATATTTGGTATGCAACATCCTTATGAGGGTGAGATTCAAGTTTTTCACGCCGTGTCCCTAGGTCCATATTTGGGCTCACTGTGGAAGCTCGAATTGTAACTTAGTTCAAAATGAGGAATTTTCTGAAAAAAATCTTCTTCTTCAGTTCCAGCAGTTGGAATGTTTTGATATTTGGTGTCTAACATCCTTAGGGGGGTGAGATTCAGATTTGTTAAAGCCAAGTCCCTGGGTTCATATTTGGGCTCCCCGTGGGAGCCCGAATTATAACTTAGTTGAATATGAGGAATTTTTCTTAAAAATGGTCTTCTTCAGATTCAGCAGTTGGAATGTTTTGATATTTGGCATGCAGCATCCTTAGTGGCGTGAGATTCAAGTTTGTTCAAGCCAAGTCCCTGGGTTCTTATTTGGGATCACTGTGGGAGCCCGAATGATAATTTAGTTCAAAATGAGGAATTTTCTTTAAAAATCTTCTTCTTCAGATCCAGCAGTCAGAATGCTTTTGATATTTGGTATGCAGCATCCTTAGGGGGGTAAGATTCAAGTTTGTTCAAGACAAGTCTCTGGGTTGATATTTGGGCTCCCTGTGGGAGCCCAAATTATAACTTAGTTCAATATGAGGAATATTCTTAAAAAATCATCTTCTTCACATCCACCAGTCAGAATCTTTTGATATTTGGTATACAGCATCTCACTGGAGATGAGATTCAAGTTTGTTCAAGCCAAGTCCCTGGGTTCATATATGGGCTCCCTGTTGGAGCCCGAATTGTTACTTTGTTCAATATGAGGGATATTCTTTAAAAATCTTTCTCTTTAGATCCACTGGTCAGAATCTTTGGATATTTGGTATAAGCTTTTCTTAAGAGGGGCAGATGCAACTTGTTGAAATCAATTCCCTGGGTTGATATTTAGGCTACCATGACAGATGAGCGCCCTCAGGCCACCTGGGGCCTCTTGTTTCCCTTTGCATCAAAATGTTTTTTGATGGTGTTTGCATGATGTTACATTAACCCTTTACCTAACGTAATGGCCAAAACCGGCCAGCGCTATTCTCAAAAATCGCCAATTAATTTTCTTTATTTTTTCATTTTTTGTCTCAAAAACATAGGTTATGACCCCTCGTTGGAACGAGCTCGTTCCAACGAGGGGTCATAACCTATGTTTTTGAGACAAAAAATGAAAAAAAAATAGTTATTCAACAATTATTTTTGCAAGTGTCGTCTGCTTTTCATGTTAGGTAAAGGGTTAAAAACAAAATCACCCAAGGCCAACAGACACTTCTCCCCACACTCCTAGCTAAATTAGATTAACTGGGAGAGTGCTAGAAGTCACTATCAGGGCTTTCAAAAAATGAGGGTACGAGAATAAAAGCCGACATTTTCCTTGCTCATGTTTCATATTCAACGTAAAAAGTATTTTGTTTGTATACATTTGTTTTATTACAAATTATTGGAGAGTGCCTCTAATCACCCTTCAATTTTCATTATTTTTTTCATTTTTTGTCTCAAAACCATAGCTTATGATCACTCATTGGAATGAGCTCATTCCAATGAGGGGTCATAAGCTATGGTTTTGACGCAAAAAGTCAAAAAAATTAGTTATTCAAGAATTTTATTTGCAAGTGTCGCCTGCTTTTCGTGTTAGGTAAAGGGTTAAATCCTTCTTCAACTGTTAGAATGCTACCTTTTTCTTGACCACAGATTTTCTTTCACCATATACATGTATTGGTCTGTTACATTTGATTGGATAGTGCCAGGAGGCTTCATCCAATCAAATGTAACTGAGCAAGGTATCAACAAAATTTGATTCTTAACAGGGTCAATATGAAACCACCATCACTGTTGTATTTAGAAAAGCCCAAATATGGTCTTCCAGCAGCCTAGCAGTTAACCAATGCTATCTGGTGTTAAACCGATTACCAAAAATGGCTACTGACCGAATATTGGTTATTCGAGCTCACAATCGGCCAATTCTTATGCCGATTCTGATTGTAATTCCGTGCACTACTAGACAAGTAGATGTTTGAAAGAACTACATGAAACTGAACATATTTCACAGTGTTAAACGTCATTGACTAGGTCGCAGTAAAATGACCAGACGTGCACATTTGGGTGGTACACGTGAGAGCCACGTGTACTGCCCAAGTGTGTGCGGCTGGTGATTTTACTGCGACCTAGTCAATGGAGTCCAACCTTCACTTTTTCCGGTATTAACTGGTGATTGACGCAAGTACAAGCTAGAAAATAAGCAGACTGTCATCTGCAAAATGAGGTCCCCAGAGAGTGAATTTAGTGATGCTACCCCGCATAGCAGGGTAGCATCACTAAATTTACCGTCTGTGAACCTCAATCTGGATCAGTGTCTCAAAACTAAACAGAAAGAGATACCCAGAGGATAAATTGGCCCACTGTATGAGGTAGCATTTTCAGATTCACCCCTCTGAGACCTCATTTTGCAAATGTCAGACTGCTTATTTTCAGGCCTGCGCAAGTATGCTTTACATGTCATATAACTTTATATCCCGTAAAGGGGCGTCTAGAATAGGCATTAAGAATACACATTGTGGTGGTTTTTCAACTTTATTGAATGGTATCATTGACATCATTTTACATTAACAATTTTAACAATTGCAGAAGATAATAAAATATGGTTAATGAATCATCACAAAATGCTTGGCAACAGTCAGTTGAACCGATGTTCCAGGAGCCATAGCCATTGTTATCCAATTGCCCAGAATTGGCCGATTTGGTGGCTGTTTCCGATCATCGGTTGAACACTAATTTTATCAAGTGAGCAGCTAATGCCCTTTGAGACCACTTGTTGTTTTTACATGAACATTTCAACTTTATTTTTATTTTCAGAACACATTCTTTGAGAAAGTTTTGTAGCGGTATACATGGGAGTAATAATGTTTGTGTAACTGACATTCCTCTTTCTAAGCCAATCCCAAACTTGATACTCCCACGGTATGCAACAGTTGATAATAAGTATCATGAAACTCAAGTGACAGTTTTAGATAATGGATTGAAAGTCGCCACTCAAGATAAATTTGGACAGTTCTGCACAGTTGGAGGTTCGTATTAGACCAAAGAAAAAAATTATCTTGTCCAGGCCTGGTAATAAAAGCCTTACATTTAGGTCTGCATGATGTATGTGTTTTGTGATTATTGTGTTTCTACAGAATCTTTTATCGCATTGAGTCTCATTTTGGGGGACTCTTAGCTATGAGTCCTGCTTACACATTGAGTAGCTATACAGTACGTGGAGAGTGGATTGTAACTAAATCAGGAGTGGGGTTATCACCCAAGCTATAACTTTCAAATTGTGTACACATCGACAACAAACACAAGCAATGTTTCAGCCAATGGACCTCCGGGTTTAACCCGGAGGTCCATTGGCTGAAACTTTGCTTGTGCTTGTTGTGCTTTGCAGCAAATTTGCAATTATTGCTTGGGTGGAATCTCCACTCTGCAGGTGATTTAGTGATAATACACTCTCCACGTACATGTACTGTACCTTCCCCAAAACAAGTTGAGTCACAATACATAGTGGATATCTAGTGTTTTCGAGTGGCTGATACAAAATCTTATTTTTTGCGTGCTAACCTTTTCTCTCAGTCACAAGTGAGATAATTTTCGGTATCCACTCAAAAAAATTTTCTTTTTATTTTCTTATGTGGTAATTCCACTCATTTCAACCATGATTTGATGCATGAAAGTAAACAGTGCATTGAATCATTGATACGCGGAAGTGATTTGATCGATACTCAGAACAGATAGCGTCTTGCAGTCTGATTCAGTTGGCGGGTTTCTAGTCCAAACATGGCCTGAAAGTCCGTAATATAAGTTTCTGGTTTGGTACGTCCTTTCAAAGGACGTACCAAACCCAAAACTCATATTACAGACTTTCAGGCCATGTTTGGACTAGCGGGTCTCATGCATCAATTCAAGGTGAATACATGTTGAATTATTGCTGGAAATGATCGGTATCCACTCAAAAACACTAGATTTTCTTTTCATTATACGTTTCTAGAACAAATTGATCATTTCCAGTGATAATTTGACTCGTATTCACCTTGAACTGATGCTTTGAAAGCCGCCATTTTGATTGATACATTGAAAGTGAAAATTTCGAAATCTTCACATTGGGGGATACGATTTCTATCTTTCCACAGTTTGTTTGATAATCTACCATTTAGCATATAATAAAAGGTTGTATACATGCACAATGAGTGCATAACACATTTATCTACGCTTCAGACAAAAAATAAAACGCTGACCATGACTTCTCACAAATGATTAACAAAACTGATCAAAATAATAGATCACCATTTTCATTTCTCTCAACCCGTCAGTATATGAAGAAATTCCTTCAGCATTAGAGCTGTAGGTTAACCGAAACCGAACCGAGGTTTTTAGTTTTTTAAAAAAACCGAAACCGAAACCATCGACATCCCGTAATGTAAGGTTTTTCGTTTTTTATTAAATACTCTCTTGCTGCAGAAATTCACAGAATGTAGCCATCCCAGAGTAGTGAGAGTACCCAGACACTGCCAATGGCAGTGTCTGGGTACTCTCACTACTCTGGAAAGGCTACATTCTGTGAATTTCCGACATTTCAGTTTAGTTGTGTTTGCAGCTTTCCTCAAGTTGCGTGTAGGTGTCAGACCTCGAAAAATGGCCAAGCACAATAAAAGTTCTGTATATTTAGGTAATTATTATATTGGCTTCCCTGATTCTTCAAGTATTATAACTTATTTCAGGCATTCATTGAGTTTCACTCAATTTCACTACCATTCAGTTATGACTCCGGGCATAAGAATGAGTTTTATTGAATTTTACTTGGCCTCATGAACAAACCGAAAACCGAACCGAACCGAGGTTTTTCTCCACCTGAAAAACCAAAACCGAAACCGAACAAGAAATGTAAAAACCTACAGCTCTATTCAGCATGAATGAAATTGTACATTCAGAAAAAAATAATCAAACTCGGCCCAAGTATGCTTTTTCCGTTGAGCAATGATATTGCAAATCAAATTCAATTCATTTCATGAGATCATCCAAGACACATATGGCTGGTTTGTGAAAAGAACTAGGAAATTATTTTTTGTAATGCGCAGGAATCGCTTTAAATACATGACGTCACTTCATTCAAAATTTTTAGAAGCGATCAAATCGCAATGAGCTTGATGTTATGCTTCAGAATTTTCTCGCCATTACTTTCAATTTTTGTGATGCACTTCCATCTTTTTTTGTCTTTGTGTTTTGATTGGTACATTGTTTATGTAATGGATCGTGCAATTCCTTGCAGCGTGGAATTATTTTGAGGCAAAATTGATGCACCGTTCATTGCAGCATTCATTCCTGGTAATTCACATTGCTGTGGAAAACTAGTGCTTCTGTGGCAATTGCTGTGAAGCCTGTTCGATTGTGTAACGATCATCAGGGGCAGAGCATAGTCTCAATTGCCATGTATATGTAGTCTTACCCGGAGGTCCATTGGCTGAAACTTTGTGCACAGGCCGTATGTGCAGAATTTGATAGCCTTACTATCGTCATAACGCGTAGATTAACGTGCAAATCGACGTGTATTTGTGCGCATTTCAGGACAGGACTTCTAGTTTTAACTGTATGAAGCGATTTCATTGTAACTTGGTAGGTTAACTTGGCATGATGTCTAGATGAGACTTTCCTATTTTGGTCATGATCGGTCTGCCATTACCGCTGATTGTGCACGTGACCTAGATTCCTTTAGCGCTGTCTAAGAGGTCAGTTTTATAAAGGGATTTGATTATAACTTGGTAGGATGATTCGGAATGATATAGATGAGACTGTCCTATTTATGTCGTGCTCGGTCAACCATGACCACTGGACTCGCTCGTGACCTAGATTCCTTTAGCAAAGTCTTTGAGCCATATTTTTGAAAGGATTTCATTGTAACTTGGTAGGATGACTCGTTTTGGAAAGATTTTACTGTAACTTGGTAACTTTGGTTGACATACGCTAACTGTGAGGGTCCACATCTACTGAAGCGTCATTTCTTTAGTACAATGTACACCTCAAATTGTTCTTGTTGAAAACATAGTGTGGAGGGCACAGAACTTAACATATTCTCAATTATTACAGTTCTTGTCTTTTTTCATAATCCTTTCATAAACATTGATCATTATCCTTTTTCATCTAAAACTACACACAGTCAAGTTAAGCTGCAGTGTCATTGACACTTTCATTTTGAAAGCTCTGATAGTGCTTTCTATCTAACACTCAACCAGTTAACCCTTTACCCAATGCAGACGATATCAAAATTTATTATTTTAAATATCATTTTTTCAAATTTTTCAAAAATTTTCAACAAAACCATATCATGTGACCCCTCGTTGGAACGAGCTCGATGAGCTTGTTCCAATGAGGGGTCACATGATATGGTTTTGTTGAAATTGTTTGAAAAATAATATTTTAAAAAAATAAATGAATTTGCATATTATGCGGGCGGATGCGGCCGATTCGTTGGGTAAAGTGTTAACTGTATGAATAATATTTTCCCTTTACCCAATGAATAATATGTAAATTTAGCAGTTGAAAAAATATTTTTCAAAACATTTCAACACAACCATATCATGTGACCCCTAATTGGATCAACCTTATCAAGCTTGTTCCAGTGAGGGGTCACATGATATTGTTTTGTTGAAATTTTGGGAAAAATTTTATGAACTAATATTTAAAATAATAAATTTTGATATCATCTACATTGGGTAAAGGGTTATTGATTGTGGTACGTATGTTCAGATATCTGAACAGTCTTTCGATATCCTGGTATACCGCAGTATGTGCAAAAGAGGAATATTCTTTAAAATCTTCTTGAGAACCACCATTCAGAATGTTTTGATACTTGATATACAACACCCTAGCAGGGCTCAGATTCAAGTTTGTTCAAATCAAGTCTCTGGATTTATATTTGGGTTCTCTTTAAATTTTAACTTAGTGTTATATGACGAACCGAGGTTGATATTTGCACTCCCTACATGTAGTTTTGCATTACAGAAAATCTGGGCATTATTTCTGTTGTAGCTTCATAATACTAGATAAAAAAAATCTAGCATTTAGTTATAAAGAGTTATAAATAATTGAATAACTTAATTCCTCTGTAGTGTTAACTAGTGATAGATGCTAATTAAATCCTTCTTTAAACAACTATTGTCAGGTGAGCATTTAAGGTCACATACTTATGTGACCTTGATAATTTTACGGGTGAAGGAAGGCAGAGTACCTGGAGAGAACCACTGAGCATCAACAAGCAGCTGTCAGCTCCTCAACATTCTAACTATTGAAGGTCCGCTCACGCAGGGTTACAATGGTTGAAGACATCTGCACCATTGATGTCCAGTACATGTACGCATTCAGACATGGCATCATAATGCTCCCATGTAGGCAACCGTGATAAAGCGCCTTGCCCAAGGACACAACGCGGATAGTCCCAGATGGGGATCGAACTCTGGACCTCTAGCATAGAAGTCCAACAGTCTACCACTGAGCCACCACGCTCACCAACTTAATTCAGACAGTGAAAACATTGAACTCCTGTACTCTCAAAACACCATCTTAATTCAGACAGTGTAAGCATTGAACTCCTGTATTCTCAAAGCACCATCTTAATTCAGACATGGAAGGCATTGAACTCCTGTACTCTCAAAACACCATCTTAATTCAGACAGAAAAAGCATTGAACTCCTGTGCTCTCAGAACACCATCTTAATTCAGCAAAACACCATCTTAATTGAGGCACTGAGAGCACTGAACTGCTGTACACTCAAAACACCATCTTAATTGAGGCAGTGAGAGTACTGAACTCCTGTATTCTCAAAACACCACTTTAATTGAGGAAGTGAGAGCACTGAACTCCTGTACCCTCATAACACCATCTTAATTGAGGCAGTGAGAGCACTGAACTCCTGTACTATCAAAACACCATCTTAATTGAGGCAGTGAGAGCAATGAACTCCTGTACCCTCAAAACCCCATCTTAATTGAGGCACTGAGAGCACTGAACTCCTGTACTCTCAAAACACCATCTTAATTGAGGCAGTGAGAGCACTGAACTCCTGTACCCTCAAAACACCTTCTTAATTGAGGCAGTGAGAGCACTGAACTCCTGTACCCTCAAAACACCATCTTAATTGAGGCAGTGAGAGCACTGAACTCCTGTACTCTCAAAACACCATCTTAATTGAGGCAGTGAGAGTACTGAACTCCTGTACCCTCATAACACCATCTTAATTGAGGCACTGAGAGCACTGAACTCCTGTACTATCAAAACACCATCTTAATTGAGGCAGTGAGAGCAATGTACTCCTGTACCCTCAAAACACCATCTTAATTGAGGCAGTGAGAGCACTGAACTCCTGTACCCTCAAAACACCATCTTAATTGAGGCAGTGAGAGTACTGAACTACTGTACTCTCAAAACACCATCTTAATTGAGGCAGTGAGAGCACTGAACTCTTGTACTCTCAAAACACCATCTTAATTGAGGTACTGAGAGGACTGAACTCATGTATCCTCAAAACACCATCCTATTTGAGGTAGTGAGAGCACTGAACTACTGTGCTCTCAAAACACCGTCTTAATTGAGGTAGTGAGAGCACTGAACTGCTGTACTCTCAAAACACCATCTTAATTGAGGCAGTGAGAGTACTGAACTCCTGTATTCTCAAAACACCACTTTAATTGAGGCAGTGAGAGCACTGAACTCCTGTACTCTCAAAACACCATCTTAACTGAGACAGCGAGAGCACTGAACTCCTGTACCTTCAAAACACCATCTTAATTGAGGCAGTGTGAGCACTGAACTCCTGTACCCTCAAAACACCCTCTTAATTGAGGTAGTGAGAGCACTGAACTCCTGTACCCTCATTACACCATCTTAATTGAGGCAGTGAGAACACTGAACTCCTGTACCCTCAAAACACCATCTTAATTGAGGCAGTGAGAGCACTGAACTCCTGTACCCTCAAAACACCTTCTTAATTGAGGCAGTGAGAGTACTGAACTCCTGTACCCTCAAAACACCATCTTAATTGAGGCAGTGAGAGCACTGAACTCCTGTACCCTCAAAACACCATCTTAATTGAGGCAGTGAGAGCACTGAACTCCTGTACCCTCAAAACACCATCTTAATTGAGGCAGTGAGATCACTGAACTCCGTTTTCCCTCAAAACACCTTCTTAATTGAGGCAGTGAGAGCACTGAACTCCTGTACCCTCAACACACCATCTTAATCGAGGCAATGAGAGCACTGGACACCTGTACCCTCAAAACACCATCTTAATTGAGGCAGTGAGAGCACTGAACTCCTGTACCCTCAAAACACCATCTTAATTGAGGCACTGAGAGCACTGAACTCCTGTACCCTCAAAACCTCTAGCATAGAAGTCCAACAGTCTACCACTGAGCCACCACGCTCACCAACTTAATTCAGACAGTGAAATCATTGAACTCCTGTACTCTCAAAACACCATCTTAATTCAGACAGTGTAAGCATTGAACTCCTGTATTCTCAAAGCACCATCTTAATTCAGACATGGAAGGCATTGAACTCCTGTACTCTCAAAACACCATCTTAATTCAGACAGAAAAAGCATTGAACTCCTGTGCTCTCAGAACACCATCTTAATTCAGCAAAACACCATCTTAATTGAGGCACTGAGAGCACTGAACTGCTGTACACTCAAAACACCATCTTAATTGAGGCAGTGAGAGTACTGAACTCCTGTATTCTCAAAACACCACTTTAATTGAGGAAGTGAGAGCACTGAACTCCTGTACCCTCATAACACCATCTTAATTGAGGCAGTGAGAGCACTGAACTCCTGTACTATCAAAACACCATCTTAATTGAGGCAGTGAGAGCAATGAACTCCTGTACCCTCAAAACCCCATCTTAATTGAGGCACTGAGAGCACTGAACTCCTGTACTCTCAAAACACCATCTTAATTGAGGCAGTGAGAGCACTGAACTCCTGTACCCTCAAAACACCTTCTTAATTGAGGCAGTGAGAGCACTGAACTCCTGTACCCTCAAAACACCATCTTAATTGAGGCAGTGAGAGCACTGAACTCCTGTACTCTCAAAACACCATCTTAATTGAGGCAGTGAGAGTACTGAACTCCTGTACCCTCAAAACACCATCTTAAATGAGGCAGTGAGAGCACTGAACTCCTGTACCCTCAAAACACCTTCTTAATTGAGGCAGTGAGAGTACTGAACTCCTGTACCCTCAAAACACCATCTTAATTGAGGCAGTGAGAGCACTGAACTCCTGTACCCTCAAAACACCATCTTAATTGAGGCAGTGAGAGCACTGAACTCCTGTACCCTCAAAACACCATCTTAATTGAGGCAGTGAGATCACTGAACTCCGTTTTCCCTCAAAACACCTTCTTAATTGAGGCAGTGAGAGCACTGAACTCCTGTACCCTCAACACACCATCTTAATCGAGGCAATGAGAGCACTGAACACCTGTACCCTCAAAACACCATCTTAATTGAGGCAGTGAGAGCACTGAACTCCTGTACCCTCAAAACACCATCTTAATTGAGGCACTGAGAGCACTGAACTCCTGTACCCTCAAAACACCATCTTAATTGAGGCAGTGAGAGCACTGAACACCTGTACCCTCAAAACACCATCTTAATTGGGGCAGTGAGAGTACTGAACTCCTGTACTCTCAAAACACCATCTTAATTGAGGCAGTGAGAGCACTGAACTCCTGTATCCTCAAAACACCATCTTAATTGAGGCAGTGAGAGCACTGAACACCTGTACCCTCAAAACACCATCTTAATTGAGGCAGTGAGAGCACTGAACTCCTGTACCCTCAAAACACCATCTTAATTGAGGCACTGAGAGCACTGAACTCCTGTACTCTCAAAACACCATCTTAATTGAGGCAGTGAGAGCACTGAACTCCTGTATCCTCTAAACACCATCTTAATTCAGACACTAAGAGCACTGAACTCCTGTACTCTCAAAACACCATCTTAATTGAGGCAGTGAGAGCACTGAACTGCTGTACTCTCAAAACACCATCTTAATTGAGGTGCCTAGTAGTACTGAACTCCTGTATTCTCAAAACACCACTTTAATTGAGGCAGTGAGAGCACTGAACTCCTGTACCCTCAAAACACCATCTTAATTGAAGCAGTGAGAGCACTGAACTCCTGTACTCTCAAAACACCATCTTAATTGAGGCAGCGAGAGCACTGAACTCCTGTACTCCCAAAACACCATCTTAATTGAGGCAGCGAGAGCACTGAACTCCTGTACTCCCAAAACACCATCTTAATTGAGGTAGTGAGAGCACTGAACTCCTGTACTCTCAAAACACAATCTTAATTGAGGTACTGAGAGGACTGAACTCACGTATCCTCAAAACACCATCCTATTTGAGGTAGTGAGAGCACTGAACTACTGTACTCTCAAAACACCATCTTAATTGGGGTAGTGAGAGCACTGAACTGCTGTACTCTCAAAACACCATCTTAATTGAGGCAGTGAGAGTACTGAACTCCTGTATTCTCAAAACACCACTTTAATTGAGGCAGTGAGAGCACTGAACTCCTGTACTCTCAAAACACCATCTTAACTGAGACTGCGAGAGCACTGAACTCCTGTACCTTCAAAACACCATCTTAATTGAGGCAGTGAGAGCACTGAACTCCTGTACCCTCAAAACACTATCTTAATTGAGGCAGTGAGAGCACTGAACTCCTGTACCCTCAAAACACCATCTTAATTGAGGCAGTGAGAGCACTGAACTCCATTTTCCCTCAAAACACCTTCTTAATTGAGGCAGTGAGAGCACTGAACTCCTGTACTCTCAACACACCATCTTAATCGAGGCAATGAGAGCACTGAACTCCTGTACCCTCAAAACACCATCTTAATCGAGGCAGTGAGAGCACTGAACTCCTGTCCCCTCAAAACACCATCTTAATTGAGGCAGTGAGAGCACTGAACTTCTGTACTCTCAAAACACCATCTTAATTGAGGCAGTGAGAGCACTGAACTCCTGTACCCTCAAAACACCATCTTAATTAAGGTTGTGAGAGCACCGAACTCCTGTACTCTCAAAACACCATCTTAATTGAGGCAGTGAGAGGACTGAACTCCTGTATCCTCAAAACACCATCCTAATTGAGGCAGTGAGAGCACTGAACTACTGTACTCTCAAAACACCATCTTAATTGAGGCAGTGAGAGCACTGAACTCCTGTACTCTCAAAACACCATCTTAATTGAGGCAGTGAGAGGACTGAACTCCTGTATCCTCAAAACACCATCCTAATTGAGACAGTGAGAGCACTGAACTACTGTACTCTCAAAACACCATCCTAATTGAGGCAGTGAGAGCACTGAACACCTGTACTCTCAAAACACCATCTTAATTGAAGCAGTGAGTGCACTGAACTCCTGTACCCTCAAAACACCATCTTAATTGAGGCAGTGAGAGCACTGAACTCCTGTACCCTCAAAACACCATCTTAATTGAGGTAGTGAGAGCACTGTACTCCTGTACTCAGAAAACACCATCTTAATTGAGGCAGTGATGGCACTGAACTTCTGTACTCCGAAAACACCATCTTAATTAAGGCAGTGAGAACACTGAGCTCCTGTACTCTCAAAACACAATCTTAATCTTAATTGAACTGTTGTACCCTCAAAACACCATCTTAATTGATGCAGTGAGAGCACTGAACTCCTGTATCCTCAAAACACCATCTTAATTGATGCAGTGAGAGCACTGAACTCCTGTATCCTCAAAACACCATCTTAATTGAGGCATTGAGGGCACTGAACTCCTGTATCCTCAAAACACCATCTTAATTGAGGCAGTGAGGGCACTGAACTCCTGTACTCTCAAAACACCACCTCAATGGTGGCAGTGAGTGCACTGAACTCCTGTACGCTCAAAACACTATCTTAATTGAGGTAGTGAGAGCACTGAACTCCTGTACATTAATCACAAATCTGTGTTGTTTTTGTGATCATAGTAAAAAAGACTCTTTATGAGTTAAAATTAGCTGATTAATTTTCAATAAACCTTTTTGTGTAGTTGGTCTGGTATCCAGGGGTTCTTTTGGATGTCTTCATGGGCCGAATATGGGTCTCTTTCCACATCTAGTGATGCTACCTGAGCACCTTAGCATAGTTTAAAAGTTTCGAATTAAATACCCTAGGAGCTGATTTTCCAACGATGAAAGTGGTTCCACTGGAACCACCTGGTGCCAAATCAAAATTCCAAAACCACATCATGCACATCTATAGTTGCTACCTGAACACATTAGCATAGTTTAAACATTTAGAATTAAATATGCTAGGAGCCTTTCAATGAAAACTGATTTCCTAACGATAAAAGTGGTTCCACGGGAACCACCTGGGGCCAAATCAAGATTCCGAAACCTTTATGCACATCTAGAGATGTTACCTGACACATTAGCATAGTTTAAACGTTTCGAATTAAATACCCTAGGAGCTTTTCGATGAAATCTGATTTCCTAACAATAAAAGTGGTTCCACGGGAACCACCTGGGGCCAAATCAAAATTCTGAAACCTTTATGCACATCTAGAGATGTTACCTGAACACCTCAGCATAGTTTAAACGTTTCGAATTAAATGCTGTAGGAGCTTTTCAATGAAAACTGATTTCGTAACAATAAAAGTGGTTCCACTGGAACCACCTGGGGCCAAATCAAAATTCTGAAATCTTCATGCACATCTAGAGATGTTACCTGAACACCTTAGCATAGTTTAAACGTTTCGAATTAAATACCGTAGGAGCTTTTCAATGAAAACTGATTTCCTAACGATAAAAGTGGTTCCACTGGAACCACCTGGGGCCAAATCAAAATTCCAAAACCTTCATGAACTTCTAGAAATGTAACCTAAACACATTAGCATAGTTTAAACGTTTCAAAGTAAATACCCTAGGAGCCTTTCGAAGAAAACTGATTTTCCAACTGGAACCCTAGGAGCCTTTCAGGTGTGACGTATGGATGGACAGACGGACGTACTGATGGAGATCACGACTATATCCCCACATTTTTAAAAATGCGGGGATAATTAATAATATCTCGTCATCCCATTTTTCCATTACTATTCTAAGAAGTCTTGTTCCAATAGGCAAATATTTGGGTCATTCTAGAATGAAGTTTTCCAGTGTCTCTGTTCAAAAAAAAAAAAAAAAAAAATTCAAATCGTGTTCATTATCATTTATTTTTGCTATGTGAAGGGGTTCTGTCCAAGACGCGGTGGCTCAGTAGGTAGAGGTGCAGGCTGCAAGCCAAGAGGTCCTCGGTTCGAATCCCACCTGCGGCAACCACATTGTGTCCTTGGGCAAGACACTTCATCTCCATTGCCAGCATGGGGGCACGATGATGCCGTGTACTAAGGCGTACTGCACGTCGATGGTACGCATGTCTTCAACCAATCTAACCCTGCCTGTGCTGCAGTGCAGAGTTATGATGTTGGGGAGTTGGCAGCTGCTCGTCGTTGCTCGGTGGTTCTCTCTGGGTACTCCGGCTTCCTCCACCCATAAAACTGCCACGGTCATGATTAGTCATTGTGCATAAATATGTGACCTTAACCATTATTAAATAAATAACAATAAATAATTCTGTCCAAGAAGTCAATTAAGGTAAAGGGGCTTTGTCCTGAGGGGGTTTTGTCAGCTGGATTTGTTTCCAAAAGGGTTTTGTCTTGAGGGGGTTATATCCTAGATTGATAATGTTCAGTCCTTTGCTAACTCCGTATTTATCATCCGGATTCATGCTGACCCACTTTCCTGTTATACATTCATATTTTTTACACCTTAAAATAAGATAAACTGCGAGTTAAGTTGTGATTTATTTTATCAGTTACATGTTATACTAAGCAGAATACATCTATAAAATCCCTTACAAACAATTTGGAAAGACTGAAATCTGAAATAAATGTTCAAAGCATGTGCAGATGCTGAATTAGTTCAGCGATCTGAACGTAATGGCTACCCCTCTACGTTCAGATTCTTCCCATTCAATCCTATAGAAAAAGTTCCCATCAAGTTTTTATGGGAACTCAAAACTCGCAAATAGGAATATATATCAAGCTTTCATCCTTATTACCTGCTGCAATCGATAGTACATGTATTTCCTTACATTTGGGCAGAGTTTAATGATCCAAACTATGTTTTATCCTTTAATTATCATTATATGAATACTCTCGGAGCGTCAACGAATGTTTCGAAATCGTTCATGTTTTTGTATAAATATAAAAGAGTAAAAACAATAACCTGGTAATGGCGCCGAAATGAATAGACCTTTTCATCGATGCGGAATCGGAATCTCGATCTCATTCGCGCAGAGGAGGTTATCAAACTCGATCACATTTGCACAGAGGAGGTTATATTCAATTAACAGGGTTATTCAGTTAAGAGATTTATTACACATCCATTAAATTTTAAACCCTTGTATTCAACGGAATCGCTGCTATGATATAAATGATTCTGTGTTCAATGGGTGATATACAAGCCGGAACTTTTTTACCGCACCGTTTAGTTACACTTCAAAAAGTTTCCAAATTTCATTATACATCATCGACCGCCTGTCGCATAGTGTGAAAATGAAAACGTCCAAAGCAAAATAAAGTTGGTTCACAAAAAATTAGCTAATATTTTTAAAAAGCCCAATCATTTCCAACCAGAACATTAACCCAGTCCCGTGGCCGTCTCGTTTTGTGGATCCCATGATATCTAAATTGGTCAACTTTATTTCGGTAAATCTTTGTAGATCTTGACATGCTTCGAACTTCTTTAAAAACGTTTCTCCCAGCTGTTTTGCAAATCTACACATATTTGTACTTATATTTTTACTAACAGTAATAGCCACCAAATGGTTAGGCGTAAATGAGCTCCAGCCCATTCACGCCTAACCATTTGGTGGCTATTACTGATAGTAAACAGCGATACAAATTTCAATAAACACTGGTTCCAAAAAAGTTTTGATTTTTTATCGATCCATATGATCAGTACAGCTTCAGTCAAAACAAACTTTTCACCTTTGGGTTTAATTATCGGAATTAAAATTTGTGTATTTAAATGAATTTTAATGCATGGGTTCTGTAATAAACACAGAACGCGATGTGTGTTTGAATCAGTGGGTGTTTTACATAACTCGTTGGGGTAGCGTAATCATATGGCTCTCGCGAAATATTACTTCGACATTCCAACTCGTTATGTAAAGCACCCACCGATTCAAATACACATCACGTTCTGTCTATATCTAATTAAGTGGGCTCCATTGTATGAACCAACACTCTGTTAATCAGTACTGAAGGGTATCATTCAAATGGTATACCATTGAATAATTTGTAGTTTGGGAAGTCATTGCAGACTGCAGGGAACATAGAATCTTCAGTCTTGTACACACGAACGACCCCTTTGGAACGGGTCCGGGTCTTTTCGGCCTCGGGAACATTCGGCCCCAGGTATTTTTCCAGGAAGATTCGGCCTCAGTCGAGGCCGAATGTTCCCACTTTTGTGGCCGAATGTTCCCACTTTTGGTAAAACATTTCTGAGTTTGGGAGATAAAAAGTAACTTCAAAAGATATTTTTTTAGTTCATTTTGTTGTGTTTTTTTGTATATTAGGTGTTTTTCCAGAATATTTTTTTTAAAGAATAATATATATGACCTACCTTTATTCCTAAAGTCGAAATATATTAAGCACGAGACCGATCCACAATGAATAATGAAATATAAAATCCATTGTGTAAAATCCACTGTATTGAATAACAGAATGACAATATGTGTGCTCCAATGCCGACATGCAAACCCGAAATGATATACTTCTTCTTTGGGTGTTGATTGGCACAACTCAGCTTTAAAAGTTTGTTTTTGTAAGTTCTTCTGAAGTAGTGATCAAAGTTCTGGCCTCTGATGAGATACTCATAGAGCGTTTTTACAGTAGGACTCAAACTTGATTGATTTAATCGCACTTGATTGGGCGATCATATATACTGTTTTTACAGTTTCTTTGAACACTTAAACCTTTTTATGTAGACTGTAACTATATCCCTCTCTCTTATAGGTTGATGGATGACTTCCAGCTTTAAAAAAACTCTCGTGGATTCGTAAGCAAATAAAGTTGTAAAACAAATAAAGTTGTTCGGGTCTCAAGGGATTTAAATCCCACATCGTCCCTGTGCGCCCTCTATGCGCTGAAACCTTTCATTTCATTAATTGCTTCAGCTTTCAGAAACACATATCGGTGGATTTTTTCCTTTTTGTAACCGTTATGGATAGCATGCTGAGGCTACTCCCAAACCAGTGACTGTTTGGGTTTCTTTTTCTGTTTTTCTAAAACAACCAACAAACTGCGATTTCAGTATTCATAAGGAAATAAAATTATAAAGCAAAGTTATTCGGGTTGTGCAAGGGATTTAAATCCCACATCATCCCCGTACGCCTTCGGCACGCTGAAACTTTTCATTCATTTGAGTCCAATATCAATCTTGCTTGCTTACTTGCTTGTCCAAAGGTATCCAAGAAGTTAGAGGAAGCATCGGAGAAATATAAAGAGAATGATATAACTACATCTAGATTTTTGAGGTTGTGTGCCAGTATATATAAAGTGTAAATGTATTTTATATTGTGTATATTTTATATTACACGGTATTTATTTTTGTTGTTAGTTGTAATAAAGGTATTTAAACTCATATGAAACCGCGTCTCTCTTAGTCTCCCTTGTTGAAAACGGAGGCCGAATGTTCCCAGGCCGAATGTTCCCAGGCCGAATGTTCCCTGGGCCGAATGTTCCCGAGGCTGAATGTTCCCGAGGCCGAAAAGACCCGCTCCCTTTGGAACAACCAGAGCCGTGGAAGTCAGAAAATCGTCACAAAGGTCAGGTCACTTGTAGTACAAAGTTTCTGACTTGTGTAAGAATGGAGGAAGTTTTATGCTTGAAACTTCTGGAAATTAGTTATAGAAATGAAACATTTGCACAAATGTTCTACCCTTTAAATTATTCACTTTAATCAGAGATATTTTGGCAGTTCCATTTTATCTCAACACAGAAGTGTACACGTTCAAACATCGTCATTTTTAAATTTGTTTTGTAAGTTTATCAGAGTTTGTTTGTTGAATTTATGGGAAACGACTATTATCGACTGACCGTCGATTAATGCTGGCGATCAGTCGACTATGAAAATTGACAGTTGTGACAGCCTTAATTACAAGCCTCTAGACTAATACACATGCTCTCAAATACTGAAGGGAAAAACTAGTGTGTACAACCCATTTTAACTGACAGAGTGCTAAATTATTTTTCAAAAGCGATTTCTAATAAGGCAAGTATTTTTTTTCCAGGTTACCATGCTACAAGCAAAAGGAGCCCCTGTTTAGTAAGATTTTGTTCATGAACAATTGTTTTGTTATATTTTATTGGAGAGTGCCCCTGAGAGAGGCTTCTAAGGCTTCTAGCACTCAACCAGTTAATACTAACTACCATCACATCAGTAGCAATTACTGTTTACATTAACACTTTACCCAACGCATACGATATCAAAATTTATTATTTTAAATATAATTTTTTGAAATTTTTCAAAAAATTTCAACAAAACCATATCATGTGACCCCTCGTTGGAACGAGCTCGATGAGCTCGTTCCAACGAGGGGGTCACATGATATGGTTTTGTTGAAATTTTTGGAAAAATAATATTTTTTCAACTACTGAATTTGCATATTATGCGGGTGGATGTGGGCGATTCGTTGGGTAAAGGGTTAATTGCACAACTGGATATGCCCACAATTTTAGCTCACCTTGACAAAGTCAAGCTGAGCTAATCTCATCACTCTCCGTCCGTCGTCCATCAACACCATGTTTTGGTCTTCTCCTCCAAAACCACTGGACCAATTCAAGTGAAAGTTTGTGTGAGTGATGGTCCCGAAGGGGCATTGCATTTTTGTTCGACTCAACATGCCCAACTCTTTTGGGAAGTTTTGGGGAAAAATGCTCCAAAATATTTTTAAAATCTTCTCATGAACCAGTGGGTACAGTGACTTGATATTTGTTATGGAGCTTCCTTTTGAGGTGTAGAATCAAGTTTGTTCGAATGAAGTTCGTGAAGCAATATTTGGCTTTGTATAGGGAGGGGTAAGATTTTTGACCCTGCCCAAAATTTATATTTTCTGAACCGATGGTTTGATTTGAACCAAGTTTGGTATGTGGTATTATGGGGTCATAAGTGCTTGACTCGTGCAAAAAAAAAAATTCCTGCATCCCCATGGGAACCCCAGGAGCTAGAAATAGAAATATTTTCAAACGCCCATATTTCTCAAACCACACGGAACAGAGAGCTGTTATTTATAAATGCCATCAGTTATGTTAGGGTGTTCTGTAGAGGGCATAGAAAAAATGCTGAGTCAGCATATTTGCAAAAATTAAAAAAAATCTTTTCTCCAGAACCAAGGGTCAAAATCTTTTGATATTCGAAATACAGCATTCATAGGGGGGTCAGATACAAGTTTGGTAAAATTAATTAATTGGTTCATATTTGGGCTCAATACAGGAGCCCAAATTTTTAACTTCGGGCAATATGGGGAATAGTCTTTAAAAATCTTCTTCAGAACCACCAGTCAGAATCTTTTAATGTTTGGTATACATCATTGTTATGAGGATCAGATTCAAGATTGTTCAAACCAAGTCCTGAGGTTAATATTTGGGGTTCCTTTGGAAGCCAAATTTTAACTTAGTTCAATATGAGGGATAGTTTTTAAAATTCTTCTTCTTCAGCTCCACCAGTCAGAAGCTTTCTGATTTGGTATCAGGGGGGGGGTCAGATTCAAGTTTGTTCAAGTCGGGTCCATAGGTTAATATTTGGGCTCGCTATAGTAGCCCAAATTTTAACTTAGTGCAATATGAGGAAATTTCTTTAAAAATCTTCTTCTTCAGATCCACTAGTCAGAATGCTTTCATATTTGGTATACAACATCTCCAGGAGGGTCAAATTCAAGTTTGTTCAATTTGAGTACCTGGGTTGATATTTGGTCTCCATATGGGAACCTGAAATTTAACTAAGTACAATATGAGGGCACTTCTTCAAAAATCTTCTTCAGATTCACCCATCAGAATCCTTTCATTTTTGGTTTACAACATCCCTAGGGGAGACAAATTCAAGTTTGTTCAAATTGGTTCCCTTGGTTAATATTTGGGCTCCCTATGGTAGCCCTAATATTAACTTTAGTGCAATATGAGGAAATTTTTAAAAAAATCTTCTTCTTCAGTTCCATTAGACAGAATGCTTTTATATTTGGTATACAACATCCCTAGGGGGTGGGGTGGGATGGGGGTGGGGTGGGGGTGTCAGATTCAAGTTTGTTCAAATTGGTTCCACAGGTTAATATTTGGAATCGCTATATGGTAGCCCAAATTTTAACTTAGTGCAGTATAAAGAAATTTCTTTAAAATTTTTCATCCAGATCTAACAGTCAGAATGCTTTCATATTTGGTATACAACATTGCTAGGGAGGTCAGATTCAACTTTATTCAAATCAAGTGTCTGGGTTAATATATGTGCTCCCTATGGGAGCCGTAATTGGCCATGTAGCTGAAGAATTAGAAACTTTATATTCAGTACCCTCTAGAGGTGTGTAACTAAGATTAATCCACATAGGTTGTATCAAGGGGCTTCAAAGGGGTTCTCCACATTTTACATTACGATAAACTGAAGAAAAGGTATGATGCTTGGACTATTTTTGTCACTCCTGAGGGGCTCAAGGATTGACAATGTGTCCTATGAAGATGGATTGCTTAATGTAGACTCATTCTTGGACTCTGTTTATATCGTGTTCTGTTCAAGGTGAACACTTCAGGCCCCGTGGGGCTTCATGTTTATTTTATAAATGGGCAGGACAAAGGAAAAATATTCATACAATAAGAAAATTATTCATGGAGTCAGGAAAAACTCACCTCGACCAATCATATGTGTATGCAAGAAAATTGGATATCATTAACCCTTTCAACACTAGTGCCATGGACGGTATCATTTCAGTCAATACTGTCAACAGCGAAATGGGCGAAGCCATCCTGGTTTGTTGGGAGGTTCAGTGATAATTTAATCCAACAGAACAGTCGAGCTGTTGGATTAAATTATTACCGAGCCTCGCTTCAGATTTTTCGCTCTCTATATTGTCTGCTCGTCCACTACCAATTTTTTCTTCATGCATTTTAAGCACACCAGGTTCAAAAGGTTTAAAGAATTGTATTTGAAAGTAAATTTTCCATTCAACAATTTGGGGATAACTATGTTGTATTTGATTGTTTGGGGCCATAAACAATGGTTTTACTGTCGCAAATTGAGTTTTGCAGGCGCAGCCTTAGCGGAACTGGTAAAATGGATATTTGCAACAGTAAAACCATCGTTTATGGCCCCAAACAATCAAATACAACATAGTTATCCCCATTCTAATATAATTCGGCTGAAAACGGAGATAGTATTTGATCTCCCAACTATAAAACAACACCTTGTTGAAGACAACAATTTAAATCTAAAAATACAGTCTTCGTGACATCATTTGAGAGTTCCGAACCAAATCACGAAATATATTTTACACTGCCACTATACAAATAGTTCCAAATGTTTTAGTCATTTATCACCAATTAGAAAATATATTTATATTTGTACTGACAACATTTCTCATGTTTTAATGTTTGTGACAATCTGAAAACAAAATACGCCGACTGCTTTCCCTGTTCAAAGTTTAGAGTTCTCATTGCGATGTTTCAGTTGGAGTAGGAAAGCACTCGAGGATTTACCATTAAAGTTAAAAATTTTGAGATCTTTGATTAGAAGACCTTGTTTAACCGTAATAATTACTTATGGTTGCAGAACAGTTGTTCATTTCAAACTGTTTCTGGGAAGTGATGTCTTGTGGAATTGGGCAACTGGTATTTAAATAATTTTTGCAGAACGAATAGTTCACCTCTCTTGTTTCTGTAGCTGTACATGTTGGTGCCATGAATGCAGGTGACAAATTAGAAAATGAAAGGACCGCTTGCACTTGAAGTCATTGTTATAACATCGCACACAGATCGGTCAGAAATATTGGGCCTTGAACAATTAAAATTATTATTGTGAGTTGCCAGAATTTTGGTTTTCTATTTCGCACATAGCGTCCATAAATTCTTCATCGTACAAAAAATTGCTATTTATAAATTATATTATAATATTGCTGACTGGTTCCACACGGTTGCCGTTAAGCCTGTCAAAATCAGTTTTTTCAACTCTCATTTCATTACTCAGCAGTCTCGGCCAAACCTTTTCCACATTAATATTAAACTTTCCAACTTCATCCATATTAATTACAGTTAATTACAAGAAAGATAGAACAGGGTTTTTTTTACAGAAAGTCAACACGTTCACAGCGTTTGTTCACCTTGGATACGGTAGTCAATGACTCCAAATGGAACGAAATAGAATGCCCACGTTTTCATCTTGACTTTCCTGAAATAGTTTTTGAAAACACAAAATTTCCAACAGGTTACGCCGATTTTACTGTCGCAAATTTTATTGATTAACCAATCAAATTTCGAGATTTATAGTAATCATATTAGAATAATTTATTTACTGTGTCACAATAAAATTTACTTTTCAGTGGTAATTGACTCTGGTTCAAGATACGAAGTTGCACATCCAAGTGGATTATCACATTTTCTGGAAAAATTAGCATTTTCTGTGAGTATTGCTCATAATCTTTACCTGATAATTTGGTTTTCAGATTAGTCCCTGTCACAATTTGTTACGTCTCTGTCATTATACCTGATAACGCCCCCTCGCCCACCTCCATTGGCACACATTAAATACGAGAGAAATGAGTAATCGAAAGTTTCTCAGTTACAATTCCTAGAAAGTAAGATCTTTTCCACTAGTGAACTTCTGGAGAAAAAGGGCACTCGCTGCCCATTTTGTCCACCCTATCCTCATGACAATGATGTGGCTGTCCCATGCTTCCGGCACCCTTGATGAACACTGATGCACTGGGCAAACTAAATTAACTTTTCTATTGTTATTAACCAGTAGGGTGCTAAGTAGTAGGGTGCTAAATTATTTTACGAAGGTGATTTGTAACACAAGTTTTTTTATTCAAGGGTACCATGCTACAAACAAAAGGAGCCCCTGTTTAGTAAGATTTTGTGCATAAACAATTTTTTTGTTACATTTTATTCGATAGTGCTAGCCAGAAAAAAAGCAGACTGTCATCTGCAAAATAACGTCCCCAGAGGGTGAATTTGGTGATGCTACCCTGCACAGCAGGGTAGCATCACTAAATTTACCCTCTGCGAACCTTAATCTGAATCAAGGTCTCAAATGTAAACAGAAAGAGGTACCCAGAGGATAAATTAGCCCACTATATTGGATAGCATCAGCAAATTCACCCTCTGGGAACCCCATTCTGCAAATGACAGATTGCTTATATTTTTATACTGTACCAATGACCCAGACATAGCTGGTGCTAACTCTTAAAATATAGGGCCAAACACAAATTTTGCCCCCCAATCCCCAAAATTTGCATCTAAAACTAAAGAAAACATGTCCTGAAAGGCCCTCCACACCTCGCCCCCACTGCGCATGCGCAGTGTCCAGGACGTTCCGAAATTGGCGCCATTTATCATTCTAAGTTTGGCCCTTCATCAGTTAACATCTGACTGATCTTTGTGCTTTTAAATCTCAGTTTAAATGATGCCAGACACATAAATATTAGTGAAATGGTGATTCTAAGGAGGATAGAAAAGGAGGAGAGGAAAAGAATGTGTGACAGAATATTATCAGGGCTGTAACTTAAAATTTTTTAATGAAATTATGTTAAGTTACCTATTTTCAAGGCAGCAGCCATTTTGTTGTCATTCTGATTATTTAGTTACACTGTTTTTTCAAGTGTTTTTCCTCTCTCCCTGTCCTTTAAGTTCCCCCTTGCTATTCTCCCATGCTTTTGGCATAGTTTCTGTAATTATTATTACTAAAATTTCTTGGGAGTTTTAGCTTAATAACAGAATGAATTCTGTTCTTTCCCCATGTTTACGTCTTCACCTACGGGTGGTTAGGCGTTGTGTTCTGCATCTTCCATCTGATGTTCTGCAGTTTCTTCCCTGGAAGTCTCTGTTTTGCATCAGATGGTGTATTTTTGGTAACTGATTTCGGGCCTGGGTGCCTGGAGTCTTATTTTAGTGTTTTTACACTCATTGTTTACATTTACAACAGCCCTCTGTGTGAGGGGGGGATTTCTAAAAAATAATATCTTTATGTTATTTTAATCATAACTAGATACATTATTATTGTTCGTAAGTGTTGAATAAATTGTTTAAAATATTTTTAAAATTTTTGTCCACACTTAGGCTTGGGATCCATTGGGGCTCAACGTTACTTTTCAGCAACTTGGGCTGTTCTGAAAAAATATTTTTTCAAAATATTTTGATTTCAATTATTTTTTCTATATTAATGGATCATATTATTATTATGTATTTTGATTGCCAGGGGTTAGTGCGAGTACCAGGACTTGTTTTCTTTTCACATTGAAAGGATATTGATCAATTGTTTTAGGAGGAAGTCTTCCTCTGACCTTATTATCATTCTATATGTGGTCAGTGTACTCGCATTAACTCCTGTTCTGTATCGTATGATTTCGATGACAATATGGGAAGCGTATGTCACGGTATGTTGTTGGGGATTTGGACACTCCGGTCCTTTCCCCGCAGGGTCACTCTACTTTATCAATTTCTATTTCAGACGATCAAGATTAGGGTGATGTATCTGTGATGTCTTCCAACAGTGTGCCTCCGTCGTCACAATTAATGAAGGGCTAGCGGAAAAGTGCTCATGTAATACGCCAATTGCCTAAGAGGACCCTAGTAGGTTCGACGGCCTTTGACGTCCGCTAGCTCGCCCGGTGTAGCGTCCATTCACCGAATGGTTCGGCAGCCGGGTTCGTCCGTTGCGGTCTAGAAGGAATTTTGGGGTGATGCGAGCACTATAAAATTAACTTAATGCACACCCAGTGACGGCGGATCGGAGGGAGAACGGAGGAAGCCTTTTAGTCCGGTTCATAGCTCGTTCCGGTCCATCCGGACGGCAAGCGAGAGAGGCCCCTCTCTCGTTCAACAACATCTGGCCCCAGATGTTGTGGTACAAATGTGTCGTTAGCGGAGCATACGTCCGTCGCTCGGGACGCTCCGTTGTATAGGCAGTCCGCTGAGACTGCTAAGGCTTCCTCTTCTCGTCAGCGCACACGACCGCACCTTGGCTGCGTGACCGCCGATATATTACCAGCTTCGCCGATCAAGGATTCTTCGGCGACCAGGTCACACCATCCGGCAGCCAGGGATTCGAGACCGATGGACTCCGGACGTTCGCATAGGAAGTATGCGGGAGCCATCTGATGCGGAGCTGCCCTCGGCGAAGCACCGATAGACTGCGCCTCCGCAGGTCTCGACGCCGGACATTCTTGTGCACATAGCACAGCTTATCGCAGCATCCCAGCAGCCGACAGAAACGGTGTCGGATCGAGAATTATCCGACAGCGCTGGGTCGGTAGCCGGGGACTCGAGGCCTGCAGACTCCGGACGTTCGCATAGGAAGTGTGCGGGAGTCAACGTACACGGAGCTTCCAGCGGCAATGCATCGTAAGTCCGCTACTGCACAGGCCTCGGGAACGGACGTGCTTTCCTTAATAGCACAGTTTATCGCAGCATCCCAGCATCAACTGAATCTGTCACATATATTTTATCCGACGATGCTGGGTCGGGACGCTCCGCGGAAGCGGGTACGGACGTCCGAAAGTTTCATCCGGTCCGACGGGATACCGAAAGGGATTCGGTGGATTTCAAGCTTTCCCTTTCGGAGCAACATATGCTGCAATGCCGGATAAGAAACTGATAGCGTCGGTGGACTTAGAAATTTTTGGTTCGGTTCAGGGACATCGTCCCTCAGTTCCGACATAGTCCAATAATGTCACACAAACTTTCGAATTATTGAACGACGCTACATATATTATTATTTTATGCTTGCTATCCAAGCATTTCTGGTTTCTTGTTCGAAGAGTTATGGAGATGTCTTTCAAAAGTGTGCCTCTGTCGTCATAGTTAATGAAGAGTTAGCGGCAATAAGTGCTCATGGAATATGTCTATCGCTTACGGAATGACATTCGCTAGCTCACCCGGTGTAGCGTACATTCATCGAATGGTTCGGCTGCCGGGTTCGTCCGTTGCGGTCTAGGAAGGAGATTTGGGTGATGCGAGCACTTTAATTACTTTAGTACTCACCCAGTGACGGCAGATTGAGGACAGATCGGAGGAAGCCAACAACATAGGGGACCGCATGTTGTGGTTCAGATATTTTACATTCGGAGCATATGTCCGTTGCTCGGGACGCTCCGTTATATTGACAGTCCGAGAGACTGTCTTTAATGCTTCCTCATCCTCACAGCAGGGCACACGACCGCACATTGGCTACGTGACCTCGAGTATCCGATCAGTTTCGGCATTCAGTGATTCCACAGCGAATAGGTCGCGCCATCCGGTAGCCAAGGGACACGAGGCCTATACACTCCGTTCGCTCGCATATTGGAAGTATGCACGGGGTAACGATCTCGGAGCTTCCTGCGGCAATGCATCGTAAGACCGCTGCTCCTCAGGCCTCGGTGACGGACGTGCTATCCGAGTTAGCACAGTTGTTTCGCAGCATCCCAGCAATTGACGGTTTCTCGGTCGAATCAGGAATTATCCGACGGCGCTGGGTCGGTGCGGTCCGCGGTTGCATCAAGCTACGGACGACCGAACGCTTTATAGGGTCCGACAGGATGGCGAAAGGGATTCGAAAGATTTCGAGTTTTCCCTTTAGTAGTATCGGAAGATGCCTTTCATATCTTCTGGCATTTCTTCCAGTGATTGTTTTTCGGACTTCATTGCTGCGATCTTGGATAAGAGACTTATAGCGTCATTGGACTCGGATTTTTCGATCGGTACAGGGACTTTGTCCCTGACTTACCGACGCAGTCCAATATTGTCATTACAACATGTGTTTTATTTTTCGACGCTATATATTATATATATATATACAAGCCTGCTACTAAGCATGATAGTTTAGTTTCTTGTCCGCGTGGCTCATTTCTGCCATTTTATCTTTTTTACATATAGTTTATTTTGGCAGAGCAGGGCAAACCGAGAGTTCATATGCGTCTAGACGGTGTGATTAAAGACTGCATATATTCTTTTTCGCCGTTTATGTCTTTTCCAATTTCAATATTGGGAACGACATTATGTATAGTAGACTTAACTTAGACGCTTTATTATACGTAATCCGCCTTACTGAGGCGTTATCATTACGTCTTCAAGAAAAGATTTACGGGATATTATTCTCAATGTAATTTCTTTTGAGGGCAGTATTTTGTTCACGTATAACTCCGCCCTTCAGTGGCTGATTGGAGTGTTTAGACGTGATGCAGCCCTAGCTACATCCACGCGTGGATAGTAGGTTAAGAACTCTCTCAGAGTCGCTTCGTTCTCGGAGGAGCTTCTCTTCGACGGCAACTTTCCGGCAATCCATGAATTGCTTGGTTTATACATTCTCTTGTCTATCTACTGTTACAAGAGATTCAGACTGGGGCAAACATTCGGTGGTTGACTCAGAGAGTGCCGCCGCAGTTGCCGGACCCTAGTGTGGCTGTTATGACGGTTGCCAGTCAAACAGATTGGGATATATACTGATCCCTACGGATTCGAAGTGCCAGGGTCTTTGGGTTCCGCAGTCTTTTAGCTATCAGTTTAACTTCCGCGGAATAATGTTTTTTAGGCTTGCTTTATGTCATTGCATGAACATTATTCAGAAATGCATGCCCAAATTCCTGTCCTTTAATTCGACAGTAGTGGCGTATCTCCGGAACCAGGGAGGCACTCTTTCGTTTCCGTTATTCAATTTAATGGAAAGAATCCGTCTGTTGGTTATAGTACACCAAGTTCAGTTTTGGTCCGTCATATTCGGGGTCGTCTGATTGTTTTATCGCACTCCCGTTCTCTTACGGGTCGCTTGTTGCTGTCAGAATGGACTCTCAACAAACAAGTATTTAATCAGATTTGCTATCTATGGGAGCGCCCAATGATGTTTTATTATGACACAGCTTGCTAATCAATTGCAGACGTATGTGTTGGCTTGTCCAGATCTCTGAGCTAATACTGTTAACGCTCTATTGATCTATAGGACGCAATGATAGGATACGCGTATCCTCCGGCGCTGTTGTTTTAGCAGGTATTGCTAAGATAAACAACCACAATACATTTCTGTTGATAGCATCTCTATCTTCACAGAGATCATGAGTAATTTACTCTCTTGTCTACTGTGGATCTTAACGTGAAATCTTCCTCTATGTGAGGATCTTTTTTCACTGGGTAAATCGTGTCATCTTTATCACAACCAGCAAGGTCGCAACCTTCATGTATTCCGTTGTGTGGTCCGTATTGCATTGTAAGCACTGTACTGGACGAGCTTTGGACGCGATTTCTTACTATAGGAGATCCTCTTCTTCACTATTCTATGCGACTAAAGTGGAGGCTCTTCCGTCGTGGTGTAGGGATCATTATGTTCATATGGTTGATCCCTCCATACTACGCATTGCTAGTTTTTAGTATACTTGTTTCACAAGATCTACTGCAGCCTGTTGTTATTTAGGTTATAGGTTTATGTTACCTCATACCTATGCACTCTACGATAGTTTACAATTGAGTCTTTTGTCTCTTTATCTAAGTCAGTTAGTAACTTTTTGATAAATCGACTTAGAATCTTTAGATTAAATTCCTATACGGATTTTAACTTCGGTTCTTATTTAGCTAAGTAATCATTTGAGCCTCTGGAAACAGTAGTTTTCAAATTCTGACCTTTTAGACAGTAATTCTGTTGGTTTCTCTTTTACTGTAGAGTCAGTGAGTTTCATGCACTATCGATGGATGATTTTCACTTTCATAGTTTCGGAATCAATACTTCCGTTACTATTTAGGTTGGATTGTTGCATAAGAGTTAGGCTCCTATTATCCGGAACCTATTATTTTAAGGTCCTTCCGTCTTCGTATGGGCATAGGCCTTTACTCTTTCCGGGTACAGTTTATGTATTTATAAACAGATATCTGTTTATTACAAGGGCGTAAGCTTCTTCTGTCTTTGATGTCTAGTAGAAGGACGTTACGCTCCATTTTATTGTTAATCGATTCTATTAACTAGCGTACTGCTTATGGTATATCATTGGCTTAGCAGTTGTGCTTAAGATTTCGGCTCTTGAAGTAAGAGTTCTTCTACTTCTTGGGCTTACATTAATAGTGTTGCTATTATAGATTTTTGAAGGCTGCTCATTGCGCTCAGCCATCCATTCATGAATTTTATCTCAGAAATATCGAGTCCATTTCTGGAGGCCTCTATTGTTAGGTCTATTATCTACTGCTCAGAATGTCATTCACTTAACAGTTGCTACTATAGCTAGGTAGGCTGTCTGTTTCGGCAGTGTCTCCGTTCGGCTGCCCTCTTCGCTCTGGGCTATTTGACCCAGGGCAAGAAAAAGGGGGGGGGAGGGTGTTCCCTTGGGTCACCTGTTTTTACTATGAAAACAAGGGGATACCTCCTCCGGAGTTAGTAATTCTGAGCTGTTATTGGGATGGTTGTTTAGTGAGAAGTTTAAGTTTATAAAATTCATTCAAGTCTTAGTTTTTAAAGTATAGCTTTTGAATATTGCATATGTCAACGGACATGATTATGCAATTCTCACACACTTTTAGGAGTATAAGAGTCTCTATTCTCTAGACTTACTTTATTATTGGCTTACTTTAAAAATTATTAGTATAAGGATTATTGGATATTAATAGAGTACATGGATGTATGAAGCTCAATTTTTGGAAGGTGTTGTATCTTTCTAATTTATCATAAATAAGAAAGATACATGTAAGGCCTATTACTTCTTTTCCCTACAGGGGATGACTCTATTTTATTTTATTGAGCGTATTCCATTTTGCTCTATGTCCTTGGCCCTCCAGCCTTTTTACTATTCAGCTATGTCTGGGTCATTGGTACAGTATAAAAATGTTAAAAAATTTATAGTAATTTATATATTTTTTATACTTACCAATGACCCAGACGGGGATGGCCCTCCCAGGAGTTGGGAACTCTTGCCTCCCCGCTGAGTACATAGCGCTTACCAGGCACTGGTTATTAGAATGATAAATGGCGCCAATTTCGGAACGTCCTGGACACTGCGCATGCGCAGTGGGGGCGAGGTGTGGAGGGCCTTTCAGGACATGTTTTCTTTAGTTTTAGATGCAAATTTTGGGGATTGGGGGGCAAAATTTGTGTTTGGCCCTATATTTTAAGAGTTAGCACCAGCTATGTCTGGGTCATTGGTAAGTATAAAAAATATATAAATTACTATAAATTTTTTAACTTTCAGGCTTGCGAGAGTGCACCCTCCAATAAATTATAATAAAACAATTTTGTTTAAACATTTTTGTGTTTCAGCTACTGAACAGACAAGGTAATGAATATAGTGTAAAGACACTATAGTGGCTTTCAGTAGTTTTCAGTAGAGTCCTGATAGTGACTTCTTGCACTCAATCAGTTAACTGGTAGAGTGCTGGAAGCCCATATTTGGGCTTTATTCTGAAGTGCAGGTGGCACAACTTAATGGCTTCATAATCTGTGGATGTGCTTCATATTATTTTTGAATTGAAATTATTTAGTCTGTGAGAATTTGGCTTGTTACAATTTATGGGAGAGTGCCACTAGGCACTTTTTATAATCCGCTTCATGTCGAGATGTTTTTTGCACACTTATCAGTGTTCCACCAGCTTGATGTTTGATGATTCCTGATTCATTGTACCACAGTGTATCCTTTGTATTCTCAGGAACAGTGTTTTATATTCTCTTTTCTATTATATGTCCATAATGTATATTTATTTGTTCTCTCTCGAGTCGCGTGCGAATTTTGTGTGCCACGCGGTTCGGACTTAGATTATTTCACAATTATTGTTAATGCTTTTTTTGCAAATTTTTCTAATTGTGTTAGAGTTAGGTGTCAGCGGGGTACCACTCCTACAGTGTTTCTACTTTCTTTTGAGAGTAGTCTTCCTGTTGTGTGGTTCCCGGTCGACCGTCTGGGGTCTTTGTTTCTGTCACCTTTCTCTCTTCTTTGGGGGTGTTCTGTTTTCTGATCTCATCTTCTCTGCTCCTCTCACCTCTATCATGCCCAGGACAATTCCTTGTGGGCAATGTCTGCTGCCAAAGCATGTGGACGATGTACATTCGTCTTGTTCCTCCTGTAATGGGTGTTCGGCCGAGCGGCCATGTGGTGTCTGTGGAGCATGGTCTTCCACCTTCTGGGTGTCAGTAAACTGTGTCGTTCGTTCTCGTGGCCGTGCCTCCCGCTCCCGCGGGAAAGGAGAACGTGGTCGTACGGGGCCTCCCGAGCCGACTTTGTCTGGTGAGAGTTATTCCTCCTCCGTGGGGGATGTGCAGTCTTTTCCTGTGGTGGATACTGCGGGAGCTGTTGAGTGTTCTGGTGAAGAGATGCCTGGTTCCGGGACTACGGTCCCCCTCCAGTCGACATCTGAGGCTGTCACTAGGGTTGTGACTCCTCCTTTTGAGCCGAGCCGGTGTGCTCTCTCCACTATTTCACCAGCCTCAACGACTGTCGACATATCTACTACTGCTGCTGGTCCGCCTGCTTCGTCGTCTGTTTCAGCCGGCCTCGGCTTTTCGCTGCAGTGGACTGCAGGAATGTCCGATACTGTAGACGTGGGATATCGGCCTCAGTCTTCCCTGACTTCAACTCGGCGAAGTCGGAAGGGGCTGCCGGCCGAACCCATCTCTGTGGTCTCTTCGCCGTCGAGCACCACAGTTGTGTCTTTGGATTCGGATGTCCGCGGTGACTCTCATGAGTTCTCGCAGTATTGATCCTCGGGGTGCATCGTACCCCTATACACGTCTGCCTTCAGATGTTTCGGCTGCCGCCCGTCGTCCCGCGTCGGGTGTTTTGGAGGATCGTGACCCTTCGCTGGTTAAGAGGGTCAGAGGTGAAGCCACTTTGCCGGTTCACTCCCCTGTCGAACCGGTCAGTACGGGCAGTGAGCTTAGGGAGGCCCTCTCCTTACTCAGGTTCTTTCAAAGAGCCTTCCTGTTGCTTCCAGCGAGGCTATGAGTGGTTTCCAGGCGCCTCCTATGGCGCCGCCTCCCGGGATTGGAAACAGGCCGGTTTCTGATTCCTCTGGTGTCCCGACACCATGGGAGGTGTAGGCTGGTTTGCCCACGATGGGCTATGTGTCTTCCGACTCTGGGGAGGAGTCCGACTTGCTTGAGGTCGAGGGCCAGCAGTCTTCGGACTTGGGGGCAGCTCTTGACTTTGTGTTTGGGTTTCTGCCTGAGCTCAAACCTGCTAACCAGCCGACAGTGTCAGCCTGGGCGCGATCATCGGTCGTGCGCCAACAGCCTATGGGTCAACCTGCTTCTGGGCGCCTTCGACCGTGCCAGTTGGTACAGGTGGTTGAAGCTTTTTCAGTATTGGATGCCAAGCTGAATTCCAAGGCTTTGAAGACTTCGTTCTTCACCAGGGTTGACACCTTTTTGCCTCCTGTGCGTTATCGTTCCTACGATTCCGCCAATCCGTTGGTCTGCCAGACCTTGACGGTTCTGGATCAGGACTCCACTTCCCTCGGGCTTTCCAAGCCCAAGTCTGCCGTCATTCCAATGATGACTCTGGAGTCCACGTTGGGCTTATCTAGAGAGATGCTTGGCATGCTTTCTCTCTCAGATCACGTCGTCTCAGCTTTGGCTGCTTATCTGCCTCCAGATAAGTTTGACGAGGTACAGGCTCCTTTGCGTGTGCTGTCCAAGGCGCTTATGCACCTTACTCACACGCATGCCTGTAACACAGCTAATTTGGAATTAGTTTGAAGGGATGCTGTGCTGGACACAGGATGATCCCTTCCTGAGGAGCAGCGTGCTGCTCTTCGATCTGCTTCTTTGGCAGGTTCGCAACTTTTCCATGGTTCCGTGTCGACAGTCCGGGATGACGTCCTACGTCATTCCAAAGATCAGCTGCTGTTTCGTCAGCTTGATCAGCCTTCTAGGGGAGGCAAGGGCCATTCCAAGCCTAACAAGTACCCTTCTGCTTCCTCTGTGAAGCAAAAGGCTGGTCTTTCTGCCGCCGCCTCTACTTCTTAGTCACGGGGTAAAGGTAGGGGTCGGCAGAATCGAGGGAAGGCTCAGGATTCTTCATTTAGCAGAGGAGGTGGTTTTTCCTCCCGCGGGCCTCGTCCGGGCTCGAAATGAAGGTCCTCACCTCGACTCGTCCCAGGTTGGAGGAAGGATAGCAGAGTTCGCAGACCATTGGGCCACCATCACATCCGATCCATGGGTGTTAGATGTTGTTCGGTCCGGGCTGCGAATATCCTTCCGTCGGCACCCCACTCTGTCAAGGGTGCCTCTTCCAACCACAGTTCCTTCAGACGTTTTACGTCGGGAACTTTTGTCCACGGAGATTGCCAATCTCCTGGCAAAGGGGGTGATCAAGGTCGTCAAGAACGTTCAGTCAGTGGGTTTCTATTCCCGCCTGTTCTTGGTGCCGAAGAAGGACGGCCGACTCCGACCGGTTATCGATCTGAGTATCCTGAACCAGTCTATCATTGCTCCCAAGTTCAGCATGGAGACTTTCAGGTCGGTCCGCCAATCAATTCACCAGGGAGATTTCGCAGCCAGCATCGACCTGCGAGACGCTTACTTCCACGTTCTGATGCATCGGGCGTCATGGAAGTATCTCAGGTTCGCTTTTCTGGGGCGAGTTTACCAGTTCAAGGCCATGCCTTTCGGCCTCAACCTGGCTCCTTGGGCGTTCACCAGACTGATGTTGCATGTGATAGCGTTCCATCGCACACAGTCCAGGGTGACTACTTCGGCATATCTGGACGATATCCTCCAGAGGCATTCCAATGCTGCCTTACTGGAGTCTGTTGAGCTTGCTCATGTCGCTAGGATTCAGAGTCAACGAGGAGAAGTCGGACCTGGTCCCTTCTCAGCCGTTTTGTCATCTGGGGATGTCTTTCCAAACCAAATTCAATTTGGTAGCGGTTCCCCAGGCCAAGGCTGTGATTCTCTCAGCTTTTGCTCTGACTCTGTCCCAGTCCATGTCCGCGACCGCTCGGAGTTTTCTCCGGCTGATCGGTCTCTGCGGTTCAGTGACGGATCTCATTCCTCTAGGTCGGCTGCGTGTCAGACCTCTCCAACACTTTCTGCTCAGTCGTTGGAGGCCGAATGTAGATTCTCTGGATCAGGTGCTTCCGTTTCCGGACTTTCTGCATCCTCACCTTCTTCACTGGACAGATGTTCAGTGGATTACGCAGGGTGTTCCACTGGACTTACCCACGTCCGATCGCGTTCTGACGGCAGATGCCAGCGATCTCGGATGGGGTGCGATGTTGGATCCTCTCGGTCTTTTCCTACACAGGATGTGGGACCAGGATCAAGCAGCTTTACACATCAACCAGACGGAGCTTCTTGCTCTTCTTTTGAGTTTCAGGCAGTGGATCCCTCACCTGTTGAATCGCCAGGTCCTTCTACTATCCGACAATTCGACGGTGGTTGCTTACATTCGGAACCAGGGCGGCATGCACTCGGTTCCGATTTACAAGTTAGCTCGGGATCTTCTACTGCTCGCTCGTTCATGCCGGAGTGGTTGTTCGTCACATTCCCGGTCGTCTGAACGTCCTGGCCGACTCCCTGTCCCGACAGGGCAGGGTTATTTCCACCGAGTGGATGCTTCACAGGGCAGTGTTCCAGTCGCTTTGCGATCTCTGGGGACGTCCCCACATTGACCTCTTTGCGACTCCTTGGAACCATCAGGTGGACACTTTCGTGTCCCCATGTCCAGATCCTCTGGCTTTTGCCGTGGACGCTCTGTCACTCGATTGGAACGGTCTAGTTGGCTACGCCTTCCCGCCGGTTCCAATTCTTTCTCAGGTTCTCGCCAAAATTCGAACCTGCAGTTGTCAAATCATTCTGATCGCTCCCCTGTCGCCTCAGCGGGTGTGGATCAATCAGCTCCGCTCGCTGATGGCGGCGGTTCCGGCACGTCTTTGTCAAGGTCGCCCGAGGAGGTTTCACGTCGACCCGACTTCATTGTGCCTTCACGCATATCTTTTGTCAGGTCCTGTCTCCTCCGTAGAGGTTTTTCGAGACGAGCAGTGGAGTGCATTTCTTCTTCAAGGAGGCACTCCACTGGTTTAGCTTATGCAGCTAAATGGAAGGTCTTCTGTCGATGGTGTGCTGATCACTCTGTTGATTATGCCAATCCTTCGATTTCACAGATTGCGGAGTTTCTGGTATATCTGTTTGATTCTAGGGGTCTCCAGCCTGTTACCATCAAGGGTTACAGGTCTATGCTTTCAGAGACTTTTTCTTATGTGGGGAAGCGTCGTATCGGCACTAATCCTTACCTCTCCAAGCTTGTTCGGCACTTTTCTTTGAAAAGGCCTCGGACTTTGCAGCTTACTCCATGATGGAATCTTTCGTGGGTGTTGCTTTGCTTGGGGGGGGGGGGAGGCGCCGTTCGAACCTTTATCCCAGGTGGATATGTATTTTCTCACATATAAGACGGCTTTTCTGATGGCATTTGCTTCGGCCAGATGGGTTAGTGAGCTTCACGCCCTCTCGGTTGACCCGGCCTTTTTTAGGAGCTCTCCCAACAGTGTTACTTTTACCACTGATTGCTCCTTTTTGGCCAAGAATCAGTTACCAGATACTACTCCTCCTCCTATCTGTATCAGGGCTCTTCCTTCTGTTGAGGGTAATCGCCCTTTGCTCTGTCCGGTCCGTGCTATTCGCATTTATCTTGATCGGACACGCTTCATCCAGAAAGGCAGGAAACGTTTTTTTCTGTCTCTCATTCCGGGTCGACAGAAGATCTCTCCTCAATCCATTTCTCGATGGATTTGTCTTGCTATTCGTACGGCTTATGGTCGTTTAGCAGCTGGCGATTGTATTACCAATCGTATTTCTGCCCACGAGGTGCGTGCACTGTCCACCTCTTGGGCTTATTCTAACTCCGTCAAGTTGTCGGATGTTATGCAGGCAGCCTACTGGAGAAATGCTTCTACTTTCTCCACCTTTTATTTGCGCCAGTTGCAGGAGCAGTCGGAGGACCTTTTTTTGCCCTGGGTCCTCTTTCTTCTGCTCAGGCTGTTGTCTGCCATAGCCATTAGGCTTCTTGAAGGTCAGTTTCAGCCTTGTGCTGTTACTGCCCTTTTTCTGTCTGTGTGTCACACAGGCTCATATGTCTCTTTTCATTGTCCTTTACCGATGATTGCGCCATTATGGTTGATAAGCCTCGGGACCTCTTCCTTCTACTTCATGGTTCCAGTGCACTGGGGTTATGTGGGGGTTGGTTATGCGATTCCCTCCAGCCTTTTGTCTATTCAGCCTGAAGTAAACAATTGTGAGTAGGTTGATAAGAAATCTAAATTTTATAGTAAATTTCCTTTCTTATTATACCTACCACAATTGTTTACATGGAGGCCCTCCCGTCTTCTTTACGGGTAAAGAATCTTTCCTCCCCGCTGATCACATAACTCTAACGTTTACGGATTCAAAAAGAATGAGTCTTTAGAGACGGTATATGCACACTGTCAACGGAAGTCGTGGAGTTGTACTTGGGAGAGAGCGTCCCGTACTGGGTCTGCGCCGGTTGCACTCGACCCAGTTTTGGCTTATTTTTTATTGGTGCTTTTGCACCACTTTTCTTTCCCAACTTGCTTGGGAAAGACAAAAATAGAGAGTATTTTATCCGAGTTAGGGACTTCCACTGTAGTGCAAGCCTGAAGTAAACAATTGTGGTAGGTATAATAAGAAAGGAAATTTACTATAAAATTTCGATTTTCATAAACCTGACAAGTACTCATGTATACTCTTATTGTGTGCTTCCCTCTTGTATTTAATAATGGGCATATCAGGCATTCATGGCACAACTGTTTATTCCAAATAGAATTCTCTTCTATGACACTATTTTACACTTGCCAGACAAAAATATTTAACTAACTATATATTGTTTGACAGTGCTTTGTGAGCTCTGTCAAACAAGACATAGTTGGTTAAATTTTTATTATGGGAAATTTTCACTGTTCAAAATGTTGGTTTGCCACATAATAGTGTAAGAAGTTAAATAAATTTCTGTTTCCAACAACTATTTTCAGAACTGTTTTGTGAATAAACAAAAAAAAATCCTCCCTCCCTCATCATAAAATTGAGGAAAAAATTGCCTGAGAAACAAGAAATTTTTTGTTATTTGCCTAAAGCTTATACTATTTTTTGATAAAGATGAACTAAAAGTGATTTATCAGGTAGGCACTGGTAATGGCAGAATTTCGCGTAAACTAAAAGTGTTTTATCGTATGTGCATTGGTAAAGGCAGTTTAACCCTTTACCCAACGAATCGGCCGCATCCGCCCACGTAATATGCAAATTCAGCAGTTGAAAAAATATTATATTTTTATACTGTACCAATGACCCAGACATACCTGGTGCTAACTCTTAAAAATATAGGGCCAAACACAAATTTTGCTCCCCAATCCCCAAAATTTGCATCTAAAACCAAAGAAAACATGTCCTGAATGGCCCTCCATACTTCACCTCTATTGCGCATGCGCAGTGTCAAGGACGTCCCGAAATTAGCGCTATTAATCATTCTTTGTTTGGCCCTTCATCAGTTAACATCTGACTGATCTTTGTGCTTGTAAATCTCAGTTTAAATGATGCCAGACACATAAATATTAGAGAAATGGTGATTCTAAGGAGGATATAGAAGGAGGAGAGGGAAAATGAGTGACAGAAAATTATCAGGGCTGTAACTTAAAATTTTTTAATGAAATTATGTTAAGTTACCTATTTTCAATGCAACAGCCTGTTGTGATCATTCTTGTTATCAAGTTACACTGCTTGTTCAGTGTTTTCCTCTCTCCCTTTCCTTTAAGTCCCCACTTGCTATTCTCCCATGCTTTTGGCATATTTTCTGTAATATTATTACTAAAATTTCTTGGGAGTTTTAGCTGGATAACAGAATGAATTCTGTTCTTTTCCCCATGTTTACGTCTTCACCTATGGGTGGTTAGGCGTAGTGTTCTGCATCTACCATCTGATGTTCTGCAGTTTCTTCCCTGGAAGTCTCTGTTTTGCATCAGATAGTGTATTATTGGTAACTGATTTCGGGCCAGGGTGCCTGGAGTCTTCTTCTGGTGTTTTTACACTTATTGTTTACATTTACAACAGCCCTCTGTGTGAGGGGGGATATTTTTATACTGTACCAATGACCCAGACTTAGCTGGTGCTAACTCTAACAAAACCAGGGCCAAACACAAATTTTGCCCCCCAATCCCCAAAATTTGCATCCAAAACAAAAAGAAATCATGTCCTAAAGGACCTCCATACTACGCCTCTACTGCGCATGCGCAGTGACGCAGTCGTCCCGAAATTGGCGCAAATTATCATTCTCTGTTTGGCCCTTCATCAGTCAACATCTCACTGATCTTTGTGCTTGTAAATCTCAGTTTAAAGGATGCCAGACACGTAATTTTTGGAGAAAATGTGATTCTAAGGAGGATAGAAGGAGGAGAGGAAAAAGAAGTGGCAAAAAATAATCAGGGCTGTACTTAAAATTTTTTGATGAAATTATGTTAAGTTGCCTATTTTCGAGGCATGGGCCTCTTGTTGTCATTCTTGCTAATTGTTGCACTGCTTATTCAGTGTTTCCTCTCCCCTAGCCTTCTAAAGTCCCCCCTTGCAATTCTCCCATGCTTTTGGCATATTTTTGAGAAATTTCATTTCTAAAATTTCCTGGGAGAGTTGCTTGGTTACAGAATGTTTTCTGTTATTTTCCCCATAGTTACGTTTTCACCCATGGGTGTATAATGTTTGTGTTCTGCATCTTCCATCTGATGTTCTACAGATTCTCCCCTGGGAGTCTCTGTTTTGCATCAGATAGAGTGTAATTGATGACTGATTCCGGGCCAGTTTTTTCAGTGCCTGGAGTCATGTTTTCTAGTGTGTTTACACTGTTTGTTTTCATTGGCAACAGCCTTTTTTTGAGGGGGGCTGTTTGCCTTTGTTGTAGTTTATCTCATTATAAGATACATTTATATTATCCGAAAGTGTCTCATTAATTATTTTATATAAATTTAAAATTTTTGACCACACTTTGCCATCGGATCCATCGGGGCTCAACGTTACTTTTCAGCAACTTGGGCTTCGCTGAAAAAATATTTTTTCAAAATTATTTTGTTTTGCAATTGTTTTTTTCATTTATTAATGGATCATGTTATTATGTATCTTTGTGTCAGGGGTTTTTGCGAGTAACTAGGACTTATTGTTGTTCTTTCACAATGAAGGGACGTTGTTCAAATTGTAATAGGAAGAAATCTTCCTCTGACTTTCATGATCATTGTATTAATTGTAGTCAGTGTTCTCGCATTAATCCCTGTCCTATATGTGAACATTGGGATGAGAAACATTGGAAACGTGTGTCACGATATGTTGTTTCTGGAGAAAGAGCGATGCCGGCTCTTTCTCCGCAAGGTCACTCTACTCTCTCAGTTTCTATTTCAGAGGAACCAGAACAGGGTGATGTTTCCATGTTATCTTCTTCAAGTGTGCGTCCGTCGTCACAAATGAATTCAGAGCTAGCGGCAAAAGTGCTCATGGAGATTAGACAAATGTCGTCCGCTAGCTCGCCCGGTGTAGCGTCCATTCACCGAATGGTTCGGCAGCCGGGTTCGTCCGATGCGGTCCAAGAGGAAATTTTGGGTGATGCGAGCACTATAAACATAATAGATGCACACCCAGTGACGGCGGATAGTAAGCGAGAACGGAGGAAGCCTTTTAGTCCGGTTCCTAGCTCGTCCAGGTCCAGCCGGGCCGCGAGCGAGAGAGGTCCCTCTCTCGTACAACAACATCTGGGACCAGATGTTGTGGTACAAAATGTGTCTTTAGCGGAGCATACGTCCGTCGCTCGGGACGCTCCGTTGTATAAGCAGTCCGCAGAGACTGTTAAGGCTTCCTCTTCTCGTCAGCGCACACGACCACACCTTGGCTGCGTGACCGCCGATATATTACCAGCTTCGCCGATGAAGGATTCTTCGGCGACCAGGTCACACCATCCGGCAGCCAGGGATTCGAGACCGATGGACTCTGGACGTTCGCATAGGAAAAGTATGCGGGAGCCATCTGATGCGGAGCTGCCCTCGGCGAAGCAGCGAAAGACTGCGCCTCCGCAGGTCTCGACGCCGGACATTCTTGTGCAGATAGCACAGCTTATCGCAGCATCCCAGCAGCCGACAGAAACGGTGTCGGATCGAGAATTATCCGACGGCGCTGGGTCGGTACGCTCCGCCGAAGCATCGGGGGCGGACGACCGGGAACATCATGAGGTCCGACCGGATGGTGAAAGGGATACGGATGACTTGGAGCTATCCCTTTCGGAACAACATAAAGCTGCCGTGGACTTCATCCGGCACTTTCTCCCTCAAGTTGTTCCGTCGGGCCAGACTGCTGCGCTTCCGGACAAGAGAATTATAGCGTCATTGGACTCTGAATTTTTTGAGCGGTTCAGGGACATCGCTCCCGAGTTTCCGTCGCAGTCCAATAATGTTGCTAGAACATTTGAATTATTGAACGACGCTATATTTAAACTTGCTTCCAGGACGGGGAAAGCAGGTTTCTTGTCCGCTAATACTCTCAATCTGCCTTTCATTAATGCAAGGAATAAATTCGATACGGCAGGACAGGGTATACCGAGAGTTCCTCTGCGTATGGACGACGAGGCGGAAGACTTAAAGCTATCATTACCGTCGTCAGCTTCTATTCCAACCGCGGTGTTGGAAACAGCTATTGCGTCTAACAGAGCCAATTTAGATGCCTTATCTTACGCAGATCACCTTACTAAGGCGTTATCACTGCGCCTTCAAGGGGAAGAGTTTCAGGATATACAATCCTCTTTAAGACTTCTTTCAAGGGCAGTAGCTTATTCCACGTGTAGCTACATCTAGCCCTAGCTACATCCACACTAGTGGATTCTAAGGTGAAGAACTCTCTTAGAGTCGCTTCGGTCTCAGGAGAACTTCTCTTTGACGGCAAGCTTTCCGCTATTTATGATAAAATTAAAAAGAAAGCTAATGATTCTCTGTTGTTCAGATCGGCTCCTAAGAAGTCGGATACAGCAGACACAAATAAGACAGGCACTTCTGGGTCTAATGCGCCCAAGAGAGGTTCCTATAGAGGTTCCGGTGCGTCCTCTTGGTCTTATTCGAGAGACCGTCAGGATAGCGACTCTCGTTCGGGACGTCCTTCAGGCCGGGACAATCGGTCGGACGCCCCGAGGTCGACGAGGCAAGGTGCAGGTCGTGGAAGACGTGGTTTCTCCTACCGCAGGCCTCGCAGGTCCAGGAGGTGATGGCTTAAACCACTATCGCGTTCCGGTTGGCGGAAGGTTGTCGAGTTTTTCACAAGAGTGGGCGTCGATTACGGACGACCCTTGGGTGAGAGGAGTGACTTCGGAAGGTCTGAAGATATCCTTCAAACGAAAGCCTCCATTAACTCGAAGTCCAAAGTGGACTCATCTTCCGTCAAATCCACAGAAAAGAGACGCTCTGTTATCAGAGGTGCAGTCTCTTTTAATGAAGAACGCGGTAGAGGTCGTAGAAAACCAGGAATCTCTGGGATTCTACAGCCATCTGTTTCTGGTTTCGAAACCAGACGGCTCGTTCCGTCCAGTCATAGATTTGAGCTGGATAAACAAGCTGATCGTCGCTCCGAAGTTTTATATGGAGACGATTCGATCGGTCAGAGCGAGTATTCGGGTGAACGATTATGCAACGAGCATAGATCTCAAAGATGCGTACTTTCACGTCATGGTACATCCGACATTCCGAAAGTATCTACGCTTCGCAGTCCTTGGAGTGGTGTATCAGTTCCGGGTGATGTGCTTCGGATTGAATCTAGCACCCTGGGCTTTCACTCGGGTAATGAACTCGGTAATGATCTACTTCCGAGCTCATTCGTCTGCGGTAACGTCGGCCTACCTGGACGACATTCTTCAGAGGTACGGCAACGAGTTAACGCTTCAGAACGATGTTCAGAATCTTCTTCTATTGCTCCGACGTCTCGGTTTTATAGTAAACGAGGAGAAGTCGGATCTGGTGCCGTCCAAGTCATTCACTCATCTGGGAATGAGCTTCGAGACGCACAACAATCTCGTTCATCTGCCGTTAACCAGAGCGAAATTAGTCAGTTGTTACGCTCGCTATTGTCTGCACGTAGACAAAGTCACGGCGAGAGAATTTATGAGACTGATAGGTCTGTGCGGAGCCGCCGCGGATCTCATTCCGATGGGGCGGCTACGCACACGTCCTCTTCAAATTTTCCTGACTCAGAATTGGAGTGTGAAAATTCATTCGCTCGATGTAGACGTTCTCTTGTCAGATCAAGTGAAACAAGAGATTCAGACTTGGGCAAACATTCAGTGGTTAACTCAAGGAGTTCCGCTGCAGTTGCCGGATCCGAGTTTTACCGTTATGACGGATGCCAGTCAAACAGGTTGGGGTGCATCATTAATCCCAACGGATTCGAGATGCCAGGGTCTTTGGGATCCGCAATTCCTGTGCAAGCACATAAACATCAAGGAAATGATGTCAATTTGGCTTGCGTTACGTCACTGGATGGACATTATTCACGATGCTCATGTCCAAATCCTATCCGACAATACGACAGTAGTGGCGTATATACGGAATCAGGGAGGCACTCATTCAGTTCCGTTGTTCAATTTAACGGAAAGAATCCTTCTGTTTGCGTTAGAACATCACGTTCTTCTTTCGGTCCGTCACATACCGGGTCGTCTGAATGTGCTAGCAGACTCCCTTTCACGAAAGGGTCGCTTGTTGCCGTCGGAGTGGACTCTCAACAAACAAGTATTCAGTCAGGTTTGCTACCAATGGGAACGGCCAATGATAGACTTATTTGCGACACATCTCAACAATCAGTTGCAGACGTATGTGTCTCCGTGTCCAGATCCAAGAGCATTTGCAGTAGACGCTCTGTCGATCCCTTGGGACGGAATGATAGGATATGCGTATCCTCCAGCGCCGTTAATTCAACAAGTATTGCTAAAGATAAAACAATCTCAATGCAAGATTCTGTTGGTAGCATCTCTGTCGCCACAGAGACCGTGGATAAATCTACTCAGGTGTCTGTTGTGGGATCTACCGCGGAAGCTTCCTCCACGGGAGGATCTTCTTTCGCAGGGGAAATCGCGCCAACTCCATCACATCCAGCAAGGTCTCAACCTTCACGTTTTTCCGTTGTGCGGTCCTTCTTGCATGGCAAGCACTTTACAGGACGAGCAGTGGACGCGATTTCTAACTGTAGGAGGACCTCCTCTTCGCTAAACTATGCGGCTAAGTGGAAGGTTTTTCGTCGTTGGTGTAGGGATCATTCTGTAGATATATTCGATCCCTCTATACCAGACATTGCAAACTTTCTAGTATACTTGTTTGACGAAATCAAACTGCAGCCTGTTACTATAAAGGGTTATAGATCTATGTTATCTAATACCTATGCACATCATGATAGTTTACAAATTGGATCTAATGTCTCTTTATCGAAGTTGGTTAGAAACTTTTCGATAAATAGACCCAGAACTCTTAGATTAATTCCTAAGTGGAATTTAGCTTGGGTTCTCCTTAAATTGAAGGAAAAGCCATTTGAACCTCTTGGGACAGTAGATTTCAAATTCTTATCTTATAAGACAGCTTTTCTCTTAGCTTTCTCTTCTGCTAGAAGAGTCAGTGAGCTTCATGCACTATCGGTGGATGATTCTCATTATCGTAGTGTTGGGAACACTATCACCTTCACTACTAATGTGGGTTTTTTAGCTAAGAATCAGGCTCCTAATAAATATCCGGAACCTATTGTTATTAAGGCTCTTCCGTCTTCAGACGGGCGTAGGCCTTTACTCTGTCCTGTTAGAGCACTATGTATCTATAAACAGAGATCTCAGTTTATCAGAAAGGGACGGAAACGTTTCTTTCTGTCTTTGATGCCTAATAGAAAGGACATTTCAGTCCATTCTATTGCTAGATGGATTCAGTTAACTATCCGTACTGCTTATGAAGATTTATCTTCTTCTCAGCAGTCTGTGCTTAAGATTTCTGCTCATGAAGTAAGAGCTCTTTCTACTTCCTGGGCTTATGCTAATAGTGTTGCTATTACAGATTTAATGAAGGCTGCTTATTGGTCTCAGCCATCCACATTTACGAATTTTTATCTCAGAAATATTGAGTCCATTTCTGGAGACCTGCATTGTTTAGGTCCGTTATCTGTTGCTCAGAATGTCGTCTACTAAACAGTTGCAACTATAGTTATACAGGCTTTCTGTTCCGGCAGTGACTCCGTCCGGCTGCCCTCTTCGCTCTGGGCTATTTGACCCAGGGCAAGGGGAAGGGGGGGGGGGGGGGGGGCGGGTGTTCCCTTAGGTCACCTGCTTTATAGTGAAAAGCAAGGGAATGCCTCCTCCAAGTCAGTATTTCTGAGTCGCTTCCGGGATGGTTTTAAAGTGTAATATTAATGTTTAAATTCATTCATGTCTTATTTTTAAAGTGTAGCTCGGTGTGAAGCATTTGTATATGTCAAGTGTCAAACGGGCTTTAATATACAATACTCGGACACTTTTAAATGACTATAAAGAGTCTCAATTCTCTGGACTACTTTATTTATTGGCTTGCTTTAAAAATAATTAGTATAAGGGTTATACTGGATGTTAATAGAGAACATGAATGTTATTGTGCTCAATTATTAAGGGTAGTGTATCTTTCTAATTTAATATTAAATAAGAAAGATACATGTAAAGCCTAATACTCCTTTTCTCCTTAAGGGGTTACCTCTTTACTATATAGTTGAGCTTATTGGATTTTCCTCTATGTCCTAGGCCCTCCAGCCTGTTTACTATTCAGCTAAGTCTGGGTCATTGGTACAGTATAAAAATGTTAAAAAATTTATAGTAATTTATATATTTTTTATACTTACCAATGACCCAGACGGGGATGGCCCTCCCTGGAGTTGGGAACTCTTGCCTCCCCGCTGAGTACATAGCGCTGACCAGGCACTGCCAGTAAGAATGATAATTGGCGCCAATTTCGGGACGACTGCGTCACTGCGCATGCGCAGTAGAGGCGTAGTATGGAGGTCCTTTAGGACATGATTTCTTTTTGTTTTGGATGCAAATTTTGGGGATTGGGGGGCAAAATTTGTGTTTGGCCCTGGTTTTGTTAGAGTTAGCACCAGCTAAGTCTGGGTCATTGGTAAGTATAAAGAATATATAAATTACTATAAATTTTTTAACTTCTTGAAAATAATATCTTGATGTTCATTTAATCATAACTAGATGCATTATTATTGTTCGTAAGTGTTGCATAAATTGTTTAAAACACACTTAGACTTGGGATCCATTGGGGCTCAACGTTACTTTTCAGAAACTTGGGCTGTTCTGAAAAAATATTTTTTCAAAATTTTTTGATTTCAGTTATTTTTTCTATGTTAATGGATCATGTTATTATGTATTTTGATTGTCAGGGGTTGGTGCGAGTACTAGGACTTTGTATTCTTTTCACAATGAAAGGATATTGTTCAATTGTAATAAGAGGAAATCTTCCTCTGACTTTCATAATCATTGTATATGTAGTCAGTGTACTCGCACTAACTCCTGTTCTGTATGCGTTAATTGCGATGACAACATGGGAAGCGTGTGTCACGGTATGTTAGTGGGGAATTGGCCATTCCGGTCCTTTCCCCGCAGGGTCACTCTACTTTATCAATCTCTATTTCAGACGATCAAGAACAGGGTGATGTATCCGTGATGTCTTCCAAAAGTGTGCCTCCGTCGTCACAATTAATGAAGAGCTAGCGGAAAAGTCTCATGTAAATACATCAATTGCCCAAGAGGACCCCAGTAGGTTCAACGGCCTTTGGCGTCCGCTAGCTCGCCCGATGTAGCGTCCATTCATCGAATGGTTCGGCAGCCGGGTTTGTCCATTGCGGTCTAGAAGGAGTTTTGGGTAATGCGAGCACTATAAATCAACCAAATGCACACCCAGTGACGGCGGATTAGAGGAGAGAACGGAGGAAGCCTTTTAGTCCGGTTCCTAGCTCGTCCAGGTCCATCCGGACTCTGAGCGTGAGAGGCTCCTCTCTCGTACAACAACATCTGGCCCCAGATGTTGTGGTACAAAATGTTTCGCAATCGGAGCATACGTCCGCCGCTCGGGATGCTCCGATATATAGTCAGTCAGGAGAGACTGTCAATAAGGCTTCCTCATCCTCATGGTAGCGCACACGACCGCTCTTGGCTACGTGACCTCAGATATCCAGTCAGCTTCGCCAATCAGAGAATCATCGGCGACCAGGTCACACCATCCGGTTGCCAGGGACACGAGGCCTGCAGACTCCGCACGTTCGCATAAGAAAGTGTGCGGGAGTCAACGTACACGGAGCTTCCAGCGGCAAAGCATCGTAAGACCGCTACTGCACAGGCCTTGGTGACGGACGTGCTATCCCAAATAGCATAGCTTATTGCAGCATCCCAGCAACGACAGAATCTCTGTCGCATTATGTATTATCCGACGACTCTGGGTCGGGACGCTCCGCGGAAGCAGGTACGGACGTCTGAAATTTTCATTCGGTCCGACGGGATGCCGAAAGGGATTCGGAGGATTTCGAGCTTCCCCTTTCGGAACAACATGAGCTGCTGTGTATGTCATCTGACTTTATCTTCTAGAGGTTCTTTCGTCGGACCAGAATGCTGCGATGCCGGATAAGAAACTGATAGCGTCGGTGGACACAGAAATTTTTGGTTCGGTTCAGGGACATTGTCCCTCAGTTCCGACACAGTCCAATAATGTCACACAACTTTCGAATTATTGAACGACGCTATATATATTATTATATGCTTGCTATTAACAAGCATGTCTGGTTTCTTGTTCGCAAAGTTACTGAGATGTCTTTCAAAAGTGTGCCTCTGTCGTCATAGTTAATGAAGAGCTAGCGGCAATAAGTGCTCATGGAATATGTCAATCGCCTAAGAGGTCCCTAGTAGGATCGACGGAGTTGACATTCACTAGCTCACCCGGTGTAGCGTCCATTCATCGAATGGTTCGGCAGCCGGGTTTGTCCGTTGCGGTCTAGGAAGGAGATTTGGGTGATGCGAGCACTATAATAGATTTTAGTATACACCCAGTGACGACGGATTAGAGGACAGATCGGAGGAAGCCTGTTAGTCCGGTTCCTAGCTCGTCCAGGTCCGTCCGGGCTGCGAGCGAGAGAGGTCCCTCTCTTGTACAACAACATATGGGACCGGATGTTGTGGTACAGATATTTCGCATTCGGAGCATATGTCCATCGCTTGGGACGCTCCCTTATATTGACAGTCCGAGAGACTATCGATAATGCTTCTTCATCCTCACAGCAGCACACACGACCGCACATTGGCTACGTGACCTCGAGTATCCGGCCAGCTTCGTCATTCAGTGATTCCACGGCGAACAGGTCACGCCATCCGGTAGCCAAGGGACACGAGGCTCGCATAATAGAAGTATGCACGGGGTAACGAACATGGAGCTTCCAGCAACAATGCATCGTAAGACCGCTTCTCCATAGGCCTCAGTGACGGACATGCTATCCAAAATAGCACAGTTTTTCGCAGCATCCCAGCAAACGACAAGTTGTCGGTCGGATCAGGAATAATCCGGCGGCGCTGGGTCGGTGCGCTCCGCTCCGCTGTTGCATCAGGTTCGGACGACCGAACACTTTATAGGGTCCGACAGGATGGCGAAAGGGATTCGGACGATTTCGAGCTTTCTCTTTCGGAACAACAGAAGCTGCCATACATTTCTTCCGGCATTATCTTCCAGAGGTTGTTCCGTCGGACTACATTGCTGCGATGCTGGATAAGGGACTAATAGCGTCATTGGACACAGAGTTTTGGATCAGTTCAGGGACATTGTCCCTGACTTACCGACACAGTCCAATAATGTCTTTAGAACATTCGAATTATTTAACGACGCTGTATATAAGCTTGCTACCAAGCATGATAGTCTAGTTTCTTGTCCGCAATGCTCTACTCTGCCTTTTTTCAATTCTAGGAAATAATTTATATTGGCAGAACAGGGCATACCGAGAGTTCATATGCGTCTAGACGGCGGTGCTGAAGACTGGGAATTATCTTTTTCGCCGTCTATGTCAATTCCAACCACGATGTTGGAAATGACAATGATGTCTAATAGACTTAACTTAGATGCTTTATCATACGTAGACCACCTTACTGAGGTGTTATCATTACGTCTTCAAGAGAAAGATTCCAGGATATGATCCTCAATGTGATTTCTTTCAAGGGCAGTAGTTTTTCCACGTATAACTCCGCCCTTCAGTGGCAACCTGGAGTTGGTTAGACGTGACGCAGCCCTGGCTACATCCACGCGCGTGGATAGTAAGGTGAAGAACTCTCTCAGAGTCGCTTCGGTCTCGGAGAAGCTTCTCTTCGACGGCAACTTTTCAGCAATCTATGAATTGCTCGATATACACGTTCTCTTGTCTATCAAGTGTAGCAAGAGATTCAGACTGGGGCAAACATTCGGTGGTTGACTCAGAGAGTGCCACCGCAGTTGCCGGATCCGAGTTTTATGATTATGACGGATGCCAGTCAAACAGGTTGGGGTACAATATTGATCCCAACAGATTCGAAGTGCCAGAGTCTTTGGGTTCCGCAGTTTCTAGGCAAGCACTTAACTTCCAGGAAATGATGTTATTTAGGCTTGCACTATGTCATTGGATGAACATTATTCAGAAACGCATGTCCAAATCCTGTCCGTTAATACGACAGTAGTTGCGTATCTCTGGAACCAGGGAGGCACTCATTCGATTCCGTTATTCAATTTAACGGAAAGAATCCTTCTGTTTGTTATAGTACACCTAGTTCTGCTTCGGTCCGTCATATTCCGGGTCGTCTGATTGTATTAGCAGACTCCCTTTCACATAAGGGTCGCTTGTTGCCATCAGAATGGACTCTCAACAAACAAGTATTCAATCAGATTTGCTATCAATGGGAGCGCCCAATGATAATTTATTTGCGACACAACTCACTATTCAATTGCAGACTAATGTGTTTCCATGTCCGGATCCCCGAGCTTATGTTGTTAACGCTCTGTTGATCTAATAGGATGGAATGATAGGATACGCGTATCCTCCAGCGCTGTTGATTCAGCAAGTATTGCTAAGATAAACATGAACAATACAATTCTGTTGATAGCATCTCTGTCTTCACAGAGACCGTGGGTAAATTTACTCAGGTGTCTACTGTGGGACTTACCGCGAAAACTTCCTCCAGGAGAGGATCTTCTTTCGCTGGGGAAATCGTGTCAACTTCATCACAACCCGCAAGGTCTCAACCTTCCCGTATTCCGTTGTGTGGTCCTTCTTGCACGGCAAGCATTGTACAGGACGAGCTATGGACGTGGTTTCTTACTGTAGGAGAACCTCTTCTTCGCTATACTATGCGGCTAAAGTGGAGGCTCTTCCGTCGTTGGTGTAGGGATCATTATGTTGATATTTTTGATCCCTCCATACTAGACATTGCAACTTTCTAGTATACTTGTTTGACAAGATCAACTGCAGCCTGTTACTATTAAGGTTATAGGTCTATGTTATCTCATACCTATGCACTCTATGATAGTTTACAATTGAGTCTTATGTCTCTTTATCTAAGTCAGTTAGAAACGTATCAATAAATAGACCTAGAATCCTTAGATTAAATTCCTATACGGAATTTAGCTTCGGTTCTTATTTAGCTAAGTAATCATTTGAGCTTTTGGAAACAATAGTTTTCAAATTCTGACCTTTTAAGACAGTAATTCTCTTAGTCTTCTCTTCTACTGAAGAGTCAGTGAGCTTCATGCACTATCGGTGGACGATTCTCACTTTCGTAGTATTGGAAACACTATTTCCTTTACTACTAATGTTGGATTTTTGGTTAAGAATCAGGCTCCTAATAAATATCCGGAACCTATTGTTATTAAGGTCCTTCCGTCTTCGTACGGGCATAGGCCTTTACTCTGTCCGGTTAGAGTTTACGTATTTATAAACAGATATCAGTTTATTAGTAAGGACGTAAGCTTCTTCTGTCTTTGATGCCTAATAGAAGGACATTACGCTCCATTCTATTGCTAATGGATTCAATTAACTATCGGTACTGCTTATGGTATATCATTAACTCAGCAGTTTGTGCTTGAGATTTTGGCTCATGAAGTAAGAGCTCTTTCTACATCTTGGGCTTACATTAATAGTGTCGCTATTATAGATTTTATGAAGGCTGCACATTGGATTCAGCCATCCACATTCATGAATTTTTATCTCAGAAATATTGAGTCCATTTCTGGAGGCCTCCATTGTTAGGTCTATTATCTACTGCAGAGAATGTCATTCACTTAACAGTTGCTACTATAGCTAGGTAGGCTTCTATTCCGGCAGTGACTCCGTCCTGCTGCCCTCTTCGCTCTGGGCTATTTGACCCAGCGCAAGGAGAAGGGGGGGGGGGGGAGGGTGTTCCCTTGGGTCACCTGTTTTATTATGAAAACAAGGGGATACCACCTCCGGAGTTATTATTCCTGAGCTGTTACTGGGATGGTTTTTAAGTGATAAGTTTATGTTTTAAAAATTCATTCAGGTCATAGTTTTTAAAGTATAGCTTTTGAATATATCACGTGTCAAACAGGCGTTATTATACAATCCTCAGACACTTTTAAGGAGTATAAAGAGTCTCTATTCTCTTGACTAACTTTATATATTGGCTTACTTTAAAAATTATTAGTATAAGGATTATACTGGATATTAATAGAGTACATGGATGTTATGATGCTCAATTATGGAAGGTGTTGTGTCTTTCTAATTTATCATAAATAAGAAAGATACATGTAAGGCCTAATACTCCTTTTCCCCTCGAGGGGATGACTCTATTTTATATAATTGAGCTTATTGGATTTTCCTTTATGTCCTAGGCCCTCCAGCCTTTTTACTATTCAGCTATGTCTGGGTCATTGGTACAGTATAAAAATGTTAAAAAATTTATAGTAATTTATATATTTTTTATACTTACCAATGACCCAGACGGGGATGGCCCTCCCAGGAGTTGGGAACTCATACCTCCCCGCTGAGTACATAGCGCTTACCAGGCACTGGTTATAAGAATGATTAATGGCGCCAATTTCGGGACGTCCTTGACACTGCGCATGCGCAGTAGAGGTGAAGTATGGAGGGCCATTCAGGACATGTTTTCTTTGGTTTTAGATGCAAATTTTGGGGATTGGGGGGCAAAATTTGTGTTTGGCCCTATATTTTTAAGAGTTAGCACCAGCTATGTCTGGGTCATTTGAAAGTATAAAAAATATATAAATTACTATAAATTTTTTAACTTTTCAAAAAATTTCAACAAAACCATATCATGTGACCCCTCGTTGGAACGAGCTCGTTCCAACAAGGGGTCACATGATATGGTTTTGTCGAAATTTTTTGAAAAATTTTAAAAAATGATATTTAAAATAATAAATTTTGATATCGTCTGCGTTGGGTAAAGAGTTAAGCTGACTTGACTTCATTCCATTGTAACAAAAAACTGTTTGTGCCTCAAGAAATGTTATCAATTTCAAAGACAATTTCTGACTTGTTTCACAAAAATCTTCAACTTTATTTTACCTCCCTCTTTCTGTTTTCCAATCATATTCAGTCAAGAGGGGGCGTGGTGGCTCAGTAGGTAGAGGTGCAGGCTGCAAGCTGAGAGGTCCTTAGTTCGAATCCCACCTGCGGCAACTGCGTTGTAATTTTGGGCAAGACACTTCACCGCCATAGCCCACGTGGGGGCACGGTGGCATTGTGGACTAAGGCGTACTGCATGTCGATGGTGCACTTGCCTTCAACCAATGCTAACCCTGCTTGCGTGGAGTTAGTATGTTGGGGAGCTGACAGTTGCTCGCCATTGCTCGGTGGTTCTCTCCAGGTACTCCGCTTCCTCCACCCGTAAAACTGTCGCGGTCATGATTAGCCATTGTGTAGAAATATGTGACCCTAAACACAAATAAATAGATAAATAAATTCAGTCAAGAAAAGCTCAAACAGTATGTGTTTTTTTTAAATTTGATTGATGATTGATTTGGGGGCTGAGAATATTAATTATTCTATTCTCTTACACAGGTATTACAAGACTGTGACATTTCTTAGAAACTCAAAATTTAGAGCTGAAATGGTTAATCGATTAACCAGTGACCTTCGTCGATCCAAAAAGTAATTGATCGATTAACCATTACCTTTGAAGTAATATATTATATGGGTTAACAAAGGAACAAAACTTACTCCAAAAGACCAAAACACACCGACTCATGTCACTTATACGAGACAGAGTAAAGAATGCAAGTTACTTGCTGACAAACTTGTTCACTTGCATGATCATTATACTGTATCAGTAGCTGGAATGGTCATTCTTAACCCTTTACCCAATGTGGGTAGCAGACAATACTTGCAAAATAAATTCTTGAATTACTAAAAATTTTCAATTTTTGTCTCAAAAACATAGATTATAACCCCTCATTTGAACAAGCCCTGTTCCAATGAGGGGTCATACGCTATGTTTTTGAGACAAGACTGGAAACATAATAAAATTTGAATGGAGATTTTTGTATATAGGACTGGCCTGTTTAGTCCATTACATTTACATTAGGTAAAGGGTTAACCCTTTACCTAACGTGAAAAGCAGACGACACTTGCAAAAAAAATTCTTGAATAACTAATTTTTGGTCTCAAAAACATAGGTTATGACCCCTCGTTGGAACGAGCTCGTCAAGCTCGTTCCAACGAGGGGTCATAACCTATGTTTTTGAGACAAAAAATGAAAAAATAGTGAAAATTAATTGGCGATTTTTTAGAATAGCGCTGGTCGGCTTTGGTCGTTACGTTGGGTAAAGGGTTAATGCTGTAAATCATCAACTGGCGGCAATTATTCAGCTACCTATTAGGGCAAGTGATTAATTGGTTAATCAAGGTTAATCCATGTGATTAATCAATCAAGAAAACTTTTTAACCGTTTCAGCTCCCAAAATTATGTTAAACTCAAGCAACTGAAGTTATTGGTAAAATGAAATAAAAGTGAGATGGTTAGGGATGTTTGGGAACTGGAATTTAAAAACTCAACCATACTTGCCAAAAGCACAAGGATTGGAGGGGGCCTCAAATAACAGTGCACGCGATGATGGAAGATACCACCAAAATTTGGCCAATATTTCAGTTACATAGACGTACATGCAGACCTAATTTCTCATGTGGAATCTCAAAACACAACCAAAGCCAATATTTTTATACTGTACCAATGACCCAGACATAGCTGGTGCTAACTCTTAAAATATAGGGCCAAACACAAATTTTGCCCCCCAATCCCCAAAATTTGCATCTAAAACTAAAGAAAACATGTCCTGAAAGGCCCTCCACACTTCGCCCCTACTGCGCATGCGCAGTGTCAAGGACGTTCCGAAATTGGCGCCATTTATCATTCTAAGTTTGGCCCTTCATCAGTTAACATCTGACTGATCTTTGTGCTTTTAAATCTCAGTTTAAATGATGCCAGACACATAAATATTAGTGAAATGGTGATTCTAAGGAGGATAGAGAAGGAGGAGAGGAAAAGAATGTGTGACAGAATATTATCAGGGCTGTAACTTAAAATTTTTTAATGAAATTATGTTAAGTTACCTATTTTCAAGGCAGCAGCCATTTTGTTGTCATTCTGATTATTTAGTTACACTGTTTTTTCAAGTGTTTATCTCTCTCCCTGTCCTTTACGTTCCCCCTTGCTATTCTCCCATGCTTTTGGCATAGTTTCTGTAATTATTATTACTAAAATTTCTTGGGAGTTTTAGCTGAATAACAGAATGAATTATGTTCTTTCCCCATGTTTACGTCTTCACCTACGGGTGGTTAGGCGTTGTGTTCTGCATCTACCATCTGATGTTCTGCAGTTTCTTCCCTGGAAGTCTCTGTTTTGCATCAGATAGTGTATTTTTGGTAACTGATTTCGGGCCTGGGTGCCTGGAGTCTTATTTTAGTGTTTTTACACTCATTGTTTACATTTACAACAGCCCTCTGTGTGAGGGGGGGATTTCTAAAAAATAATATCTTTATGTTATTTTAATCATAACTAGATACATTATTATTGTTCGTAAGTGTTGAATAAATTGTTTAAAATATTTTTAAAATTTTTGTCCACACTTAGGCTTGGGATCCATTGGGGCTCAACGTTACTTTTCAGAAACTTGGGCTGTTCTGAAAAAATATTTTTTCAAAATATTTTGATTTCAATTATTTTTTCTATATTAATGGATCATATTATTATTATGTATTTTGATTGCCAGGGGTTAGTGCGAGTACCAGGACTTGTTTTCTTTTCACTTTGAAAGGATATTGATCAATTGTTTTAAGAGGAAGTCTTCCTCTGACTTTATTATCATTCTATATGTGGTCAGTGTACTCGCATTAACTCCTGTTCTGTATCGTATGATTTCGATGACAATATGGGAAGCGTATGTCACGGTATGTTGTTGGGGATTTGGACACTCCGGTCCTTTCCCCGCAGGGTCACTCTACTTTATCAATTTATATTTCAGACGATCAAGATTAGGGTGATGTATCTGTGATGTCTTCCAACAGTGTGCCTCCGTCGTCACAATTAATGAAGGGCTAGCGGAAAAGTGCTCATGTAATACGCCAATTGCCTAAGAGGACCCTAGTAGGTTCGACGGCCTTTGACGTCCGCTAGCTCGCCCGGTGTAGCGTCCATTCACCGAATGGTTCGGCAGCCGGGTTCGTCCGTTGCGGTCTTGAAGGAATTTTGGGGTGATGCGAGCACTATAAATTAACTTAATGCACACCCAGTGACAGCGGATCGGAGGGAGAACGGAGGAAGCCTTTTAGTCCGGTTCATAGCTCGTTCCGGTCCATCCGGACGGCAAGCGAGAGAGGCCCCTCTCTCGTTCAACAACATCTGGCCCCAGATGTTGTGGTACAAAATGTGTCGCTAGCGGAGCATACGTCCGTCGCTCGGGACGCTCCGTTGTATAGGCAGTCCGCTGAGACTGCTAAGGCTTCCTCTTCTCGTCAGCGCACACGACCGCACCTTGGCTGCGTGACCGCCGATATATTACCAGGATTCTTCGGCGACCAGGTCACACCATCCGGCAGCCAGGGATTCAAGACCGATGGACTCCGGACGTTCGCATAGGAAAAGTATGCGGGAGCCATCTGATGCGGAGCTGCCCTCGGCGAAGCAGCGATAGACTGCGCCTCCGCAGGTCTCGACGCCGGACATTCTTGTGCACATAGCACAGCTTATCGCAGCATCCCAGCAGCCGACAGAAACGGTGTCGGATCGGGAATTATCCGACAGCGCTGGGTCGGTAGCCGGGGACTCGAGGCCTGCAGACTCCGGACGTTCGCACAGGAAGTGTGCGGGAGTCAACGTACACGGAGCTTCCGGCAGCAATGCATCGTAAGTCCGCTACTGCACAGGCCTCGGGAACGGACGTGCTTTCCTTAATAGCACAGTTTATCGCAGCATCCCAGCATCAACTGAATCTGTCGCATATATTTTATCCAACGATGCTGGGTCGGGACGCTCCGCGGAAGCGGGTATGGACGTCCGAAAGTTTCATCCGGTCCGACGGGATACCGAAAGGGATTCGGAGGATTTCAAGCTTTCCCTTTCGGAACAACATATGCTGCGATGCCGGATAAGAAACTGATAGCGTCGGTGGACTTAGAAATTTTTGGTTCGGTTCAGGGACATCGTCCCTCAGTTCCGACATAGTCCAATAATGTCACACAAACTTTTGAATTATTGAACGACGCTATATATATTATTATTTTATGCTTGCTATCCAAGCATTTCTGGTTTCTTGTTCGAAGAGTTATGGAGATGTCTTTCAAAAGTGTGCCTCTGTCGTCATAGTTAATGAAGAGTTAGCGGCAATAAGTGCTCATGGAATATGTCTATCGCTTACGGAGTGACATTCGCTAGCTCACCCGGTGTAGCGTACATTCATCGAATGGTTCGGCTGCCGGGTTCGTCCGTTGCGGTCTAGGAAGGAGATTTGGGTGATGCGAGCACTTTAATTACTTTAGTACTCACCCAGTGACGGCAGATTGAGGACAGATCGGAGGAAGCCTGTTAGTCCGGTTCCTGGCTTGTCCAGGTCCGTCCGGGCTGTGAGCGAGAGAGGTTCCTCTCTCGCCCAACAACATAGGGGACCGCATGTTGTGGTTCAGATATTTTACATTCGGAGCATATGTCCGTTGCTCGGGACGCTCCGTTATATTGACAGTCTGAGAGACTGTCTTTAATGCTTCCTCATCCTCACAGCAGGGCACACGACCGCACATTGGCTACGTGACCTCGAGTATCCGATCAGTTTCGGCATTCAGTGATTCCACGGCGAATAGGTCGCGCCATCCGGTAGCCAAGGGACACGAGGCCTATACACTCCGTTCGCTCGCATATTGGAAGTATGCACGGGGTAACGATCACGGAGCTTCCAGCGGCAATGCATCGTAAGACCGCTTCTCCTCAGGCCTCAGTGACGGACGTGCTATCCGAGTTAGCACAGTTGTTTCGCAGCATCCCAGCAATTGACAGTTTCTCGGTCGAATCAGGAATTATCCGACGGCGCTGGGTCGGTGCGGTCCGCGGTTGCATCAGCTACGGACGACCGAACGCTTTATACGGTCCGACAGGATGGCGAAAGGGATTCGAAAGATTTTGAGTTTTCCCTTTAGTAGTATCGGAAGATGCCTTTCATATCTTCTGGCATTTCTTCCAGTGATTATTATTTCGGACTTCATTGCTGCGATCTTGGATAAGAGACTTATAGCGTCATTGGACTCGGATTTTTCGATCGGTACAGGGACATTGTCCCTGACTTACCGACGCAGTCCAATATTGTCATTACAACATGTGTTTTATTTTTCGACGCTATATATATATATATATACAAGCCTGCTACTAAGCATGATAGTTTAGTTTCTTGTCCGCGTTGCTCATTTCTGCCATTTTATCATTTTTACAAATAGTTTATTTTGGCAGAGCAGGGCATACCGAGAGTTCATATGCGTCTAGACGGTGTGATTAAAGACTGCATATATTCTTTTTCGCCGTTTATGTCTTTTCCAATTTCAATGTTGGGAACAACATTATGTATAGTAGACTTAACTTAGACGCTTTATTATACGTAATCCGCCTTACTGAGGCGTTATCATTACGTCTTCAAGAAAAGATTTACGGGATATTATTCTCAATGTAATTTCTTTTGAGGGCAGTAGTTTGTTCACGTATAACTCCGCCCTTCAGTGGCTGATTGGAGTTGGTTAGACGTGACGCAGCCCTAGCTACATCCACACGCGTGGATACTAAGGTTAAGAACTCTCTCAGAGTCGCTTCGTTCTCGGAGGAGCTTCTCTTCGACGGCAACTTTCCGGCAATCCATGAGTTGCTCGATTTATACGTTCTCTTGTCTATCTAGTGTTACAAGAGATTCAGACTGGGGCAAACATTCGGTGGTTGACTCAGAGAGTGCCGCCGCAGTTGCCGGACCCGAGTGTGGCTGTTATGACGGTTGCCAGTCAAACAGATTGGGATATATACTGATCCCTACGGATTCGAAGTGCCAGGGTCTTTGGGTTCCGCAGTCTTTTAGCTATCAGTTTAACTTCCGCGGAATAATGTTTTTTAGGCTTGCTTTATGTCATTGCATGAACATTATTCAGAAACGCATGCCCAAATTCCTGTCCTTTAATTCGACAGTAGTGGCGTATCTCCGGAACCAGGAAGGCACTCTTTCGTTTCCGTTATTCAATTTAATGGAAAGAATCCGTCTGTTGGTTATTGTACACCAAGTTCAGTTTTGGTCCGTCATATTCCGGGTCGTCTGATTGTTTTATCGGACTCCCGTTCTCTTACGGGTCGCTTGTTGCTGTCAGAATGGACTCTCAACAAACAAGTATTCAATCAGATTTGCTATCTATGGGAGCGCCCAATGATGATTTATTTATGACACAGCTTGCTAATCAATTGCAGACGTATGTGTTAGCTTGTCCAGATCTCTGAGCTAATAGTGTTAACGCTCTATTGATCTATAGGACGGAATGATAGGATACGCGTATCCTCCGGCGCTGTTGTTTTAGCAGGTATTGCTAAGATAAACAACCACAATACATTTCTGTTGATAGCATCTCTATCTTCACAGAGATCATGAGTAATTTACTCTCTTGTCTACTGTGGGTCTTAACGTGAAATCTTCCTCTATGTGAGGATCTTTTTTCACTGGGTAAATCGTGTCATCTTTATCACAACCAGCAAGGTCGCAACCTTCATGTATTCCGTTGTGTGGTCCGTATTGCATTGTAAGCACTGTACTGGACGAGCTTTGGACGCGATTTCTTACTATAGGAGATCCTCTTCTTCGCTATTCTATGCGACTAAAGTGGAGGCTCTTCCGTCGTGGTGTAGGGATCATTATGTTCATATTGTTGATCCCTCCATACTACTCATTGCTATTTTTTAGTATACTTGTTTCACAAGATCTACTGCAGCCTGTTATTATTTAGGTTATAGGTTTATGTTACCTCATACCTATGCACTCTACGATAGTTTACAATTGAGTCTTTTGTCTCTTTATCTAAGTCAGTTAGTAACTTTTTGATAAATAGACTTAGAATCTTTAGATTAAATTCCTATACGGATTTTATCTTCGGTTCTTATTTAGCTAAGTAATCATTTGAGCCTCTGGAAACAGTAGTTTTCAAATTCTGACCTTTTAGACAGTAATTCTGTTGGTTTCTCTTTTACTGTAGAGTCAGTGAGTTTCATGCACTATCGATGGATGATTTTCACTTTCATAGTTTCGGAATCAATACTTCCGTTACTATTTAGGTTGGATTGTTGCATAAGAGTTAGGCTCCTATTATCCGGAACCTATTATTTTAAGGTCCTTCCGTCTTCGTATGGGCATAGGCCTTTACTCTTTCCGGGTACAGTTTATGTATTTATAAACAGATATCTGTTTATTACAAGGGCGTAAGCTTCTTCTGTCTTTGATGTCTAGTAGAAGGACGTTATGCTCCATTTTATTGTTAATGGATTCTATTAACTATCGGCACTGCTTATGGTATATCATTGACTTAGCAGTTGTGCTTAAGATTTCGGCTCATGAAGTAAGAGTTCTTCTACTTCTTGGGCTTACATTAATAGTGTCACTATTATAGATTTTTGAAGGCTGCTCATTGCGCTCAGCCATCCACATTCATGAATTTTATCTTAGAAATATCGAGTCAATTTCTTGAGGCCTCTTTTGTTAGGTCTATTATCTACTGCTCAGAATGTCATTCACTTAACAGTTGCTACTATAGCTAGGTAGGCTGTCTGTTTCGGCAGTGTCTCCGTTCGGCTGCCCTCTTCGCTCTGGGCTATTTGACCCAGGGCAAGAAAAAGGGGGGGGGGGGAGGGTGTTCCCTTGGGTCACCTGTTTTACTATGAAAACAAGGGGATACCTCCTCCGGAGTTAGTAATTCTGAGCTGTTATTGGGATGGTTGTTTAGTGAGAAGTTTAAGTTTATAAAATTCATTCAAGTCTTAGTTTTTAAAGTATAGCTTTTGAATATTGCATATGTCAACGGACATGATTATGCAATTCTCAGACACTTTTAGGAGTATAAGAGTCTCTATTCTCTAGACTTACTTTATTATTGGCTTACTTTAAAAATTATTAGTATAAGGATTATATTGGATATTAATAGAGTACATGGATGTATGAAGCTCAATTTTGGAAGGTGTTGTATCTTTCTAATTTATCATAAATAAGAAAGATACATGTAAGGCCTATTACTTCTTTTCCCTACAGGGGATGACTCTATTTTATTTTATTGAGCGTATTCCATTTTGCTCTATGTCCTTGGCCCTCCAGCCTTTTTACTATTCAGCTATGTCTGGGTCATTGGTACAGTATAAAAATGTTAAAAAATTTATAGTAATTTCTATATTTTTTATACTTACCAATGACCCAGACGGGGATGGCCCTCCCAGGAGTTGGGAACTCTTGCCTCCCCGCTGAGTACATAGTGCTTACCAGGCACTGGTTATTAGAATGATAAATGGCGCCAATTTCAGAACGTCCTTGACACTGCGCATGCGCAGTAGGGGCGAAGTGTGGAGGGCCTTTCAGGACATGTTTTCTTTAGTTTTAGATGCAAATTTTGGGGATTGGGGGGCAAAATTTGTGTTTGGCCCTATATTTTAAGAGTTAGCACCAGCTATGTCTGGGTCATTGGTAAGTATAAAAAATATAGAAATTACTATAAATTTTTTAACTTTTTAGACAGTGTTACCCCTCCCCATGTACATTCGACAGTGCACTTTTGCCATTCCTCACCCTCCAGCCCCAAAAAAGAGGCTGCATACATCCCAAATGCCACTTGGGGCCAATGCTATAAAACTTTTCAATTGTGTTTTCTGGAATTGTATTTTCTAGTTATGACTTTAAATGGGTTGAAATTAACCATTAGCATTTACAAAGATGTGGCAATTTGCCAACTGGCAAATTGCCATATCTTTTTAACCCCCTGCACACTGATGTCAAAATATCTAAATTTCAGGCAGAAAAAGTTTCCCATAATGCAACTAGAAATTTAACCAATTCAATCTCGTTTCACAGAGCTCATTGAGCTCTGTCAAACGAGATTGAATTGGCTAAATTTCTAGATGCATTATGGGAAAAAACAGCTTCCTGAAATTTTGGTATTTTGACATCAGAGTGAAGGGGGTTAAATGCTAATGATTTATTTTGGTCAGTGATAATATAATAATAATAATACTTTATTTTACGACATGAGCATTGTGTACAAAATAGACATTTCTGAGTACAAAGTTTTAATAACAGAATTCTTTCTGCACATATCGTAGGGAGACGACATACCCAGATTGGCTGTCTACCTGTCATTCCTCTCAGAAAAACAAAACAAAACATATGTTCCTGCTTCAACACTGTGAATGGACTACGGACCAGGGACACTGCTGCCCAGCGTCTGAGAACACTGCGGGTGATGTCGCTCACCCATAGACTTGGTGGTTCATCAGTTATATTAATGGGTAGAAAATACAATTCTAGAAAATACAATTGTAAAAGTTTTATAATATTGGCTCTTGGTCTAACAGGATGCTGGACGATTCAGCATCTGAACAATTCATATATAATATATATCCCACAACATTATCAATACAAGTTCCGAAGATTTCTGGCAAGCAACAAGAAAAGTGAAGTCCATGTACTTTTCATCCCTTTCGATAACTTTTAATTGCATTCTGGTTTAGGACCCGGTGAATCATGATGTTTATCTCAAATCGAATCAAGCAAAAGGTTTGAAACTGAATTGAATTTCAGATCAAATCCACTTTTCAATTCTTCCGATACTGCAGCCTACTGGTGCTGTCTGTCTCCGTCATGAACCCACTATCAATAGGCATACTAGACTATTAGAAAATTGACAGGTATCACTGAGGTGGTCAAAGAAAAAGACATTTATCATCCTTTTGTGCATCAGGATGCCATCTGCAATGATAAAACACTTTGTGCACTTAACCCTTTACCTAACATGAAAAGCAGACGGCACTTGCAAAAATAATTCTTGAATAACTAATTTTTTTCATTTTTTGTCTCAAAAACATAGGTTATGACCCCTCGTTGGAATGAGCTTGACGAGCTCATTCCAAGGAGGGGTCATAACCTATGTTTTTGAGACAAAAAAAATGAAAAAATAATAAAAATTAATTGACGATTTTTGAGAATAGCGTGGGCCGGTTTTGGCCGTTACGTAGGGTAAAGGGTTAATAGACGATATGCATGTAGTGTGCAAATGAACTGTAACACAATCTCTACTATCGCTTCAAATGTCATTTTTAATGCATAGGGTAGCATCACTAAATTTACCCTCTGTGAACATCAATCTGAATAAGGGTCTCAAAACTAAACAGAAAGAGGTACCCAGAGGATAAATTGGTCTACTGTATGGGACAGCATCATCAAATTCACCCTGTGGGGACCTCATTCTGCATGTGTCAGACTGCTTATTTTCAGGCCTGCTATCTAGTTAGACTGGATATGTTCAGTCTTATTCATCAGAAGATTGCAGGGGGTTATCTTCAGAAAGTGGACAGTAAAGAATTGTATGAAATTCAAATCTCTGCAGAATTCAATTTTTTTGAATAATCAAGATGGTTTCAAATCCAATCGAATCAATCACAAGATTCAGAAACGAATTAAATCTCAAATGTTCGCCAAACTCTATTCTGGGTATTTTTTTTTGTTTCTAGTCTACGTCACAGTTTGAAAATAGAGACGCTATTCTACAAGAATTAGAGAAACATGGTGGTATATGTGATTGCCAGGGATCTAGGTGAGATCGTATTTTGAGAGAAATATAGTCAGTATGCATGTTTACATGGGATCAAAGTGTGATATCATTGTTTGAGAAATCAGTGGTTCTCTCTGGATACTCCAGCTTCTTCCACCCGTAAAACCATCCAACATGAGTTGACCCTGGTGGTCAAAAGGCTTGTTAACCCTTTACCTAACATGAAAAGCAGACGACACTTGCAAACAAAATTCTTGAATAACTAATTTTATCATTTTTTGTTTCAAAAACATAGGTTAGGACCTCTCATTGGAACGAGCTCAACGAGCTCGTTCCAAGGAGGTGTCATAACCTATGTTTTTGAGACAGAAAATGAAAAAAATAATGAAAATTTTTGGGTGACTTTTGTGAATAGCGCTGGCCGGTTTTGGCCATTACGTTGGGTAAAGGATTAACCCTTTACTCAACACACAGGATATCAAAATTTATTATTTTAATTATTGGGTTTTTTAGCTCACCTGAGCGAAGCTCAAGGGGAGCTTTACTAATCACTTTCTGTCCGTCGTCCGTCGTCCGGCGTCCGTCGTCCGTCGTCCGTCGTCGTCCGTCCGGCGTTAACTTTACATTATCGACTTCTCCTCCTAAACCACTAGCCCAATTTTATTCAAATGTTGGCTAAATGTTTATTACCTAATGCCAATTCAGATTTGTTCAAATGAAGTTGCCCCTCCTCCTGGGTGGTGCCACGCCCCCAAGGGGCACCAAAATCTTTGTAAATCTTCTTCTCATGAACCAGCAGTAGCAGAGACTTGATATTTGGTGTGCAGCTTCCTTTTGAGGTGTAGACTCAGATTTGTTCAAGAGAAGTTTGTGGGGCTATACTTGGCGTCGTTATGGGAGGGGCAAAATTTTTTGCCCCGCCCAAAATTTCTATTTTCCAAACCGAGAGGCTGATTTGAACGAAATTTTATGTGAGGGCTTATTGGGTCATGAGTACTTGATTTATGCAAAAAAAAATTTTCCCGCAGCCCCGTGGGAACCGCAGGAGCTAAAAATAGAAAAAATTTAAAACGCCCATATCTCCAAAACTGCACGGCACTGAGAATTTTTATTTGGTGTGCAGCTTCCTTAGGACCAACAGAAAGGATTGGTAAAAAAAAAATTGCCATCGGTTTTATCATAGGGTACAGTTTCGGGACTTTGAAAAAGTGCTGAGTCAGCACTTTTTAACACTGTAGGCAATGGGAAAAACATTAAAAAATCTTCTTCTCCAGATCCAGCAGGCAGAATCTTTTGATATTTGGTATGCAACATTGTAGGGTGGATCTGATTCAAGTTTGTTCAAATCGGCCCCCTGGGTTCATATTTGGGCTCAGTATAGGAGCCCGATTTCGAACTTAGTGCATTTCAGGCAAATTTCTTAAAAAATCTTCTTCTCCAGATCCAGCAGGCAGAATCTTTTGATATTTGGTATGCAACATTGTGGGGTGGATCTGATTCAAGTTTGTTCAAATCGGCCCTCTGGGTTTATATTTGGGCTCAGTATAGGAGCCCAAATTTGAACTTACTGCATTTCAGGCAAATTTCTTTGAAAATCTTCTTCTCCAGATCCAGCAGGCAGAATCTTTTGATATTTGGCATGCAACATTGTAGGGTGGATCTGATTCAAGTTTGTTCAAATCGGCTCCCTAGATTCATATTTGGGCTCACTATAGGAGCTTGAATTCGAACTTAGTGCATTTCAGGCACATTTCTTCAAAAATCTTCTTCTCCAGATCCAGCAGGCAGAATCTTTTGATATTTGGTATGCAACGTTGCGGGGTAGATCTGATTCAAGTTTGTTCAAATCGGCCCCCTGGATTCATATTTGGGCTTACTATAGAAGCCCCAATTCGAACTTAGTGCATTTCAGGCAAATTTCTTAAAAAATCTTCTTCTCCAGATCCAGCAGGCAGAATCTTTTCATATTTGGTAAGCAACATTGTGGGGTGGATCTGATTCAAGTTTGTTCAAATCAGATCCCTGGGTTAATATTTGGGCTCAGTATAGGAGCCCAATTTCGAACTTAGTGCATTTCAGGCAAATTTCTTAAAAAATCTTCTTCTCCAGATCCAGCAGGCAGAATCTTTTGATATTTGGTATGCAACATTGTAGGGTGGATCTGATTCAAGTTTGTTCAAATCGGCCCCCCTGGGTTCATATTTGGGCTCAGTATAGAAGCCCGATTTCGAACTTAGTGCATTTAGGCAAATTTCTTAAAAAATCTTCTTCTCCAGATCCAGCAGGCAGAATCTTTTGATATTTGGTATGCAACATTGTGGGGTGGATCTGATTCAAGTTTGTTCAAATCGGCTTCCTAGATTCATATTTGGGCTCACTATAGAAGCTCGAATTTGAACTTAGTGCATTTCATGCAAATTTCTTAAAAAATCTTCTTCTCCAGATCCAGCAGGCAGAATCTTTTCATATTTGGTAAGCAACATTGTGGGGTGGATCTGATTCAAGTTTGTTCAAATCGGCCCCCTGGGTTTATATTTGGGCTCAGTATAGGAGCCCAAATTTGAACTTAGTGCATTTCAAGCAAATTTATTAAAAATCTTCTTCTCCAGATCCAGCAGGCAGAATCTTTTGATATTTGGTATGCAACATTGTGGGATGAATCTGATTCAAGTTTGTTCAAATCGGCTTCCTAGATTCATATTTGGGCTCACTATAGAAGCTCGAATTCGAACTTAGTGCATTTCAGGCAAATTTCTTAAAAAATTTTCTTCTCCAGATCCAGCAGGCAGAATCTTTTGATATTTGGTATGCAACATTGTTGGATGGATCTGATGCAAATTTGTTCAAATCGGCTCCTTAGATTCATATTTGGGCTTACTATAGAAGCTCGAATTCGAACTTAGTGCATTTCAGGCAAATTTCTTAAAAAATCATCTTCTCCAGATCCAGCAGGCAGAATCTTTTGATATTTGGTATGCAACATTGCGGGGTGGATCTGATTCAAGTTTGTTCAAATCGGCCCCCTGGATTCATATTTGGGCTCACTATAGAAGCTCGAATTCAAACTTAGTGCATTTCGGGCAAATTTCTTCAAAAATCTTCTTCTCCAGATCCAGCAGGCAGAATCTTTTGATATTTGGTATGCAACATTGCGGGGTGGATCTGATTCAAGTTTGTTCAAATCGGCCCCCTGGATTCATATTTGGGCTTAATATAGAAGCCTGAATTCGCACTTAGTGCATTTCGGGCAAATTTATTAAAAAATCTTCTTCTCCAGATTCAGCAGGCAGAATCTTTTGATATTTGGTATGCAACATTGTGGGGTGGATCTGATTCAAGTTTGTTCAAATCGGCTTCCTAGTTTCATATTTGGGCTCACTATAGAAGCTCGAATTCGAACTTAGTGCATTTCAGGCAAATTTCTTAAAAAATCTTCTTCTCCAGATCCAGCTTCAGAATCTTTTCATATTTGGTAAGCAACATTGTGGGGTGGATCTGATTCAAGTTTGTTCAAATCGGCCCCCTGGGTTTATATTTGGGCTCCGTATAGGAGCCCAAATTTTAACTTAGTGCATTTCAGGCATATTTCTTAAAAAATCTTCTCCAGATCCAGCAGGCAGAATCTTTTGATATTTGGTATGCAACATTGTGGGGTGGATCTGATTGTGATTCATGAACGTATTTATTTGTAAAGTTGATAGAATCTTAGACAAAATTTGCAGAAAAGATCTACTATAGAAGGGGTGGTATCCAGGGTGAACCGTTTACCCAAATCTAGCAGTACTAATGCATTATTCACTCAAATCTCCGTTCAAATTTTATGACCCCTCATTGGAACACACGCATTCAGCTCATTCCAACAAAGGTCATATGCCATGTTTTCGAGACAAAAGAATAAGAATTTTAGTTATTCATGAAATTTTTAGGCAACTGTTGTCTGTTATTCACATTGCTTCATGAAATTTCAGTACTTTTAGAAGTTACCTCAGTAATCAAGGGTTAATTCCCCTTAATTAAATGTCGCCTCTAAAAAACAACCACTTTGCATATCTTACCTTTTTACCAGCATAACTGCCAAAACTTGTCAGCATTTTCGCAAAAATCGCTATTCAAATTTTAATTTTTGTCTCTTAAACATACATGTACTTATCGCTTGTAAATACCCCATTGGAATGAGCTTTTTGAGCTCATTCCAATGAGAGGTCGCACACCATGCTTTTTGAGTCAAAAAAGCAATTTTTTAGTTATTCCAGAATTTCGTACGTAAAACACAGCTTTATGACTTCACATTAAAATGAGCTCTCTAAGCTTGTTCCAATCAACATTCACGCACTATGTCTTTCACACAAAAAAATAAAATTTTCCATTTATTCAGGAATTTTGTTTGCAAGAACACTCTTACCCCCCCCCCCCCCCCCCCCCCCCCCCCCCACACACACACACACACACACACACACACACAAACACAGACACACACATCTAAAAGTTCGGGCAGCAAAAAAACAGTTACTTCAATTTTTAAATGCACAACAACTTGCCTAATCAAATTTAAATACTTTTGCATCATTCTGTATCTAGAACAAACCATTTACCATATCTTTACGCAAAATTCTCCAGCATCATTCACAAAAAAACACCATTATTTATATATTCACATTTCTGTCTCAAAAATATACCTGATCTTCCCATACCCCTATTGGAATAAGCTATTTGAGCTTGTTCCAATGATGATAAAAAAAACTAATATTTTGGAAAATTTGTGAAAATTTTTGTTTTCTTGCATGCAAATATGTACATGTAGCACATGGAAGATATCCACAGTTGGGGAGAGATGTCCAAGGCTATCTCTTCACATTCCTTGTTTGTGCTTCAAGCTAAACCAGTTTGTCTGCAGAGATAAATTTGCTTTATTAAAAATCATTGGAGATTGGCCACACACCAATGATTTTAAATAAAACTAATTTTAGGTAACAAATGTTGAACTTCAAACAAAATCTATCACTCAACCAGTTAATGTTGATGAGGCATGACATGGTGAAGGTGACCTAAAATACTTCTTAGAGTCACTTTGTCAGGTGAGCGATTAAGGCCACGTGGGGCCTCTTGTTTTAAATGTTTTCACAAAATTTTAACAAAACCATATCATGTCACCCCCTCATTTGAATGAGCTTGACAATGGATCGATGTAAATAAATTTTGTATGTGGTATCATTGGATCATCAGTACTTGCTTCATGTCAAAAACATTCCTGCTTCACCTTGGAAACCCCAGGAGTTGAGAATGGAAATTATTTCAAATGCCCATATTTCAAAAACCACACAGAACAGAATACTTTTATTTGGTATAAAGCATTCTTAGGACCAGTAAAATCAAATGGGGCAAAAGATGCAATACGTTGTGTCATATTGTACCATATATGGATATCGAAAAAAAAAACCTCAAAAATTGAAAAAATCTTCCTCAGATCAGTATGAGGAAAATATACATGGGCAATATTCCGAAAAACCGAACTGATACCGATATCAAGGGGATATCGAAAAACTGAAACGAACCTATTTTTGAATACTGAAACCATCGTATTTTCAATTTTTCCCACATTCACTATTTATATGGTCTTGTTAAGACTTGATAGCAGTTAAAGTGATGATTTTCATGCAAGAAGTGACTGATTTTCTTTTCTGTTTTATTAACCCTAAAGGTTCTGGGCAATTGTCCTGAATTCTCGATAAACTACAACCTGTACATGTCCAGTTGCTTACATGTAGCAGTGATTTCCAGTCAAGTCTTGGCTGCCTTAACAGGCAGCCTAGACTTGACTAGAAATCACTGTCCAGATGATTTTTCTATCGTCAGCAAGATCTCCTAAAGATGGAATCTTCAGAACACATACTCTAAGATTACGAATGCTGTAAGTAGGCCTTGAAAGGTTAAGGCATGTTTAGAACAAGTCACAAAATTACTATAGAAAATGATTTGTGTCAGCAAACTGCTTACAAGCAGTGGCATTTGTAGCACTGTGATAGAATGATACAAGAACAACTTATTATGTATTTTCCTGATGTGAATTCCCCTTTGGTACTACATGTATCAGTAAATCTCAAGTCAGATACTGAATAACAAACCGATACCGTGGTATGCCCACATAATAATACTGAAACCAATACCAAGCTCAAAATCCCAGTAATGCCATTCTCTGGAGGAAAATTCTTAAAAACTGTTCTTCTTCAGATTCACCAGTCAGAATATTTTGATATTTGCTATAAAGCATGCTTTGTGTGGTCACATTTAAGTTTCTTCAAAGCAAGTTTCTACCAATCAGGCCTCTACTTATTTTAACCCTTTCAACTTTATTGCTCCCTATCTTGTGGAAATTGTTTTTTCTGTTTGAATACAAAGCATTTGTAATTATGCAACTTTCTTGTTGATACTCTGAGAAGTTTGGCAGTGCTTGTTCTCTGAAACTACTGAGCCAATTAGTAGAGGAATAAAATTAAAAGTAAGTAATAAGGCCTAAAAAAGTTAAAAATCGTTTCTCAGGCCCTCCCGCAAGATCATTTTGGTTGCTGCAAACTTAAAAAAAAATTAAAATTAAATGGTTTACAGTAAAAACTAGAAGTCCTGTCACGAATAGTGCGCTTATCTAGGCTTAATTGCACGTTGGAATTGCGCGCAATTGCCATATTCAATGGCATCCAAAGCACGACAGGATCTCCCGGTTACTTACAGCAAACACATGCAATGTTTCTGCCAATGGACCTCCGGTTTACCCGGAGGTCCATTGGCTGAAACATTGCTTGTGCACAGGCCATATGTACAGAATTTGATAGCTTTACTTGGGCCATAACGCGCACGTTAACGCGCATATCAACGTGCTATTTGTGCGCATTTCATGACAGGACTTCTAGTTTTAACTGTATGTCTGATATTTTACCCAAGTTAATGAAATTGATAAATTTGTTCCTTCAGTACAACAAAGCTTTGCAGTGCTCTAACATTGCAAAGGCTTCTTACAATCAAGGGACAATATACACCACCACCCATGCTAGTCTGTAGATTAAGAGGCCTGAAACATAAAACAAACCAAGAATATGAAGTTTTGATGGCAAAGAAATAATTACAAAAATAAACAAATAAAATGAAAAACTGCGTGCCCAGATGAAATTTTACAAAACCTTGCCCTAGAAACAGAAGATTTACTTTGTGGGGCCTGAGAGACTATATTTATTTTTAAATAATCCATAAATCTCTTGATGACGAATTGGTGGGGGTTGTAAGGTAAGAGCTACAGGCCCCTTGGAGTTGTTTCTTATGTTTTTGGTTGGTTTAGTTCCTTGTTTCTTTCAGAGGTCTATTGATGTGAGAGAGTTTAGAGAAACTATTTCAAGAGAGATTTCTCTTTTTCACTTTTTCAGGGACACACTTATATATGCCATATCTGCAGAAACTAAAGGTTTGTCGTCAGTAATAAACATATTGTCGGAAGTTGTTTTACGACCACAGTTTAGTGATGACGAGGTGAGTTTTGACATTTCTTAACCCTTTACCAAACGTATCGGTCACTTCTGCTCTCGTAATATACAAATTCAGCAGTTGAAAAAATATTACTTTCAAAAAATATCAACCAAACAATATCATGTGATGCCTCATCGGAATAAGCTTGTTGAGCTCGTTCCAATGAAGGGTCACTTGATATGTTTTTTATTAATTTTGAAAAATTTGGAAAAATAATATTTAAAATAATACATTGTGATATCATAAGTAAAGGTTTAAACAAATCAGGGATGTGAATAGGGCGGCACGATATTCAAAACTGAATACCGGTATCGGTATTCAAAAAATACCGTGGTATATCAAAAACTGTTCAGGTATACAAACACAAGTACCACAATCGAGACTCGAGGCATCACAGTCGGAACCAATTAGCACGCCCTGATGATGCGGTTTGAAAAACCTTTACCCAAAACAGACGATATCAAAATTTATTATTTTCAAAATTAGTTTATCAGATTTTCTCCAAAGATTTCAACAAAACTATATCATGTGACCCCTCATTGGAACGAGCTCAATGAGCTCGTTCCAATGAGGGGTCACATGATATAGTTTTGTTGAAATTTCTGAAAATTATTTTTTCAACTGCTGAATTTGTATATCACGAGGGCACAAGCAGACGATTCCTTGGATAAAGGGATAATATTATTCATTCGGTGGTACAGTTAAAAAACTCAAGACACCTTGAAAATTAAATTGTGGGTAAATAAATAATGACGATAAACCGATATTTTTGTAATTAGACCGGTATTCAGTCGATATTGGTTTGAATACCGGTATATATCGGTTTATCGATAAACTGTGCAGCCCTAGATGTGAATGTTCCTCTCTTCAGAGGAATTCATCTTTCTATGTTTCCAGGAAGAACAGGCATACCCTTGCAATAATGAGAATGTGTATCATTTGTCGAGATGAAAAATTAACCAATGACATCTTCTTCGACAGAGCTCTCTCTGAGCTCTGTCAAATGAGGTGTAATTAATTAACCGTATTATGCAATACGTAGAGAGTGGATTGTAACTAAGTCATCCGTGGAGTGGAGTTATCACCCAAAGTATCACTTTCAGATTCTGTACATATGGACAAAAAACACAAGCAATGTTTCAGTCAGTGGACCTCCGGGTTCAACCTGGAGGACCATTGGCTGGAACTTTGCTTGTGCTTGTTATGCTTTGTAACAAATTTGCAGTTATTGCTTGGGTGTAATCTCCACTCTGTGGGTGTTTTAGTGATAATACACACTCCATATACTGTAGGTGGAATATGATAAGGTTAAAACGAGAAATAATCAGTTGAGGTATTTTTATTTTATCAGAATGAATTTTAAACCAATCAGCATGCTATATTAGTCACTCAACACTGAGCCGTATACTGTCACCTTGCAGTTGAAGTCACCTCATATGGAAGCATATGGTGTGGGTAGATGCCATTTTGGATTTACAATAAACAGTGCTTTACCACGCCTCCAATAAATACATGATGCCGAGAGTATTACGCCAAAATATCTTAGCGCTTGAACTATTTATAAACCAATTAATAATTTATAACTGAAGCAAAAATTGATAATATAATAAACAAAAAAGTTTTGAAAAATCTATCGGTTGCACCATGAAACGTTTCGGAAATTTGTCAGAACATGGTGCAGTAGAGAAAAAGAGGAATCTTCGCTCAGAAAATACAACAGAATTGAACGATCAGGCTGCAAATTGTTCTTGTAAAATTGAATCTGGCAGCTGGTAAAATAAATATGTTAGGCCTAAAAAAAAATTAAAATCTGTTTCTCAGGCCCTCCCACATGGCCCTTTTGGCTGCCGCATGCTCTCTTCTTATAACCAATGTAAACTTAAAAAAAATAAAAATTAAATGGTTTATGTATGATATTTTACACAAGTTAAAAAAAATTATAAATCAGTCCCTTGAGTGCAAGAAGGCATTGCAATGCTAAAGCATTGCAAAGCCTTCTTGCACTCAAGGGACAAATTACACCACCACCCATGCTATTCCATAGATTATGAGGCCTAAAACATAAACCAAGAACATGAACTTTTGATGACAAGGAAATAATTACAGAAATAAAAAATAAAATAAAAAACCGCTCGCTTGCATGAAATTTTACAAATAATGGCCTGAGAAACAGAAGATCTACTTTGTGTGGCCTTATGGTGTGCTAAGATGGCAATACTGTGTCATTTGAGGCAAAGCCTCACCCAATAATTTTTTTTCAACTGCTATATTTGTCTGTTATGTCTATTACATGTGGAACCAATTGGTTTGGTAATAATTTAATCATTTGCCCCGCCTCTGCATTTGATTGGTTGAAAGCATACAACGTGAAAGTCGTCAAAATCGTATAAACCAAATCACATAATGATTTGGAATGTCTACACATTCGCAGACATCCGATCCAACTTTGAAGACTCTGGAAGCCCCGCCCACTCAATCCAATTGTCACCGTGAGGGCGTGACGGCAGACTGATAGATGGATAACAAGATTATAAACAAAGATCAGTGATCGATTTTTCATCGCCTTCAGTCCGCGAGAATGTAATGATAATTTCTCGGGAACAATCGAATTTAATAAAATATACCGAAGTGGGAGACGGATAAAAGATCATACATTCAAACATGATTTTGGGGGAACTTAAAAAAAATGTTTTTAATGATATTGTTACGTGACTTGCTAAATATCTGTCGTCTGCGATCGAAAATCAAAACAACAAACAAATTGACAATGATTGACGTGAACTGTTTGTGGCACACTTTCCTGAGTTTGACAGTTGTCTTTTGCGAAAAATTAAAAGTTTTTCGTTCACGTACACATAGTTTTTATATTTTAATATTACAGCCAGATTAAATTATAAGAAATAACTGTTGTTTTCCTTTGGTTTATGCGATGTAAACCAAAAATCTTCAGCACAAGCTTAATCATAACTCGCTCTGCGAGTTATGAAGCTTGTGCTGAAAATTTTTGGTTTATATCGCATAAACCGAAGGAAAACAACAGTTATTTCTTAAAAAGGTTTATAAAAAAAATACAAATCAGTAAGTATTATCAGCAAGCCTGAAAATAAGCAGACTGTCATCTGCAAAATGAGGTCCCCAGAGGGTGAATTTGGTGATGCTACCCTGCACAGCAGGGTAGCATTACAAAATTTACCCTCTGTGAACGTCAGTCTGAATCAAGGTCTCAAGCCAAAACAGAAAGATGTACCTAGAGGATAAATTGGCCCACTGTATGGGATAGCATCAGCAAATTCACCCCTGGGGACCCCATTTTGCAGATGACAGGTTGCTTATATTCAGGCTCAATTATCATTTTATTTTTATCATTTTATCATCACTGTTCATCAGTTCACTCACTCCTCTGCCGATTTTTAGTGAGTCCCAAATGTAGAGGGGGAAAAAATTACCTTTTTTGCAAAAATATGGGGTCTCAGTATACAGTGGAACCCTATTAATTGAATAGCCACTCTGCCAATGAAAATTATTCAATTAACAGGGTTTGTGTCACTTTCCTGTATTCTAGAGATAAACTTAGCATTTATTCTGTTATATCTTGTTTGACAGAGCTCCATGAGCTCTGGCAAACAAGATATAATAGATTAAATGCCTATGTTGGATGTACTGAGGCCACATAGGTCTATAACCAAAGGAAAACTGGGGAGAGTCAGGGTAATTTCTCGACATGATACAAGATTTTTTATTCAATTAACAGGAGTTTACTCTATAACCTATATTCAGTTAACAGGTCAAATCTGTACTGGGGGTATGGTAAATGGTTTTGTGTTGGGAAATTATATTCAATTGAGTAGAGCTGTAGGTTTTTAAATTTCTTGTTCGGTTTTGGTTTTGGTTTTTCAGGTGGAGTAAAACCTCGGTTTGGTTTTCGGTTTGTTCATGAGGCCAAATAAAATCATTCTTATGTCCAGAATCATAACTCAATGGCATTGAAATTGAATGAAACTCAATGAATGCCCGAAATAAGCTATAATACATGAAGAATCATGAAGGCCAATATAATAATTACCTAAATATACAGAACTTTTATTGTGCTTGGCCATTTTTCGAGGTCTGACACCTACACGCAACTTGAGGAAAGCTGCAAACACAACTAAACTGAAATGTCGGAAATTCACAGAATGTAGCCTTCCCTGAGTAGTGAGAGTACCCTGACACTGCCATTGGCAGTGTGAGGGTACTCTCACTACTCTGGGATGGCTATATTCTGTGAATTTCTGCAGCAAGAGAGTATTTTAATAAAAAAAGAAAAACCTTAGATTACAGGGTGTCGACGGTTTTGGTTTCGGTTTTTAAAAAAAACAAAAAACCTCAGTTCGTTTTCGGTTACCTACAGCTCTACAATTAAGAGGGATATACAATTAAGGGATATCCAATTAACTGGTAGAGTGCTGAATTATTTTTGGTCATCACAAATTTGTTCACATATGTTTGCCTTGTTACATTTTATGGGAGAGTGCCAATAGGCACTCTCCCATAAATTGTAACAAGGCAAATCCTAACTGACTAAATAATTTCACTTCAAAGGTGGTATGAACAACATCCACAAAATATGAAGCCTTTAAGTGCTGGTACTGACACTTCAGAGTAAAGTCCAAATATGGGCTTCCAGCACTCTACCAGTTAAGTGGGCTCCACTGTACCAGGTGTCCCAAAACATGGATGAAATATACGATAGACAATTATTATTTGCATTTCAGTTGATGGATGCAAGAGCAGCAATAGAATTTGAATTGGAGGCTCTTGCAATGCAACCTGATCCAGAACCACTTTTAATGGAAATGATTCATGAGGTAAGCTTCTTTTGGGTTTTTTTTATTGTGGAAAAATCATAAAATTTAACTTTTATAAAGAAATGTGGCATTTCAAGCAGAGGCGGCGGTCCAGGGGACACGCGTCCCTCCACTTTTTTCCACAGATATGTTTCGCAGTTACACAATGAGTTGAAATGGGTGCAAGCAAATGTGTCAGTGTACGGACATTCCTGTATTTATTTATTTATTTATTGGTGTTTAAGGTCACATATTTTTGCACAATGGCTAATCATCACCGTTCCAGTTTTACGGGTGGAGGAAGCCGGAGTACCCAGAAAGAACCACCGAGCAATGGCGAGCAACTGTCAGCTCCCCAACATACTAACTCAAGCAGGGTTAGCATTGGATGAAGACAAGTGCACCATCGACGTGCAGTACGCCTTAGTACACAACGCCACCATGCCCCCACGCGGGCAATGGAGATGAAGTATCTTGCCCAAGAACACAACGTGGTTGCCGCAGGTGGGATTCGAACCGAGGACCTATCGGCTTGCAGCCTGCACCTCTACCTACTGAGCCACCACGCTCCCAGACATTCCTGTAACATTATTTGTAAATCCAAACAATATTTAGCCAAAAGAATCCCTCTTTCGGTCTCTTTGGTTGTTTCTTCTACTTCAACTATCTTCCAACCCGAAGGCTGGCCTTCGGGTTGGAAGGTGGTTAAAGTAGAAGAAATGGACAAGACTGTGACAACATAGCAGTATCTAATATATAAATGCGAATGTCTGTATCTCTCTCTCTCTCTATATTTGTTCCAGGTGAACTCCTCCATTTCTCGACCGATCGATCTCAAATTTTCTGCACGGGGGTAATTCGTCCCTGCGAGTAACATGGGATGGGTGCCGTGCCCGTGCGAGGTGACCTTGACCTTGAAATTGATGACCTTGACCTTTTATTTCGAAAACGACTGGGCCGATCGGGCTAAAAATTCATATAAATGAGAGACTGTAGCGAGTCATGGTACATTTATCGATATTCGATTGTAACCTTTCTCACACTGGGTCAAACCATGGTAGCATTGTAAATTCGTGCCCCTCCACTTTTATTGAGCTACTGCTGCCCCTGATTTCAAGTATAGACAAGAATTTGACAAACAAACTTGATCGGTGTTTCAGTGATAATTTTATCTTGTGTTGAAATGATTAATCAACTAGTTGTCAATGTTGGTATAGCCTCATGTTGACACTGGATTGGATTTCCATGTTGACTAGTCGGAACATGTAGTATTTCCTATAAAAACATTACAACATAACAAAATTCTGATGCAAGATCTACTGAGGAAGAATTAAAGTTGTCAGTTGATCTGTTCATAGAGTGAAATCAATAACACTAATATAATTATGGATTAATTGACACAGATTTTGAGATCAAAGTAGATGTGAAAGTTAACTGTGTTGAATTGGCCCTTTTGATCTCGCCCACAGTTGTCACACTATGCCTAAATACTGTTAACGGTGTAGTTATTATTACTTATCTCCATAAAATATTTAATTATTGAGGTTTAACGACATTTTCGACAATCAGAGTCCCCACATGTCGGAATCTCCATACAGTAAAATATATTGATTAACCGATGTTCGGCAATCACATCTGACATCGGCCGATTTTAAGCCATCGGTAGAGGTGTTTGAACATCGGTCCATGCTGATGGTTACAGAGAACACCACTGGATCAAAATTGTTTTTATTTACGTTTGATTAACATTCTCATACAAGCAGTAACAAACTTAATAAGTTGCCACAATGATTCGCAGGATTCAAGATTGGCCTGATCTCTTTGATTGGTCTGATCTTCCCTTTGGTTGCTGCTCATGACACACATGCCACTTGTTGTGTGATGACTCAATGAAATGCGACGTCAGCAGAAACAAGTTAACAATGCATCGTCTTAAAGATACTGCGCTGTTAGCTTGTTTCCACTGATGTCGTATTTTTTATTTTAACCCTTTACCTAACGAATTGCCCCCATCCGCCCGCGTAATATGCAAATTCAGAAGCTGAAAAAATATTATTTTTCGAAAATTTTTCAACAAAACCATATCATGTGACCCCTCTTTGGAATGAGCTCGTCGTTCCAAAGAGGGATCATATGATAAGATTTTGTTGAAATTTTTTTAAATAATTTAAAAAATGATATTTAAAATAATAAATTTTGAAATCGTCTGCGTTGGGTAAAGGGTTAATACACACACTGACATACCTTTGAGGTCAACAAACCAGTCAACCTGACTGAACTGTAATATTAACCCTGTTCTATGCAATCTTAAACAGACTACTCCTTTTGATTGTTACTATCTAACATCGGTACTCAAAACCGGTGTAACAGGATATCTTCCCCCCCCCCCCCTGGATATCTCCCCCCCCCCCCCCAGGTGAAGAAATCCTAGTATATCTGCCCCCCCCACCCTGGATATCTCCCCCCCCCCCCCACACCCATAAAAAAATTTGTTTGATTAATTTGACATTATTTGATGATGAAATGGTGAGAACAGATCCTGGCCTGGATATCTTCCCCCACCATGACAAAAAAGTTTTGTCAAACATTTGACACTAATTGATATTGAAATAGTGAGAGAAATAGATTTGGGACTTTAAAAATGGTTTCGGATAAACACAGGAAAAATTCATGGTGGGGGGGGGAGGAGATATCCAGGCCTGGATATCTCCCCCCCCCCCCACCCCACCTCCATTCCAACCAAAGGGTTACCCATGTGCCTTGAAAATTGACCATGGCAGTGTCAAAGATGGAAAATTATGGGAGTAGCTTCAAGCTGCATCATTCCAGTTGTTTGTATACAATGTTTCATGTGCTATAACAACTTTTATTGTTCAAGTGTTACAACAAATTACATTGCTTTGTTAGGTTGTTGTTGTTGTTGATATAGTCTGGAGTGAATGAAATTTTCAAATCTTTTTTGGGTAGTTAATTTTCTCATTGTTTATATCCAGGCCTGGATATCTTTCATTATCAATTAATGTCAAATGTTTGACAAAACAGTTTTTGTCATGGTGGAGGGAAGATATCCAGGCCTGGATATCTCCCCCCCCCCCCCTTCCCCCCTTCCCCCCCCCCCCCCCACCATCTCCCATTCCAACCAACCCTAACTCAGTGTTTATATTCGAAACCAATTTCTCCACCCAAAATAGTTACACTTCATGTCACATGACAATATGAACCGGAATAGTTGAGAAAATATTGAAATGATTTTTTGTCACAGGTTTTCAACTGGATGAGAGCAAGATATCCAGGTTGAACCTGAAAAAAAACAACATTCTGCCCAAAAAAAACATTTTTCTCGCCATTTCATCATCAAATAATGTTAAGTTAATCCAAAAAAAATTTTCATGGTGGGGGGGGGAGATATTCAGGGTGTGGGGGGGGGAAGATATACTAGGATATCTTCCCCCCAGAGGAGAAGATATCCCAGGATATCTTCCCCCGCAGGGGAAGATATCCAGGGGAGGGGGGGGGGGGAAGATAGCGTGTGACACCCGCATATCGTGTGCTGAATTAAATGGCACATGACAGTTGCAAATCCTTATTGGTTAATCACCAGTAAAATAACCTTGTATACACAATGGTCTGATTCAGTCTGACTAAAATCATACTCTTTTATCAAAACTATTACAAAGTTTTTATTAAAGAGTATGGTGTTAGTTAGACTAAGCCGGACTCCATTTACATCTACAATTTTTAGTGTTCTAGTATGTCGACTAAATCACTGTTTCAGAGGAACTTTGTATCTGAGCCAGGTGATTTCAAGAACGTTGGTTTGTTGAAATAATGTGATTAGTAAGTGCTGGGCAAGCGGCTGTCCACAGTCAGAATATCGAAAGCATGTGATTAATCATTTATCAGAATTGCTCTCCACATTTGCGGTTGATTGTACAGTGGAACCCTGTTAATTGAATAGCTGCTTTGCCATTGAAAATTATTCAGTTAACAGGAGTATTCAATTAACAGGGATTTTATCACTTTCCTGTATTCTAGAGATAAACTTAGCATTTATTCTATTATATCTTGTTTGACAGAGCTCTATGAGCTCTGTCAAACAAGATATAATAGATTAAATGCCTGTATTGGATGTACTGAAGCTAAATAGGTCTGTAAACAAGGGAAAACTGGGGAGAGTCAGGGTAATTTCTCGAAAGGTTGCAAGATTTTTTATCCGATTAACAGGACTTTACTCTATAACCTATATTCAATTAACAGGTCAAATTTGTACTGGAGGTGTGGTAAGTGGTTTTGTGTTGGGAAATGATATTCAATTAACAGGGTTATTCAGTTGAGATATCCAATTAAGTAGGCTCCACAGTACCTTGAATTGAATCATTAATCTTAAATGCAAATGCCACATGCCACCAAAATATAATTCAAATATAGCTCATCATGCCTATGTATGAACCAACATCATTAAAGTGCGCAAGTGGAGAAAAATATTCAACTGCCAAGGTATTGCTATGTAAATCTTAGCGACAGACCTGACAATCTTTAGGGACTAATTTGACTCAAAGGTTGTGCTTTGCATCCACATGTGAATAGAGTGTCATGCCGTTTACATCTTCACAGCATTTTTGCCAAAATAAATAGCAACAACTGATGCAAGATCTCTTCAGAACTGCTTCACACTTCACAACTGGATGTTTGTGGTGTAAAGGGTTTTTCATGCCCGATGTTGCACCACTGTACTTAATGCGCGTCTTACACAAGTTCTATTCAGTAAATTTGTCCCCATCTGCTTCTATCAGCTTGAAAAATTTCCAGGCTTCTGATCATTTTGGTTTAGATGTCATTTTGCTTTCAAAATTCTTATTCTCGCACTGCTCCGAATGTAGTTATCAAGCCAGAAAATAAGCAGTCTGTCATCTGCAAAATGAGGTCCCCAGAGGGGAATTTAGTGATGCTACCCTGCTCAGCAGGGTAGCATCACTAAATTTACCCTCTGTGAACCTCAATCTGAATCAGGGTCTCAAAACTAAACAGAAAGAAGTATCCAGAGGATAAATTGGCCCACTGTATGGGATAGCATCATCAAATTCACCCTCTGGGGACCTGATTCTGCAAATGTCAGGCTGCTTATTTTCAGGCCTGGTAGTTATTATTATGGCAGTTAAACTAGGTGTGGGTTCGCAACTGATGAGTATCACGCTAAAACTGACTTGCTGAGTGATTTCACGAAACAGTACTCAACCCCAAGTTGAAGAACCCTCTCATTTTGGAACTTCATGAGAAGTTAACAACTCTCATGTCTGACCAATATGATATCATGTTTTGCTGGTAACCCGGACATGTAGGTATCGCTGGTAACACCAAAGCAGACAGTGCAGCAAAACAGGTTTGAACCAAGCCTCACACTGATTTTAACATCCCTTTCAGTGATTTCAAACCTCATATTAATAACTACATCAAATCTCTGTGGCAGGCGGAATGGGATGGGGCGACAAATAACAAGCTCCATCGCTTCCGACCAAACATATTTGATCACTACCCATCCAGTAACCTTTATAGAAAAGATCATGTTATTCTGACACGATGTCACATTGGTCACACACGACTTACACATTCCTTTCTGCAAGAGGGTAATATGCGACCAGAATGTGTTCCATGTCAGCAGGTGTTGTCAGTGGAGCACATTCTCTTAAATTGTACTGATTTTAATCTTGTTAGAGGGCAGTACTTTACAGTTGGATCCCTTAGCGATCTGTTTTACAATGCGAGCCCACACAAAATTGTATCATTTTTGAAAGTAATCAACCTTTTTAACAAATTTTAAAATTGTTTTTATTCTTTTAATCTAGACTCATGAAGTCTCAATTCATCAGGTTGATTTAGACATCTTTCACTTTTCTAATTACTCATTGTTATTCAAATTATTCTTGTCTTTGACATGTCTATTGTGGTTATCTTTTATTTTTATTCAATCTTTTACTTCATAATATTGACGTTTTACTTTCCTCTGATTTCTTGCCATGATATAGCCTTGGCTGCTGATGTGGCATTAAGCACCAATAAATAAATAAATAAATTCACGAAACAAACAAAAATCATTCTACAAACAACAGAACATCAAAAGAGAAAGCCAGCCAACAGTAATAAATTTCTTCCCTTCACTTTCAAGACAGAATATAAGCAGACTATCATCTGCAAAATGAGGTCCCCAGAGGGTGAATTTAGTGATGCTACCCTGCATAGCAGGGTAGCATCACTAAATCTACCCTCTGTGAACCTCAATCTGAATCAGGGTCTCAAAACTCAACAGAAAGAGGAACCCAGGGGATAAATTGGCCCACTGTATGGGATAGCATCATCAAATTCACCCTCTGGGGACCTCATTCTGCAAATGTCAGACTGCTTATTTTCAGGCTTGGTCACTTTGTGATCAATCATCAAAGCTACATCTACATGTAATAGAAACAGTTGTGGGATAAAAGATAAAACATAACAAAAAGTAATATTAGGGACAGTTTATTGTTGGATGTTCAGTTATCTGTCGTCCTAAATCCGCAGGAAAATTTGCGCCATGCTTGTGATGTCATTACTTGGTTTAACCCTTTACCTAACTTGAAAAGCAGACGACACTTGCAAAACAATTCTTGAATAACTATTTTTTTTTCATTTTTTGTCTCAAAAACATAGGTTATGACCCCTCATTGGAACGAGCTCACCGAGCTCGTTCCTTTGAGGCGCCATAACCTATGTTTTTGAGACAAAAAATGAAAAAATAATGATAATTAATTGGTGATTTTTGAGAATAGCGCTGGCCGGTTTTGGCCGTTACGTTGGGTAAAGGGTTAAGCAGTTAACCGGTTAGGAAAATTCTAACCAGAATACACCTATAACCATTCCGTTCCCTGTTAACCGAATAATTGTTTCAGCACTAGTTGTCATTGTAAAACAGGAGAAGTATCAGTTCTTTTTTTTCTATAGATTACCCTTGGTTACAACCATGTTACATGGCATAACTTGTTGTCTGGTTGAATGCTAGAAGCCACTATCAGGACTTTCAAAAACATGAGGGTACCAGAACAAACGCAAATAATATTTTGTTTGTATAAATTTGTTAATTACATTTGTTAATAAAACAAATTTTCTTCGAACAAATTCAGACCACCAAAAATAATCTAGCCAGCCCTCAACCAGTTAATAAAGGTTACTATCCTTCAGTCTTTCTCTGACAATTTTTAGCTGTGACAAGCAGCTCTATATGTGGCAATGTTGGTCTGTCTGTCGGTCTGTCAGCCGGTCTGTCACCAACAAGTTTAAAAAACACCATAACTCCTAAAATACTTGATGGAATGACTCCAAACTTGGTATGCAAGTGTATCTTCATGATGTCTACACCCTCTCAATAGTGCATGTCATTCGGATAATTTCTGTCACATTTATGGATTTGTCACCAACGAGTTTTTTGTCACCAATGAGTTTTTTTTGTAACCAATGTGTTTTAAAACATCATTGGCGTTGCACGAATTGTCGCAGCTTTGGCACTGTGACAGTGTGCTCTAGTTTTTCCCTGGTTTGTCCCTACATCTAAGTTCGAGATCTCCAGTGAGTAGTTCTCTATTAACTCTCTCACTTGGACCATCCACCCTGCCTTTGTATTTGAGTTCCAAATATTCTGGAACATTCGTTTACACCATCGGCTGTTGGGGAAATTACCAATTAGTTAAGATAGCAGAGTTTCATTAAGTCTATCCTGTTCTTGATCCTCATCCACCCAAGCTCAACCCTGATAGCTTCTTGTGCTGCGTTATTACTCGACTCGGTTATCCATTGGCCTGCATCATTCTGCAGCGTTTTTGTGAATAGATCTGGCCGGTTTTGGCCATTATGTTGGGTAAAGGGTTAATGCCGTTTTGTTTATAGGTACCACTTTTGTACCATATGGTACCACTTCCATACCATAAGTACTTTCCCACATACTTATAGGCTAAAAAATTATTTTGACGCGTTCTATCTTAGAATTGGGTGGTATTGAAATTTTACTTTGTTTTTTTCTGTTTTACCAAGGCTCTTGGGTTCAGTAGTTAATCACACTCGAAAGATAAAAAAAACAACTGAATTTGACACCCTTTTCGCTGCTGCATGCTCTCTTTTTAAAACAACTGAATTTGACACCCTTTTCGCTGCTGCATGCTCTCTTTTTAAAACCAATGCAAACTTGAAAAAATAAAAATTCAATGGTTTATGTCAGATATTTTACCCAAGTTATTAAAATTGATAAATTTGTCCCTTGAGTGCAACAAGGCTTTACAATGCATTAGCATTGCAAAGCCTTCTTGCACTCAAGGGACGAAATACACCACCAACCATGCTATTATGTAGATTATGAGGTCTAAAACTTAAAACAAACCAAGAATATGAACATTTGATGAGAAAGACATAATTACAAAATAAATTTTAAAAATGCCTGCCCCCCCCCGAATCCCCCCCGCACCCGCCCCCTCCCCCCCCTCTGCAATTTTACAAAAAATGACCTGAGAAACAGAAGATCTACTTTGTGGGCCCTTATATTCTTGCAATTTTTGAAATATGGAAATAATTACTTGGGAATGGTAACAAGTAGTAATACAGTACGTGGAGAGTGTATTATCACTACATCACCTGCAGAGTGGAGATTCCACCCAAGCAATAATTGCAAATTTGCTGCAAAGCATAACAAGCACAAGCAAAGTTTCAGCCAATGGACCTCCGGGTTAAACCCGGAGGTCCATTGACTGAAACATTGCTTGTGTTTGTTGTCGATGTGTACACAATTTGAAAGTTATAGCTTGGGTGATAACCCCACTCCACGGGTGATTTAGTTACAATCCTCTCTCCACGTACTGTATGTTGCCTAACTTTACTGACATATCCAGCCACTGTTATTCACAAAAAATGAAGATTCTAATATTTTTTTTTAATTTGGTCTCTAAAACACAATCCTTCAATTTTGAGGCACACACGGATTAAAAAATATGAGTGATCAAGAGTGCACCTAGAAAATCCTGCTAAAGTCCTTGTGTTAATTTCATTCCAAAATGTATAAAACATCCAGTGCCTAAGGTGTCAACACTGTTAACAAATCCTCGAGAGACGATTTCGCAGTGTGCACATTGACCGAAAAACATTAATGTCGAGAAGCATTTGATGGGCTGAAATTGGCCCTTTTATCAAGTTCTATATTGGCCTATCCAGACAGGTCCAAAACTTTTATTCTAGATCAGATGTGATCAGGCCTGGCATTCTGAAAAATGCAGGAGGGCAAAAAATCGCTCTCCTCATTCAGCTTAGGAGAGCAATTAGCTTTACACAGCATTTTAAGTATCCAGATGAACGAACTCATTGAAACTGAAACCAACAGACTACATCAGTGATTTTATTAACTTTACTAAGGTAAAGCGAAATCTCTTAGACATCTAGATGTCTCACTCAACAACCGAACACACACTTGACAAGACCTGTGTGTGTACCCAGACCTGTTGTCCAAGAAAGTCATATGCCTACCACTACCACCTTCAACCCCCCAAGGGGGGTTGAAGGTGGTAGTGGTAGGCGTATGACTTTCTTGGACAACAGGTCTGCTTGAATCTACAGTCACATCCTGGTACAAGTGCTTCAAGTGACAGGATAGTAGTAATGGTAGTATATTATAGTGTCAATATTCCTTGAATAATTACCCCTCAAACTGTGATGTCAGTTGTTGAACTTGAAACTGACAGAAAAAAAAATATTGCTGTGACCCATTTTGCTTCAAATGATTGCAACTGTGTTTGGGTGTGGTTGCAGCCATTACCTTTTACCACTAAATCACTTTCAAAATGAAATTACGTGATGTTATGTGACTTCGAAGTTAAATTACATTTTTGCTTTACAACAAAAATTTAATGTGAGCATAATATCTCAATCATCCCAGACCAAAATATTTAGGAGGGCAATTTTTCGCTCTCCTTAATTCTTTCAGGAGGGCAGTAAGGAGAGCTAAAAAATCGCTCTCCTGAAATTGCCAATCCTGTGTGATTGGTGTATTATAGGAGCAGTACAAATCACAACAGTCTGAAGATCGGGTGTATGTTATTGTCTATCATAGCAGAACACTGTGAAAAAGTGAAAGAAACTACTGTATAACAAGACAGTGATTAGACCATACAAAAAATTTTACTGGATTCTCATGCATTTTTTTTTTCAAACGAATGAGGGAATGCGGATTTTATTTTTCATTTTTTTTTTCTTCAATCGTCACCCTCTACTTCCTATGGAGATTTAATACACGTGAGTATCGAGAATGCATGAAAAAACATCTTAACCCTTTACCCAACGTAACGTCCAAAACCGGCCAGCGCTATTCTCAAAAATCGTCAATTAATTTTCAAAATATTTTCATTTTTTGTCTCAAAAACATAGGTTATGACCCCTCGTTGGAACGAGCTCGTCGAGCTCGTTCCAACGAGGGGTCATAACCTATGTTTTTGAGACAAAAAATGAAAAAAATTAGTTATTCAAGAATTTTTTTTTGCAAGTGTCGTCTGCTTTTCATGTTAGGTAAAGGGTTAAATATCTTTAGACAGCTATATACTCCCCCTCCACCAATCCAGGGTTGAAGCCTTCGTATGGAGGAGGGACAGTTCATAGCCATCTTAGATTCTATAATAAAAAAGAGAGTTTCCCAACTTGGTGGGAATGAAATTCAATTCAAAGAAGTGCTATGTGATCACCATATGGAAGTAGTACTGTAAATTTTATGCACTGGATAATGAGACACTGTAGAGTGGTAAATAACATCCCTACATTGGCTTGGGAATTTCAAACGACCTAAAATGGACAACCAAAATCAACAAGATCTCAAACAAATCTAAATTCGTGTTCGGCTTTCTCAGAAGGAATTTAAGATTCTTGCACAGATTTGTAAAAAGGCTGGTTATTTGAATGTAAAAATACAGATACAAACTCAGATACTGAACTCTCAGATTTAGAAGTCACTTGGGCCGAACTAGTATAATATTGTGACAAACTCACCTGATACCTGCCCTAATAGCTGATTATTGAGCAAAACGAAGACAAATGTTTTCAACCATTTTTGGCTGCCTCTAATTTCATGTAATGGGAAACGCGTGAGACGTTTGTCAGCTACTAAATGACTACAGGTACCAACTTCAAAATGTCAATAAAAACATTGAACGCAGGTCATATTTTCCAATGTGGCGATGCCTGAGAATCAATTGTATTTTTTTTTTAGCTTCACTGACGTGTTATATTTTAAATGCCTGTGAACCAAAGTATTTTATTGTTTGGCATTATACTTTATTTCATTTCCACATGTTTCAGGCTGCATATAGAGGTAATACTTTAGGACTTCCGAAATTGTCACCACCTGAAAACATTTCCCTCATTGACAAAAAATTATTGTACACATATTTGAAGAATGTTCATATACCAGAGAGGATGGTATTAGCTGGCGTTGGCATTGAGCACCAACACTTAGTTGACTTGGCACAAGAGTGTTTGGTAGAGAAGAAACCAATATGGTCAGAGAATCCTGAAATGTTGCATTCTGGGAAAGCATGTGACAATTCCTATGCCCAATACACTGGTGGAGTTGTACAGGTATATTTCAACATTTACTGCTTTTTTTTCTACAACTAAAACATTGAGATGGGTTTCGCATTGGGCCCTATATGTATTCATACATCCTTCGATATCAAAGATCAAGCTCCCTCCATCACTCTGATTCTGTATGGAATTTGACCCTTTTATGGTCTGGAACCAGTCTAGCTCTTAAATAGTACGTTGTCTGTGTTTAGATTAAATCGTCTGGAATATTTAAATTGGTCGGAAAAGTGAACCTAAGCTTAGGTTCACTTTTCCGACCAACTGAAATATCAGATAATAAATTTTGAGAGAAATGATTTTATCATTCCTTTGGTGGTTATCTAAATGAAAAAATGGATAAGCGAAAAGTTGTTCATCTGGAACTACAAATAGTTAGTCAAAAAGTTGTGTCTTGTCACCTTATTTGATAGCACTGTTTTAAAATGTTCCTGTGGGAAGACCCTAGGGCTGCAACGATTCATCGTGACTTCAATGCATCGCGATACATTTGTACACGATATGCATATCGTATCGTTTCGTGTGTATCACGATACAAATGATACACTTCCAGAAGGTTGGCTGTAGTCAGAAGGTTCATTTTCAGGCCCAACAAGTCTATTTTGTGCTTTTCCAACTTATAATTCCACCACAGGAGTCTGAAATTCTATCAGTATAGCTATAATTCTATCAGCATAGCTATAATTCACTTTCAATTCTATCAGTATAGCTATAATTCACTTTCAATGTGATATTTACGTTCCCAAAGTAATCCCCTTGAAGGGGATTACGTTGGCAAAATAAATATCACTTTGAAAGTGAATTATAGCTATACTTATAGAATTTCAGACTCCTATGATTCCACTTGTTCATTTGTATTTCAGTAAAATATCAACTCTGTCTAAATTATAATCATAGTTTGAGGCAACAGACCTCTCACCTCTGAGTTGAACCCAGACTCCCAGAGATCCATTGGCTGAAACTTGATTGTCTTTCTCAAGCACTAAAAAAGAAATTTGATGTTACTGGCCAAATGAAAGTTGGATAATTCACTCTCAATGTACTGCATGTAATGTATCGTGAAAAAATCGTATCATTAAAAAAAATCACGATACATATTGTATCGTGAGTGAGACGTATCGTTGCAGCCCTAGAAGACCCCTCTCTTCAATGCTCAGATTCCCTACGACAGCTGATGCCCACTGTGCTTGGCGCAGATATCTGTGAACTGTCATACAGTAGGGCCATCACGGACGGGTCAAAATCCATGGGCTGTCATTTTTTCCATGCATATAATTCAGAGAATTACCTCGGTGCTTCATTGGTGGAAATTTTGCTAGGTGTCATAGCAGATCAGCTCTGAATTATATGTGTGGAAAAATGCCCACACATAGACTTTGACCCATCCACGATGGATGTAATGTACCAGTAATTGGTCCTCTTTATTATATCCAGATGAACGGTAAATAGGTTATCTCAAAATCCGAGATTTTATTCTCAGAAATATTCCAGACAATTGAATCGGAAAAATATCACAAACATTGCTTTTATTTGAATCAATGCAAGAAATGTTTTTCAATCAGTACTTGATTTTATCTTACAATCAACATGTATTTTGTCTGTATTAACTCCGCAACTGTTGTGTATCCGGCCCCCTGAGACAGATGTTTGTATGATCAGGGGTTCAGATACAAGCACGTTCCTTTCGTGTGAGTTCCATTTTTAGCTCAACTTTCACATAAGTCAAATTTGAGCTTATGCCACGGCCAGTCGTCCGTCTGTCCGTCAGCAATTCAATACGTCTCGGGCTAGAGGCCGTATTTATGAACAGATCTTTATGAAACTTCTTGGGTACCTTTGTTATCACCATGGGATGAGAACTAGTGTTTTTGGGTCCAGTCCAAAATTCAAGACGGCCTCTGGCAGCCATTTTGTACAAAATTAGGTGCAATCAGATTTTTGTGCAGAACTTCCATATGCAAGCTCTGATTTGAATAATTTTTTGTATGAATGTTTAGTACCATGGGATACATCACATATAATACAGGTTTTTTTCTTGTGGGTAAATTATGCAAATTAGATTAACTTTGATTTATTTTGTGTTACTTTCAGCACGGTAAGTGCAAATGCCATTATGGCTCGGGCTAGAGGCCATATTTATTAACCGATCTTTAAGAAACTTCTTGAGTACCTTTGTTATTACTGTGGGACGAGAACGAGTGTTTTTGGGTCCGGTCTGAAATTCAAGATAGCCACTGGCAGCGTTTTTGTACAAAATTAGGTGCAATCAGATTTTTGCGCAGAACTTCCATATGAAAGCGCTGATTTGAATGATTTTTTGTGTGAATGTTTAGTACCATGGGATACATCACATATAATACAGGTTTTTTTCTCGTGCATAAATTATACCAATTAAACTAACATTGATTTATTTAGTGTTACTTTCAGCACTGTAACTGCAAAGGCCAATACGGCTCGGGCTGAAGGCTGTATTTATGAACCGATCTTTATGAAACTTCATGGGGACCTCTGTTATCACCGAGTGACGAGAACAATTGGTTTTGGGTGCGGTCCAAAATTCAAAGTGGTCACCAGCAGCCATTTTGTACTTTAGTTAGTGCAATCAGTTTTTTGTACAGAACTTCTGTATGAAAGTTCTGATTTGAATAAATTATTTTTTGGATGTTTAGTAACATGGAATACATCAAATATAATACGGGTTTTTTTCTCGTACAGAAATTATGCAAATTAGATGAACTTTGATTTATTCAGTGCTATTTATACACAGTAAGTGCAGAGTCTGTATTTATGAACCGATCTTCACGAAACTTCTTGGGTACTTTTGTTATCACCTTGGGCTGAGAATGAGTGTTTCTGTGTGCAGTTCAAAATTTGAGATGGCTGCCAGTTACCATTTTGTACCGAAATTAGTGCAATCAGTTTTTTGTACAGAACTTCTGTATGAAAGTTCTGATTTGAGTAAATTTTTGTATGAATGTTTAGTAACATGGAATACATCACATATAATACAATTTTTTTTCTCGTGCAGAAATTATGCAAATTAGATGAACTCTGATTTGTTCAGTGCTACTTATACACAGTAAGTGCAGAGTCTGTATTTATGAACCGATCTTCACGAAACTTCTTGGGTTGGGGTACCTTTGTTATCACCTTGTGACAGGAACGAGTGTTTTTGGGTGCCTTTGTTATCACTGCGCTATGAGAACAAATATTTTTCGGTTCAGTCAGACCCACTCTGGGACTCAAAGATTTCTTTTCTAGTTTAGCATCTAACTGTCACCCCACCTTTACAATACTTTACCTATATATTTGTTACAGCATTTATGTACAGACCGTTACAATACTTTACATGTACCTTTGTTATCAAGTCATTACCTAGATGTTTGTCATTGCTGTATCACATACAATACATGTACATGTCTTAAACAAGTTGAGCTACAGTGTCATTGACACTTTCATTTTTTTTTTGTTCATCCGTATGAATAAATAGTTTGTTATATATTCGTCTACATTCTTGACTTATCCCCAATATATTGTAAGATAAAATGATTATTAGCATTATGTGGATGTACAAAATATGTATCCGAGTCTCGCTGCGGATTCTAAGGGTAGATCACAACTCGTCTTCGACTCGTTGTGATCTGCCCTTAGAACCCGGAGCTCGACTCGAATACATATTTTGTACATCCACATAATGGTAATAATCTCTATAGACCGAATCTTTAATGACTTTTATCTCAATGAATGAAGACTTGCCTCACCTGTAGTTTCATGATTAGGCCTCATAGTTCCTTTAATAGTGTTATTATGCCCTGACCTCCAAAAGGAGGTTTCGAGGGTAGCTAGTGGAGACCCCCGTCCATCCGCCCATCGTCTGCCCATCTGTCTTGTCTGTCTGCCTGTCTGAACAAAGGCTTTGGATTGTGATTTCAAAGCCATCAGTCAGATTTGGATCACCTTTGATATACTGATAGACCCGCTTGGGGAACAGATATCTGTCTGAACAAAGGCTTTGGATTGTGATTTCAAAGCCATCAGTCAGATTTGGATCACCTTTGGTATACTGATAGACCTGGATGGGGGAACAGATATACACTAGGAACGGGTTCTGTCCAATAATGTTTCCTAGAATTATGGCCCCTTTTTCACTCTTTCGACTTAGAAATTTTTTTGACATAGTATTATGACACCATCGTGGCATATGTCATGCTTCACATTGCATTTGTTATCTTCATACTTTCAATGTGAATTAAATGCTAATTGATTGGAATATCTATAACTGGATCACAAAAGAATATCTACATCTTTGTGAGTAAAAGAACATCACATTTAATGGACAGTAGTCTGAACTCCATGAAAATTAAGCAAACCATCAGCCCATAACTGTATTGAATGCCAAATAGAATTAGACTGGTGGTCTGAAAATATGATCAGCAATATGAGGTTTGTGTGGTTTTCCTTTGATAGAAAACAGATGTTAGCATGTTTTTCTTTTGCTAAAAAACATATGCTTTTGACTATTGGAAAAAAATTCTTCATTCTCTGTGTGGAGGAAGAAGGAGGAATGGAAGGAAAGTTCAAGTATATATGAAACCAGGGTTCCTACAGGCTTGAAAAGTCCTTGAATTTTCAACATTGACCCTAAAAGGCCATAAAATGTTTAATTGCCTTGAAAAACCCTTGAAAATTGTTAAACTTTCTTAAAAAGTCCTTAAATTCGTCTATGGTATCTGCAGTGCGGGCACCTGTTATGTGGGCAACATGCATGTTTTATTCACTGGAAGTGTTAGTAATGTGATTATTAAGCATCAGTTATACAGTAGAATCCTCTTAATTGAATATCCATTTTGCCAGTGAAAATTATTCAATTAACAGGAGTATACAATTAACAGGGATTTGGTCAGTTTTCTGTGTTCTGGAGGTAAACTGAGCATTTATTCTATTATATCTTGTTTGACAGAGCTCCTAGAGCTCTGTCAAACAAGATATAATAGAATAAATGTCTGTATTGGATGTATGAGGCCAAAAAGGTTGATAAATAAGGGGAATTTGGTGTGTATCACAGCAATTTTTTTGACATATTCCAAAAATTTATATACAATTAACAGGAGATTACTCTACAACCCATACGCAATTAACAGATCAAATTTGTAATGAAGGTATGGTAAATGGTTTTGTGTTTGAAAATTATATTCAGTTAACAGGGATATACAATTAAGAGATATCCAATTGAGTGGGCTCCACTCTATATGTATGTTTTGAAGTAAATTCCACAATTTAAGTTCATTTAATGACACAAAATGTACTGTTCTCTAAATGTTCTCCGCCAATGCAATCAGTGGGAGGTTTACGAGACCCTAAACAGCTGAAAGCACCTGTTTTGAGAGGAATAAAAAAAATGTTCTCCTCTTTTTTTGCCCCTGCTATTAATAAAGACTATATATCATTCGTTGAGTGCAATAAGGCACCATCTGCAATGCTAAGGCATTTCAAATGGTGCCTTGTTGCACTCAAGGGACAAATTATATTGTCATTATTCTTTTGATGTGTCACAGAATGATTAAAACTAGTAAATGCATCAAACAACAAACCAGCAAGAATCAAACTTTTACATGCATAATTTTTTGGTGAAGATATAATTATTAAATTCAGGTGGGTTTAGTCAGTTAAAGTGTGGCCCTAAATTTTATACATTTAACCCTAAAAAACCCTTGAAAAGTCCTTGAATTTCAAAATGACAATTCTGTATGAACCCTGGAAATGTGTTTGTATTTGTGACTAGGGCTGCACTGTATATCGATAAACCAATATATACTGGTATTCAAACCAGCAGCGATTGAATATCGGTGTAAGTACAAAAATATCGGTTTGTCGTCATTATTTATTTACCCACAATTTAATTTTCAAGATGTCTTGAGTTTTTTTTAACTGTGGCCCCAACTGAATAATATTATCCCTTTATCCAAGGAATCGTCTGTTTGTGCCGTCGTAATATACAAATTCAGGCGTTGAAAAAATAAATTTCAACAAAACTGTATCATGTGACTCCTCATTGGAACGAGCTCGTTGAGCTCATTCCAATGAGGGATCACATGATATAGTTTTGTTGAAATCTTTGGGGAAAATCTGATAAACTAATTTTGATAAAGGTTTTTCGAACCGCATCATCAAGGAACGCTAATTCGTTCCGCCTGTGATGCCTCAAGTCTAGATTTTGGTACTTGTGTTCATATATCTGAACAGTTTTCGATATACCGGTATACCACGGGTTTTTTTTTAATACCGATACCGGTATTCAGTTTTGATCGTGCAGCCCTATTTGTGACACACCCACCCCTTTGTCAGAATTTGGATCCATTTCAGCAAGTTTTTTTTCAACAATTTTTTAACCAGACCCCTAGTTAAATCTAGGTAACAAACAAATTATGAAGTAAAACCCCCCATGTAAATACATTCCATCCATCTAAGATTGATAACATAAATGATCTCAAATTGTATTTATTTGGGTTTTGTCATGAGCAAAAGGACAACAACAAAATGAAAAGTGATTTTGGTGCTGCTCTTTGAATTATGACAGTGGGAAAGTAATGCCAAGTATTATTTCCGTTTAGGACTTTTTCCATCCTCTTGGCAACATAACAGAAATACACAGAACGATGCAGGTGTGTGAATGGGTTAATCGATATGGTACAAGTGCCAGTGCGGAAGGATAAAATGAGAGGCTGCAGGCCTTTAGTGTTATTCTTCTGCGATGACACTAGTGCCATATTAATTAACCCATTCAAACGTGCGTGTCATTCTGTGTTTATTACATGCCTTCACGTCCATAAAATCAATTACTGGAAGGGCACTCAGCAATTCATTTGACAACTATCAACACAAAAGAATATTTTAACCGCCAACCAAATTTGCGAGGGGAACTTGTTGTGTTACTATTGTGTCCCCTGAGTTCCAATGTGTTCTATGTGCCTACTGGCTACATAGAACACATTGGGACTCAGGGGACGATTTTTAGCTATAGCTAACAATTCAAATTGTAACGACTTGTAGAAAATTCCAGTGAAATTTCGTTTCTATTTAAAAATAGTATGTTGACGATTTTTGTTCCGCACATATGTGCGGAATGGATTTTCATTTTTCACATGGTTCAGTGTTGCTATAGATGGGGATTTCATAGAACAGGCATGTAATAAATATCAATATAGCATTTCTGGTACAGTAGAACCTGTCGTGAGAGACCACCCCATTTGACGAGCTAAAGTGGTCTCTCAAGACAGGTGGTCTCTCATTACAGGTTTGACGTTTCTGCTAGTCAGTGAATGACCAACCAGTGAATATTTGTTGCCGAAATGGAAAAGAACTGATTTTTCAAATTTTTTTTATAATTGTTTTATTTTAATTCAGTTTTAATACAAGTGCAGGGGCATTGTTTAATAAATTATAGATAAAAGTACATAAACTTAAAAACTTCACTGTTGGGCCGAAGTGCTGGTTACATTGTTGAGCTATTGATTTCGGTGCACACTGCATTGATCTTAACTGATAACTGACTGAATTATGAGGGTACCAGAACAAAAGCCATCTTTTTCCTTGCTCATGTTTCCTCTTCAGTCAAACACATATATTTTGTTTCTATAAATTTGTTTTATTACAAATTATTGGAGAGTGCCAATAGGCACTCTCCAATAATTTTTAATAAAACAAATTTTGAATAACAAATTCAGACCACCCAAAAAAAATCTACTCCTCAACCTGTTTATCGATTTTAATACTCTGAAATTGCCAAAAATTGATTTTCCGTGCTCTCAAAACAGGTGAAAAACTGAGTTTTTGCCACAGTCTTGTGGTCTCTCAAGTCAGGTGGTCTCTCAAGACAGGTGGTCTCTCATGACAGGTCCATTATAGAGTGAAACCAATCGGTACATGGCCACAGTGGTCTCTCAAAGCTGGTGGTCTCTTACGACAGTGGTCTCTCAAGACAGGTTTTACTGTATCATGTGACCCTTCAGTGGAACGCGTTCCACCAATGGGTCACATGATGCGGCTTTTATGAAATGTTTTGTAAAATTAATTAAAAAAGAAAATTCAAATAATAAGTGTTGATAATCCAATGTGTTTGGTAAAGGGTTCATCAGATTGAATAAAGCCTCAAAATAATATATACTATATATATATTGACATATACTTAGTTCACAATCCTTGAAGGAAGTGCATTATACGTAAATGCAGAGTATACTCAAATGACCATCACCAGGAATGCCTGCCATTTAAACAAACAATTCTCCACTATCTGCAGATAATTTAGATGTCAAAATTACATTCTTACCTGTTGTTTTTCCTGTTGGGGGCGCGGTGGCGTTGCGGTAACTGGTTCTTGTCAGATCACCAAAGTTAAGCAGTGTCGAGCCTGGTTATTCCTTGAATGGGTGACTGTCTGAGCGATCGATTTGGACTCCCGCGTTGTGTCCTTGGGCAAGGCACTTAACCCTGATTTTCCAGATGAGGGCACGATGGCGTTGTATACTAAGGCGTACTGCACGTCGACGGTGCACATGTCTTCAGTTAATCTAACCATGCCTGTGCTGCAGTGTGGAGTTACGATGTTGGGGAGCTGGCAGCTACTTGTTGTTGCTTGGTGGTACACTGGCTTCCTCCATCCATAAACCTGTCACTGACACGATATGACCTTGGCTGTTAAAGTGTCATTAAACCTTAATAAATAAATAAATGTTTTTTCTTTCCTGTCTTGTTGGAACACATTTGTGGAGCATTGGAAAAAATATCTTTTCGTTTGCTTGACCCACCCACCCACACCATCGTGTGTGTTCATTAAAAGTCCATCAAATGGTTCATGAGAATATAAGCAAAAAATATGTCGAGCATATTTCAGCTAATGGACACCCAGGTTCAGCCTGAAGGCCGATTAGTAGAAATTTTCATTGCACTGGTGATGTTTTCTTATTGCAAAGACAGATGCCCCGTACATAGCCAGGGGTGGTGTAACAGGTGTGAATGCACCTCCCCCCCAAATTAGAGTTCCACTTGAGGGACTATCCTCTTTATACCCCCCCTGCAAACAAAGTTTGGGGGGGGTATAGAGGAATCACCCTGTCTGTCCACCCATCCGTCCGTCTGTCCATCCTTATAAGTGCAACTCCTCCTAAACCGTTTGAAGAGTTTTCATGAAACTTTACACAATGGAAGAATTCCATATGAAGATGTGCATGAAGCAATATAATTCCATTCTGACAGGCGCTGGGAGTATCACTTTGTGAGCTTGCTCACAGTACCTCTAGTTTATTTGGGATTTGAAAATTTTGATAAAATCAGGTGATCTTACTAACCCTGATACATCCCACTCTGTGAAATGCCTAGGCACTACTTTGATACTCTTTTTTCTAACCTCTTATATTACAAAGTATAAGAGTGTGTAAGTGTTTCTCAAAAATTAGTATAAGAGAGCCTAGACATTTCACGCAAACTAGTTACATAGTCCTTGTGTTACTTGCCCAAAATGTTATACTGAGCTCACCGCTGTTTAATTTCTGCCAGAATCATACATATAGAGAGTAATCGCTTGACTGGACTGGTTACGTGAAATAATTCATGAGAGGTGAGGGACGTTGTATACACACGAGTGCGCGAATGTGCACGAGTGTTTTACAGTATAGTCCCTTGCCTCGAATGAATTATTTCACGTAACCAGTCCAGTCAAGTGATTACTCTGTTTATTACTTTCCATTATTAACAATAATTATATTATGTAACCTTTTACCTAAAGTAACAGCCAGTGCTATTCTAAAAAATCGCCAATTAATTTTCATTATTTTTTCATTTTCTGTCTCTAAAACATAGGTCATGACTCCTCATTGGAATGAGCTCGTTGAGCTCGTTCCAATGAGGGGTCATAACCTATGTTTTTGAGACAAAAAAATGAAAATAATAGCTATTCAAGAATTTTTTTTGCAAGTGTCGTCTGCTTTTCATATTTGGTAAAGGGTTAAAAAAACAAAAAACAATGAAGTCCCCATTACATCCACAGCAAAGCGTCTTTGTTTGCACGCACGGATACATGGCCCAATTGTTGATTGCATAATTCACTTGTGAAATTATCGTTTATAATCAAACCTGGTAATCCCAGTAAATCACACTTTGGAAAGTAATAAAAAGGTATAATGTATATCTGGAAAAAAAAATATGCCAACGAACTCTAGTGATCTATTTTGTGTGTAATTTGTCACATACAATACTCAAAAATGCTTGTATTTGAGATCCTAAATTTCACATAATATTTTCCCAGATACTATCACAGAATGCCATTTGATACTAATTTTTCAAAATTAACGGTAATCATCGATCGCATATCCCCAAAAAACTTCTTGGCCATGTGTCTGAGACTCTCCTCTTTACAAGTGTAACTGCGTTATACCTAAAATTCACATTTTTGTCCAAGTCTTTATGTTCCACTTAGCTCACAGGGGTAACTGATGTCCCCAAATTACACGAATGTTACGATATTAGAGGACACAGCATAGTTCGTTTGTTTTTTTGTTTTTTTTTTCTTTAAATCCAGTTTCATAAAAAGTGGTTTAACCCCTAAATGCCAGTAAATGCTGGGAATTTTTTTAATATATGCAGCCAGGCCTGAAAATAAGCAGCCTGACATTTGCAAATTGAGGTCCCCAGATGGGAAATTTGAAGATGCTATCCCATACATTGGGCCAATTTATCCTCTGGGTACCTCTTTCTGTTTAGTTTGGAGACCCTGATTCAGATTGAGGTTCACAGAGGGTAAATTTAGTGATGCTACCCTGCTGTGCAGGGTAGCAACACTAAATTCACCCTCTGGGGATCTCATTTTGCAGATGACAGTCTGCTTATTTTCTGGCTTGTATGCAGCTGCACATTAACAGGCCTCATCTCTGGGCTTTACAGTTGTTTCTGGGAGCGTGGTGGCGCAGTGGTTATGGCATTGACCTTCAAACTGAGAGATCCACGGTTCAATCCTGCCAGGGGTAACTGCATTGTGTCCTTGGACAAGGTACTGAATCCCGATTGCTCATGTGGGGGCATGGTGACTAAATATAAGACGTACTGCATGTCGATGGTGTACCTGTCTACAACCAGTGCTAACACTGCTTGTGTGAAGTTAGTATGTTGGAGCGTCTGACAGTTGCTCGCCATTGCTTAGTGGTTCTCTCCAGGTACTCAGGCTTCATCCACCCATAAAACTGTCCAACATGAGGGGATCCTGGCTGTCGAAAGTGTTGTTAAACACCAATAAAGAAATAATTGCAGTTGTTTGTAGGTAAGTCTTGGCTTCCTATATAGGCAGCCAAGACTTGTTCAGGAACAGTTACCAGGGTACTTATAGGAGACCCTGGAACATTTTCTTTTAGAATGGCCAAAATACCACTCTAAGAAAATAAGATTCACAGGGATTATGATGGGGAAAAGGGATGGGAGAATGAATGACATGTAGTTAGTAAATGACACAAAGGAGAGGGTTAGCATGCTTATTGGAGAGATTGAAAAGAATGGGGTATGGGGATGCTATCAAGCAGTTCATCTTCGAGTGTTGGGAGGAAAGAAGAGGCATAGGAATAAGAGGCATTTGGGCTAATCAAGATCTCACTTGATAACTGTGTCAAATCAGCGGTCGACCAAAGTGTTATTTTGAAACTTCAAACTTGAGACTCCTGTTCTGTTGAAGTATAAAGCTATCAAAGTTGGAAGTAGGCCTCTGAGGTTCCAATACAGCCTTGAGAAGTCAAAAATATGGCTTTTCAGGCAGCCAGTATTGCAAAAAATTTTCTTCAATTGAGCTGAACTGCAAGTGAGTTGACAATCAGTGTTGTTCTGAAACTAAAGGCCTGCTTTTCGATATGAAATGTAACAGTTTTCTAAGTACTTGGGTGAAGGGTAGAAGATGCTTGTGAACTTACCAAGAAACAGATTTAGGCAACATCAAAGTGGATGCAAGTAACTGCACACACAGCATTTTTTTCAACACATTCTTTCACATGCAAGCACAATCTTTTTCAAATTAGTGGCTTATTGTCCCTTTACAGTTCAGTCTAAAAAAAAAAGTCTCCGGCCCTCTGTCTACCACATGCTGTCTTTTGGTTACCTCTACAAACTTAAAAAGAAAGTAATGGTTAATTGGTTTATATCAGATAAATTCCCAAGATTGTAAAGTGGATAAAATATACCTCTGCCCACGTTATTTTATGGATATTAAGCCTTTACCTAACACGAAAAGCAGACGACACTTGCAAAAAAAAAAATCTTGAATACCTCATTTTTAGCTCACCTGACTGAAAGTCAGGGTGAGCTTTTCTGATCACTTTTCGTCCGTCGTCCGTCGTCCGGCGTCCGTCGTCCGGCGTGAAGGTGGTGTTTGGGTCTTTTTCTTCCAAACCACTGGCCGCATGTTAATGAAATTTCATGTGAGTAGGGGTTATATAGCGGCATTTTGATTTTTGGGCAAATTAGGTTTCGGCTCATATTGAGCAGAGGGGTGGGGCAAAAATGCTCCAATTCTTAAAAAATCTTCTTCTCAAGAACCAGCAATAGCAGAGACTTGATATTTGGTATGCAGCTTCCTTTTGAGGTGTAGACTCAAGTTTGTTCAAGAGAAGTTTGTAGGTCTATACTTGGCGATGTTATGGGAGGAGCAAAAATTTTGGCCCTACCCCAAATTTCTATTTTTTAAACCGAGAGGCCAATTTGAACCAAATTTTATGTGAGGGCTTATTGGGTCATAAGTACCTAATTTATGCAGAATTTTTTTTTCCTGTAGCCCCGTGGGAACCACAGGAGCTAAAAATAGAAAAAAATTAAAACGCCTATATCTCAAAAACTGCACGGCAGTGAGAATTTTTATTTGGTGTGAAGCTTTCTTGGGACCAACAGAAAGGATTGGTAAAAAAAAATTGCTATCGGTTTTATCATAGGGTACTTTTTCGGGACTCTGAAAAAGTGCTGAGTCAGTATTTTTTAACACAGTAGGCAATGGGAAAAAAATAAAGAATTGTTTTCTTCCAAACCACTGCTCTAAAAGCTTTCATATTTTACATATAACATCTTTGGAACATTGATTCACATATTTGTAGAAATCAAATTCCTCGGTCCATATTTGGGTTCCCTATGGGAACCCAAATGTTCAAATTAGTGCAATATGAGGGATATATTTTAAAAATCTTCTTCTTCGGATCCACAAATCAGAATCTTTTGATATTTGCTATGCATCATCCTTAGGGGGGTGAGATTGATGTTTGTTCAAGCCAAGTCCCTGAGTTCATATTTGGACTCCCTTTGGGAACCCAAATTGTAACTTAGTGCAATACGAGGTATATTCTTTTAAAATCTTCTTCTTCGCATCCACCGGTCAGAATCTTTTGATATTTGGTATACAGTATGCTTAGGGAGGTGAGATTCAAGTTTGTTCAAGTCAAGTCCTTCGGCTCATATTTGGTCTCCCTGTGGGAGCCCAAATTATAACTTAGTTCAATATGAGGAATATTCTTTAAAAAAAATTTTTTTTTCAGATCCACCAGTCAAAATGTTTTGATATTTGATGTACAGCATTCTTAGGGGCTGAGAGTGAAGTTTGGTAAAGCCAAGTACCTGGGTTCATATTTGGGCTCACTGTGGGAGCCCAAATTATACCAAAATTTTTATTTTCCAAACCAAAAAGTCGATTTGAACCAAATTTGATATGAGGGCTTATTGGGTCATAAGTACCTAATTTATGCCGAAAATTGTTTTCCTGTCCCCCACGGGAACTGCAGGAGCTAAAAAATTTTTTTCTTTTTAAATGCCCATATCTCCAGAACTACATGGCACTGAGAATTTTTATATGGTGTGAAGCTTCCTTAGGACCGGAAGAAAAAAATGGTAAAAATTTTATCATAAGGTTCTTTTCTAGGACTAAAAGTGCCGAGTCATCATTTTTTAACAGTGTAGCTAATGGGAATAACGTTGAAGAATCTTCTTCTCCCAAAACACTGCTTCAGAAGCTTTTATTTTTGGGCTCCCTATGGGAGCCCATGTATAACTTAGTTCAGTATGAGAAATATTCTTAAAAAATCTTTTTTTTCTGTTACTCCTGTCAGAATCTTTTGATATTTGATTTTTGATTTTCTTAGAAGTGGCAAATTGAAGTTTGTTCAAGTTCTGCTTTATTGATAAAATTGGGCCCAGTAGTAACCAATTCCTGCATTGAAAGCCCTGTAAAGTGGGCAGTGATAGGCATAAACGATTGACCAAACCTGATATTATAATTATGCCTCTGTAATGATGTAGCCTTAGAAAGTGACCTTAAATTCCAATAAATAAATAGATAAATTATTGAGTACCCAATATGGGGATCTAACATATGAACACTCTGGGTTACTAAGTAGAGAAAACACTTTTATGTTGAAAAACTGATAATAACCACAAGGCAGAATCCCTTGCTATTTTGGTGATATGACTCGGCCAGTATCAGGTGAGCGCCCTCAGGCCCCGTGGGGCCTCTTGTTTTTATTTTTTGTCTCAACAACATAGCTTATGTCCCCTCATTGGAACGAGCTCAACAAGCTCGTTCCAACGAGGGGTCATAACCTATGTTTTTGAGACAAAAAATGAAAAAATATTGAAAATGAATAGGTGATTTTTTAGAATAGCGATGACCGGTTTTGGCCGTTATGTTGGGTAAAGGGTTAACGTCTAAAACATAAAACAAATTAAGTGTATACACATCTGAAGGAACACTGAGTGTTTTTTTAAAAAAAATGGCCTGAGAAACAGATCTACTTTATGTGGCCTTAATGATAATTACTTTTCTGTTTATTTCATTTTTTGTAGGTAGAAAAAGATTTGTCAAATGTTAGTTTAGGTCCAAATCCCATGCCAGAACTTGCTCATCTTGTTATTGGTTTGGAAAGCTGTTCACACAAAGATGATGACTTTATTGCAGTCTGTGTATTGAACATGCTGATGGGTGGGGGAGGATCATTCTCAGCTGGTGGACCAGGAAAAGGAATGTACACAAGACTATACCTCAATGTTTTAAATAGGTAGGGTTATATTTACATGTTCTTATACCCCCCTTTCTCCTCTGCAACAAAGTATACTGGAATCAGTTTGTCCATCTATTCATCTGTCCATCTATTTGTGGACACTATTTTGTCCAGAGGTTTTCTTGGTCATTTGTGAGTCAGTGTTTCACAGTCTTGTCGATTTGAGGTGAATGGCCAATTGGGTTGCGTGGAGGTTACTTAAAGTGAAAAACATGCAAATGAAAAACGGCTGGTGCCTAATTGTTGCCAGGTCAGGCAAAATTTTTGCCAAGTTGAATGAATGGTAGAATTTTGTTGAACATCAACCAATCATCAGCTGCATAGGTGTTTGCATCTACCTGAAGTATATCTGCTCTGTTGGCCAATTATTGTCCAACAGAAGTCTTATACTTCAGGCAGATGCAAATACCTGTGCTGATGATTGGTTGATGTTGAATAGCATTTTAAACTGTTGATCATCTTAAGATGTAACATAGGTACAAATTCAGGAAATGGCAATAATTCATGTCTCTGCCACAAATAGTGATTATGGATGCCATTCTCTTCTGCAGCATGCTAGCTCATGCCAAGATTAGGGTATAACTGCAAGTAATTTGTATCTGAATTGTTGCCACACAGCCTCATTATTGTTCCCAAGGATTCATCTCTATTCATCAGGACATTGCCCTTAGGAGCAACAACTTAGCTATGATATAACAGTTCATATATCAGCATAGTTGTAATACATAAATATTTATCTAATGGGTTACCTGAGTTGAGTACAGAGGATCGAACAATAGGTTACCAAAGCTCAGACCAGGTAAACGATAAATGGGTTACGCAAAATTCTGAAAACAGCAGGCCTCTTTTGAAAACTTGGCTCAGAAGTTAACCACCTGTATGCCTGCAATATTGTAAGATTGATCAGATTTCTCATTGCTGAATTATTGCCCTTTATTTTGACTAAAAATTGGTCGACCATAGACACTACTTTGTCTGAGCTTGTATTCCCTCATTTTTCGGTAAAATTGTTAAAAACGTGGCACAGAGTTCATGGTTCGTATGGGTCATGGAATCGTGGAAAAGTCATGGAATGTTTTTTTAAAATTCAAGGGCCTTGAAAAGTTTTGGAAAATGAGCTGGAAGGGTTAAAGTTTTGGAAAAGTCATGGAATTCGTAACCAGGTTTAAAATGGATTGATCTTGTGTAAAAATTACGCACAACATGGAGTTTTTTGGAAAAGTTTTGGAAAAGTCATGGAATAGTTATGGAATTTCATTCTCTGAAAAGTGTATGAACCCTGAAAGTTTAACCAGCATGGGAAACCTCTATGCCTAAGACTTTTGAGATCAGTTGTACTTATTTTGGCAGAGTAATTGCCCTCTTTTGACTTAGAGTATTTTTGCAACCTATGTCATTTTGTTCATGCTTGTTTATCAATTTTCTTTTAAAAACTTTGCACTGAGATTTAACAGCATGTGAACCTTTGCGTCTGCAACAATAAGATTGGCTGGAATCATTTTGGCAGAGTTTTTTGCCCTTTTTTGAGTCTGTGTTTATGCTACCTGCATTATTTATTTATTTATTTACATTTATTTTCTCCATGAAAACCACGGGAAGTAAAGCAATGCATGTTTACTGCGGTAAACAAATTTTGTTTTACTGGTAAAGTAGGACCTGGTAATCAATGTCTGGGGTGGAAGTCGTTTAAAAGGGGGAACATGGGTGTAAACAATTGGCTGGACTTGACTTTATATCCATGTTGCAGTTACAGGTGGTCTTTGTGGAGAAATATCTGAAATCAAAAACACCAAGAAATAAAAAATGAATATTACATTTATTTATTCCTAGTCCCGTTCAGACAGCTTAGCTTAATCTTTTAACCCTTTACCTAAGGTGAAAAGCAGACGACACTTGCAAAAAAAATTCTTGAATAACTAATTTTTTTCATTTTTTGTCTCAAAAACATTGGTTATGAACCCTCGTTGGAACGAGCTCGACGAGCTCGTTCCAATGAGGGGTCATAACCTATGTTTTTGAGACAAAAAATGAAAAAAATAGTGAAAATTAATTGGCGATTTTTGAGAATAGCGCCGGCCGGTTTTGGCCGTTACGTTGGGTAAAGGGTTAACCAACATAAAAGCCAAAATCATCCAGCTCTATTCACAAAAAATCTCCTTTCAATTTTCATTATTTTTCTCAATGTTTGTCTCGGAAACATAGCTTATGACACCTCATTGGAATGATTTTTTTGAGTTCATTCCAATGAGGGGTCATGAGCTATGTTTTTGGAACAAAAAATAAAAAATTCAGTTATTCAGGAATTTTATTTGCATGTGTCATCAACCTTTTGTGTTGGGTAAAGGGTTAACATTCTTTTCAAAATGGCACATCTCTGGCAGTCCTGGAAATGAGACGGATGCGAATGTAATTGCTCCCGTCAGCACCTGTGATTTCTATTTTATGGGAGCTAAAAAATGCACTCGTTGAAAAATATTGTGGAGCACTAATATACTGTGAGGGCATATAAATGTGTGCTGTTTTGAGAAAGCGGCACACTGTGGCCAGTAGCAAGTAACTGTCATAATTCAGCAATTCCTTATACATTTAACCCTTTGAACACTAGTGACAGCAATTAGAAGAGTCCATATTCATTATTTGGAGAAGACCAATCAATATTTTCAATGTGCAGCCTCGGGGCTGCACATTGAAAATACTGATTGGTCTACCCCACACATTTACTGAACAGCCATCCTCTTTAATGACGTTATGATGTATCATTCTCCTGGCTGGAATAGCAGCCGCTCAGGTTTAAAGGGTTAAGGTTTCTGGTGTTTGTTGACAGTATTCCCTCGAAAATTCATATACTAACATTTTACGGGTGTAATTTACTCTCGTCTCTGATTTCGCAGGAGCTTAAAACTGCACCTGTCAATTTTGTTCATTTCCAGCACTGTTCTGAAAGTTTTTGTCATCACATAAGTATCTCTCAAAATCCTGTATTATATATCTAAATGTTGTAATGTTAACCCTTTACCCAACGTAACGGCCAAAACCGGCCAGCGCTATTCCCAAATATCGCCAATTAATTTTCAAAATATTTTCATTTTTTGTCTCAAAAACATAGGTTATGACCCCTCGTTGGAACGAGCTCTTTGAGCTCGTTCCAACGAGGGGTCATAACCTATGTTTTTGAGACAAAAAATGAAAAAAATTAGTTATTCAAGAATTTTTTTTGCAAGTGTCGTCTGCTTTTCATGTTAGGTAAAGGGTTAAACAGAATGACAAAGTTTTAATATTTAACCTTTTAACCCTTCACCCAACACACACAATATAAAAATTTCTTATTTTAATTTTTTTTCTTCAAATTAAAAAAAAAAAAATTTCAATTAAAGCATATCATGTGACCATCATTGGAATGAGTTTGATGTGCACATTCAAATTAGGAGTCCTATGATATGATTTTGTTGAAATTTTTCAAAATATGATTTTCTCAACTGCTCAATGCAGATGGATACTCTCAAGTTGTTAGGTAAAGTGTTAAACCTCTGCACATTTATGAAAAAAAATACCACAATGTTAAGCAGCAATTTTTCCCATAATGCCACAATAAATTTAACCAATTTTGTCATGTTTAACAACCCTCAGTTTACGTCTGTCAAACAAGTTTGAATTTGTTGAAGTCCCAGATGCATTATGGGAGAAATTTTGTTACCACACTCTACAGGCTGCAACTCTTGCCCAATCTGTTCCAAATTTCATAAGTAGCTTTGGTGTGATGTCTAGAGGGGAGCTATCAATTTTTTCTGAATTTTGTTGAAAGACATGGCTGCTAGCAGCCATCTTGGATTTGGGACATAAATTGTGAACAATTCCATTGGCACACTCTATGTGCTGCATCTCTTACCCGATCAGTTCCAAATTTCATTTACATTTTTGGAGCAATGTCTAGATGGGAGCTATTGAATTTTTCCCAACTTTGTTGATAAACATGGTTCCTTAGTTTAGACATATAAATTGTCAAAAATTCCAGTTGCGCACCCTACATGACGCATCTCTTATCTGATCTTTTTTAAATTTCATATGTAGCTTTGGTGTGATGTCTAGATGGGCGCCATCAAATTTTTCTGAGTTTTGTTGACAAACAAACATGGCCATCAGCAGACATGTTGGATTTGACATATAATTTGTCTACAATCACATTGGCACACCCTTCAGGCTGCATCTCTCATCCAATCTTTTTCAAATTTCACATGTAGCTTTGGTATGATGTCTGCATGGGAGCTATCAAATTTTTCTGAATTTTATTGAAAACATCGCTGCAAACAGCCATCTTGGATTTGGCATATAAATTGTTAACAATTCCATTAGTACACCCTACAGGTTACATCCCTCACCCCATCTTTTTAGCTCAACTTGACAAAGTCAAGCTGAGCTATTGCCATCACTTCTCGTCCGTCGGCGTACGTACGTACGTACGTATGTACGTACGTACGTTAGTACGTACGTCCACAATTTCCTTTGGCACACCTCACAGGTCACATTTATGATCAGATTACTTTGAAACTTGGTATGCTTGTTTGGGGTGACCTCTAGATGGGAGCTATCGATTTTCTTCAATTTCCGTCAAAAAATGTTGCCGCGGCCAACGTTCTTAGAACTTAGTTTAGTCAAACCACAATATTTCCCTTTGGCACACCCTACAGGGCACATTTATGATTTGATTGCTTTGAAACCTGGTGTGCTTATTTAGGGTGACCTCTAGATGGGAGCACAATATTTCCCTTTGGCACACCCTACAGAGCACATTTATGATTTGATTGCTTTGAAACCTGGTATGCTTATTTAGGGGGACCTCTAGATGGGAGCTATCGATTTTCTTCAATTTCCGGCAAAAAATGTTGCTACGGCCAACGTTCTTAGAACTTAGTTTAGTCAGAAGACTCAATATTTCCCTTTGGCACGCCCTACAGGGTACATTTATGATTGGATTGCTTTGAAACATGGCATGCTTGTTTGGGGTGACCTCTAGATGGGAGCTATCGATTTTCTTCAATTTCCGTCAAAAAATGTTGCCGCGGCCAATGTTTTTAGAACTCAGTTTAGTCAGACCACGATATTTCCCTTTGGCGCACCCTACAGGGCACATTTATGATTTGATTGCTTTGAAACCTGGTATGCTTATTTAGGGTGACCTCAAGATGGGAGCTATCGATTTTCTTCAAATTCCGTCAAAACATGTTGCCACGGCCAACGTTCTTAGAATTTAGTCTAGTCAGACCACAATATTTCCCTTTTGTACACCCTACAGGGCACATTTATGATCGGATTGCTTTGAAACCTGGCATGCTTGTTTGGGGAGGCCTCTAGATGGGAGCTATCGATTTTCTTCGGTTTCTGTAAAAAAATGTTGCCACTGGCAAAAAAAATGACATTGGTACCAATGATCTTCAATTTTGCCATTTCATTTATAACTTACCAAGTTCAAGTTTGTCAAGTTGAGCTACAGTGTCATTGACACTTTCATTTCAGATTTGGTGTGATATCTTTTCAACAGAAACTTGATGGAATGACTTCTTATTACTGAAGCTTTCTATTTAGTTCAATCCCTTCTTCAACAAGCTGAGCTGCAGTGTCATTTACACATTCATTATAATCAATACAAACTTAAAAAAAAATCAAAATTAGATGGTTTATATCTGATATTTTTCCCAAGTTAATAAAACGGATAAATTTGCCCTTGAGTGCAACAAGGCCTTGCAATGCTTTAGCATTGCAACCCCTTTTTGCACTCAAGGGACGAAATACACCACCACCCATGCTGTTCTGTAGGTTATGAGGCCTAAAACATAAAACAAGCCACGAACATGAACTTTTGATGGTAAAAAAATAATTACAAAAATAAAAAATAAAATAACCCACCCGTCCACATGCAATTTTACAAATAATGGCCTCAACAAGCAGAAGATCTACTTTGTGGAGAATTAAAATAACAAATTTTGATATTGTTTACATTCAGTGAAGCAGGGCTCGCCTTGAGTAAAATGGTCGGGGCCTAAAAAAAGTGCCCCACATATTGAGGTCGGGGCCTTTTTGGGGCTGATTTTCCATTTTGTCCATTATTGTTAGTGCTTTTTTGTGGAAAATGTCGGGGCTTGAAAAAAAGCCCCCAGCAAGTGCTCCTCGGGGCTGATCTCGGGGCCTGGGCTGATCAGCCCCGACTCAAGGCAAGCCCTGGTGAAGTGTTGAATTCAAACCAGAATATAAGCAACCTGTCATTTGCAAAATGAGGTCTCCAGAGGGTGAATTTGCTGATGCTATCCCATACATTGGGCCCGTTTATCCTCTAGATACATCTAGGGCTGCACGATATATTCAAAACTGAATACCGCGTTCGGTATTCCAAAAAATATCACGGTATACCGGTATATCGAAAACTGTTCAGATATATGAACACAAATACCACAGTCGAGACTCGAGGCATCACAGTCGGAACGAATTAGCATGCCATGATGACGCGATTCGAAAAACCTTTACCCGATGCAGTTGATATCAAAATTTATTATTTTCAAAATTAGTTTATCAGATTTTTTCCAAAGATTTCAACAAAGCTATATCATGTGACCCCTCATTGGAATGAGCTCAACGAGCTCGTTCCAATGAGGGGTTACATGATATAGTTTTGTTGAAATTTTTTTAATCTATTTTTTCAACTGCTGAATTTGTATATTACGAGGGCACGAGCAGACAATTCCTTGGATAAAGTGATAATATTATTCATTCGGGGCTGCAGTTTAAAAACTCAAGACATCTTGAAAATTAAATTGTGGGTAAATAAATAATGACGATAAACCAATATTTTTTAAATAACACCGGTATTCAATCGATATTGGGTTGAATACCGGTATATATCGGTTTATCGATATACCGTGCAGCCCTAGATACATCTTTCTGTTTTGGCTTGAGACCTTGATTCACACTGAGGTTCACAGAGGATAAATTTTATGATGCTACCCTTCTGTGCAGGGTAGCATCACCAAATTCACCCTCTGGGGACCTCATTTTGTAGATGACAGTCTGCTTATTTTCAGACTTGGTTGACCTTTTCTTATTTCAGATATCATTGGATTTATAGTGCTACAGCAGTCAATAATGCGTATGAAGATACAGGATTATTCTGTATACATGCCAGTTCCCATCCATCACAGGTCTGTATTTGACATCCAGAATTCTTGATGAAATCACTGAAGGATAAGACTACCGATCATGCAGAAAAGTGCATAATTGAAAATCAAATGTAATAAAACACAGTAAACCATTTTCTGGGGTGCAAGTCCTCTGATGTCAACAGCATGATTATAAATGATTGGCAAATTTGATTTCTAATTTGTATTATGGTTGTCATATGTCCATAGATGCTAAAAGTGACACTTTACCCTCAAAATATAAAAAAAGTGTACACGCTCCTCTCTCTCCTTCCAAGGTACCTTCCATTTTCTGTTCACTTTGAGTTTGTGGCCAAAAAATAACACATTAATTTTCTCTGTAAATGTTACTTTCTTGCTTTCCTTTGTCTTATATACTGCTGTTGATGATGGGCCTGATGGGAGATTGAGGCATAGCGCTCACATGTGTCTGATATTTGTTGCCCTGATGTGACACAGAGGTATAGAACACATGTGACTGATATTTGTTGGCCTGCTGTGACACAGAGGTATAGGACACACGTGTTACTGATATTTATTGGCCCGATGGGAAACAGAGGTATAGAACACATGTGTTGGATATTTGTTGGTCTAATGTGAGACAGAGGTATACAACACACAATTGACTGATATTTGTTGGCCTGATGTTAGATAGAGGTACAGAACACACATGTGACTGATATTTGGTGGACTGATGCGAGACAGAGGTACATAACACACATGTGACTGATATTTGGTGGCCTGATGCGAGACAGAGGTACATAACACACTTGTGACTGATATTTGGTGGCCTGATGTGAGGCAGAGGTACAGAACACACATGTGTCTGATATTTGTTGTCCTGATGGAAGACAAAGGTACAGAACACACATGTCCAATATTTGTTGTTTTGATTGGAGACCGAGGTACAGAACACACACGTGACTGATATTTGTTGGCCTGATGGGAGACAGAGGTACAGAACACACATGTGACTGATATTTGTTGGCTTGATGGGAGACAGAGGTACAGAACACACATGTGACTGATATTTGTTGTTCTGATGCGAGACAGAGGTACAGAACACTGGTATGACTGATATTTGTTGCCCTGATGGGAGATAGAGGTACAGAACACACATGTGACTGATATTTGGTGGGGTAATGGGAGGCAGAGGTACAGAACACACATGTGAATGATATTTGGTGGCCTGATGGGAGACAGAGGTACAGAACACACATGTGACTGATATTTGTTGTTCTGGTGCGAGACAGAGGTACAGAACACTGGTATGACTGATATTTGTTGCCCTGATGGGAGATAGAGGTACAGAACACACATGTGACTGATATTTGGTGGCCTGATGGGAGGCAGAGGTACAGAACACACATGTGACTGATATTTGGTGGCCTGATGGAAGACAGAGGTACAGAACACACATGTGACTGATATTTGTTGTTCTGATGCGAGACAGAGGTACAGAACACTGGTATGACTGATATTTGTTGCCCTGATGGGAGATAGAGGTACAGAACACACATGTGACTGATATTTGGTGGTGTAATGGGAGGCAGAGGTACAGAACACACATGTGACTGATATTTGGTGGCCCTGTGGGAGACAGAGGTACAGAACACACATGTGACTGATATTTGTTGTTCTGGTGCGAGACAGAGGTACAGAACACACTTGTGACTGATATGTGTTGTTCTGATGTGAGGCAGAGGTACAGAACACACATGTGACTGATATTTGGTGGCCTGATGTGAAACAGAGGTGCAGAAAACACATGTGACTGATATTTGTTGTTCTGATGCGAGACAGAGGTGCATAACACACATGTGACTGATATTTGTTGTTCTGATATGAGACAGAGGTACAGAACACACATGTGACTGATATTTGTTGTTGTGATGTGAGACAGAGGTACAGAACACACAAGTGACTGATATTTGTTGTTCTGATGTGAGACAGAGGTACAGAACACACATGTGACTGATATTTGTTGTTCTGATGCGAGACGGAGGTACAGAACACTCGTATTACTGATATTTTGTTGCCCTGATCGGAGATAGAGGTATGGATGTGGGAAAAATTTGCAACTCAAAATTTTGATATTTTGACTTCAATGTTCAAAGGGTTAATTCAGTTGAAGATTATATTTTTTAAAACAAGTTTATCCTATTTGAAATATATCATTAAATGTTAAATGGTCAATACAAGGGATAATTAACCCTTATGAAACTAAAACAGCCTCAAACTTCCACTTTATATTGTTTTGAAAAAATGATCCAAGTGTATTCTTTCTTGAGAACTCAACTTGTAGGCTGCATTTATCTTGGCAATGTTTTTACATCATTGTGTTGGCTGCCTCTACAAGCCAACGATAATGTAGAAACACTGTTATACTTTACCCAATGTAATGGCCAAAACTGGCCAGTGCTGTTCACAAAAATCATCATTCAGTTTTAATTATATTTTTCATTTTTGCCACAAAAACATAGCTTATGATGGCTCATTGGTACGAGCTCATTGAGCTCATTCCAATAAGGGGTCAAAAGCTTTGTTTTTGATACAAAAAGTGAAAAAAAATAGTTATTCAAGAATTGTATTTGCAGGTGTTGTCTTCCTTTCACCCAAGGTAAACGGTTATTCATCTACAGCTGTGTGCATGTATATATGGTCATTTTTTTTTTTTTTAATTAGGTTTTAATAACACATTAACAGTCAAGGTCATATCATGTCGGTGACAGTTTTATGTGTGGAAAAAGCCAGAGTACCCGGAGAGAACCACCGAGCAAGCAACGACGAGCAGCTGTCAGCTCTCCAAAAACGTAACTCTGCACTGCAACACAGACAGGGTTAGATTGGTTGAAGACATGTGCACCTTCGACGTGCAGTGTGCCTTAGTACACAGCATCATCGTGCCCCCATGTAGGCAATCGGCGTTAAGTGCCTTGCCCAAAGACACAATGCGGGAGGGCGAATTAGTTGCTGAAATGGTCACCCATCCAACTACTAACCTCGCTCGACGTTGCTTAACTTCGTTGATCTGACGAGAACCGGTTACCGCGACGCCACTGCGCCCCCATATACAGTAGTTATTGTTGTAAAATTCATTTGAGGATTTAACTCTTTGCATGCTGCTGGCAGATATACCTGCTGAGCACTGTGTTTCTGTCTTTGATATAAGTATAATTTGGGCAGGGGCGCGGTGGCTCAGTTGGTAGAGGTGCAGGCTGCAAGCCGAGAGGTCCTCGGTTCGAATCCCACCTGCGGCAACCGCGTTGTGTCCTTGGGCAAGACACTTCACCCCGATTGCCTACATGGGGGCACGATGATGCTTTGTACTGAGGCGTACTGCACGTCGATGGTGCGCATGTCTTCAACCAATCTAACCCTGCCTGTGCTGCGGTGCAGAGTTCAGAGTTACGATGTTGGAGAGCTGACAGCTGCTCGTCGTTGCTCGGTAGTTCTCTCCGGGTACTCCAGCTTCCTCCACCCGTAAAACTGTCACGGTCACGATTAGCCATTGTGCATAAGTATGTGACCTTAAACACCAATAAATAAATAAATAATAAATATAAATATAATTTGGGCATATATAGAGGATATGGAATGAGTGTTTTTCTCATATAATATTTATGAAACAAGTCTAAGAATTTTCCGTTTCGGCGAGCCTCTGGCGAGCCCAAACGGAAAATTCGGACGAATTTCATAAATATTATATGAGAAAAACACTCATTTCATATTCTATTTATCATATGACACACACACGCACAAATTAGCCACTTAGTATGACTTTTTAACCCATCACCTAACTTGAGTTGCAGATGGCACTTGGAAAAAACATCCTCGTATAACTAAAAATCTTCATATTTTTATACTGTACCAATGACCCAGACTTAGCTGGTGCTAACTCCAACAAAACCAGGGCCAAACACAAATTTTGCCCCCCAATCCCCAAAATTTGCATCCAAAACAAAAAGAAATCATGTCCTAAAGGACCTCCATAGTACGCCTCTACTGCGCATGCGCAGTGACGCAGTCGTCCCGAAATTGGCGCCAATTATCATTCTCTGTTTGGCCCTTCATCAGTCAACATCTCACTGATCTTTGTGCTTGTAAATCTCAGTTTAAAGGATGCCAGACACGTAATTTTTGGAGAAAATGTGATTCTAAGGAGGATAGAAGGAGGAGAGGAAAAAAGAAGTGGCAAAAAAATAATCAGGGCTGTACTTAAAATTTTTTGTTGAAATTATGTTAAGTTGCCTATTTTCGAGGCATGGGCCTCTTGTTGTCATTCTTGCTAATTGTTGCACTGCTTATTCAGTGTTTCCTCTCCCCTAGCCTTCTAAAGTCCCCCCTTGCAATTCTCCCATGCTTTTGGCATATTTTTGAGAAGTTTCATTTCTAAAATTTCCTGGGAGAGTTGCTTGGTTACAGAATGTTTTCTGTTATTTTCCCCATAGTTACGTTTTCACCCATGGGTGTATAACGTTTGTGTTCTGCATCTTCCATCTGATGTTCTGCAGATTCTCCCCTGGGAGTCTCTGTTTTGCATCAGATAGAGTGTAATTGATGACTGATTCCGGGCCAGTTTTTTCAGTGCCTGGAGTCATGTTTTCTAGTGTGTTTACACTGTTTGTTTTCATTGGCAACAGCCTTTTTTGAGGGGGGCTGTTTGCCTTTGTAGTAGTTTATCTCATTATAAGATACATTTATATTATCCGAAAGTGTCTCATTAATTATTTTATATAAATTTAAAATTTTTGACCACACTTTTCCATCGGATCCATCGGGGCTCAACGTTACTTTTCAGCAACTTGGGCTTCTCTGAAAAAATATTTTTTCAAAATTATTTTGTTTTGCAATTGTTTTTTCATTTATTAATGGATCATGTTATTATGTATCTTTGTGTCAGGGGTTTTTGCGAGTAACTAGGACTTATTGTTGTTCTTTCACAATGAAGGGACATTGTTCAAATTGTAATAGGAAGAAATCTTCCTCTGACTTTCATGATCATTGTATTAATTGTAGTCAGTGTTCTCGCATTAATCCCTGTCCTATATGTGAACATTGGGATGAGAAACATTGGAAACGTGTGTCACGATATGTTGTTTCTGGAGAAAGAGCGATGCCGGCTCTTTCTCCACAAGGTCACTCTACTCTCTCAGTTTCTATTTCAGAGGAACCAGAACAGGGTGATGTTTCCATGTTATCTTCTTCAAGTGTGCGTCCATCGTCACAAATAAATTCAGAGCTAGCGGCAAAAGTGCTCATGGAGATTAGACAAATGTCGTCCGCTAGCTCGCCCGGTGTAGCGTCCATTCACAGAATGGTTCGGCAGCCGGGTTCGTCCGATGCGGTCCAAGAGGAAATTTTGGGTGATGCGAGCACTATAAACATAATAGATGCACACCCAGTGACGGCGGATAGTAAACGAGAACGGAGGAAGCCTTTTAGTCCGGTTCCTAGCTCGTCCAGGTCCAGCCGGGCCGCGAGCGAGAGAGGCCCCTCTCTCGTACAACAACATCTGGGACCAGATGTTGTGGTACAAAATGTGTCTTTAGCGGAGCATACGTCCGTCGCTCGGGACGCTCCGTTGTATAAGCAGTCCGCAGAGACTGTTAAGGCTTCCTCTTCTCGTCGGCGCACACGACCGCACCTTGGCTGCGTGACCTCCGATATTTTGCCAGCTTCGCCGGTGAAGGATTCTTCGGCGACCAGGTCACACCATCCGGCAGCCAGGGATTCGAGACCGATGGACTCCGGACGTTCGCATAGGAAAAGTATGCGGGAGCCATCTGATGCGGAGCTGCCCCCGGCGAAGCAGCGAAAGACCGCGCCTCCGCAGGTCTCGACGTCGGACATTCTAGTGCAGATAGCACAGCTTATCGCAGCATCCCAGCAGCCGACGGAAACGGTGTCGGATCGAGAATTATCCGACGGCGCTGGGTCGGTACGCTCCGCCGAAGCATCGGGGGCGGACGACCGGGAACATCGGGAGGTCCGACCGGATGGTGAAAGGGATACGGATGAATTGGAGCTATCCCTTTCGGAACAACATAAAGCTGCCGTGGACTTCATCCGGCACTTTCTCCCTCAAGTTGTTCCGTCGGGCCAGACTGCTGTGCTTCCGGACAAGAGAATTATAGCGTCATTGGACTCTGAATTTTTTGAGCGGTTCAGGGACATCGCTCCCGAGTTTCCGTCGCAGTCCAATAATGTTGCAAGAACATTTGAATTATTGAACGACGCTATATTTAAACTTGCTTCCAGGACGGGGAAAGCAGGTTTCTTGTCCGCAAATACTCTCAACCTGCCTTTCATTAATGCAAGGAATAAATTCGACACGGCAGGACAGGGTATACCGAGAGTTCCTCTGCGTATGGACGACGAGGCGGAAGACTTAGAGCTATCATTACCGTCGTCAGCTTCTATTCCAACCGCGGTGTTGGAAACAGCTATTGCGTCTAACAGAGCCAATTTAGATGCCTTATCTTACGCAGATCACCTTACTAAGGCGTTATCACTGCGCCTTCAAGGGGAAGAGTTTCAGGATATACAATCCTCTTTAAGACTTCTTTCAAGGGCAGTAGCTTATTCCACGTGTAACTCCGCCCTTTCAGTGGCAAATCTGGAGTTGGTTAGACGTGACGCAGCCCTGGCTACATCCACACTAGTGGATTCTAAGGTGAAGAACTCTCTTAGAGTCGCTTCGGTCTCAGGAGAACTTCTCTTTGATGGCAAGCTTTCCGCTATTTATGATAATATTAAAAAGAAAGCTAATGATTCTCTGTTGTTCAGATCCGCTCCTAAAAGGTCGGATACAGCAGACACGAATATGGCGGGCACTTCTGGGTCTAATGCGCCCAAGAGAGGTTCCTATAGAGGTTCCGGTGCGTCCTCTTGGTCTTATTCGAGAGACCGTCAGGATAGCGACTCTCGTTCGGGACGTCCTTCAGGCCGGGACAATCGGTCGGACGCCCCGAGGTCGACGAGGCGAGGTGCGGGTCGTGGAAGACGTGGTTTCTCCTACCGCAGGCCTCGCAGGTCCAGGAGGTGATGGCTTAAACCTCTATCGCGTTCCGGTTGGCGGAAGGTTGTCGAGTTTTTCACAAGAGTGGGCGTCGATTACGGACGACCCGTGGGTGAGAGGAGTGACTTCAGAAGGTCTAAAGATATCCTTCAAACGAAAGCCTCCATTAACTCGAAGTCCAAAGTGGACTCATCTTCCGTCAAATCCACAGAAAAGAGACGCTCTGTTATCAGAGGTGCAGTCTCTTTTAATGAAGAACGCGGTAGAGGTCGTAGAAAACCAGGAATCGCTGGGATTCTACAGCCATCTGTTTCTGGTTCCGAAACCAGACGACTCGTTCCGTCCAGTCATAGATTTGAGCTGGATAAACAAGCTGATCGTCGCTCCGAAGTTTTATATGGAGACGATTCGATCGGTCAGAGCGAGTATTCGGGTGAACGATTATGCAACGAGCATAGATCTCAAAGATGCGTACTTTCACGTCATGGTACATCCGACATTCCGAAAGTATCTACGCTTCGCAGTCCTTGGAGTGGTGTATCAGTTCCGGGCGATGTGCTTCGGATTGAATCTAGCACCCTGGGCTTTCACTCGGGTAATGAACTCGGTAATGATCTACTTCCGAGCTCATTCGTCTGCGGTAACGTCGGCCTACCTGGACGACATTCTTCAGAGGTACGGCAACGAGTTAACGCTTCAGAACGATGTTCAGAATCTTCTTCTATTGCTCCGACGTCTCGGTTTCATAGTAAACGAGGAGAAGTCGGATCTGGTGCCGTCCAAGTCATTCACTCATCTGGGAATGAGCTTCGAGACGCACAACAATCTCGTTCGTCTGCCGTTAACCAGAGCGAAATTAGTCAGTTGTTACGCTCGCTATTGTCTGCATGCAGACAAAGTCACGGCGAGAGAATTTATGAGACTGATAGGTCTGTGCGGAGCCGCCGCGGATCTCATTCCGATGGGGCGGCTACGCACACGTCCTCTTCAAATTTTCCTGACTCAGAATTGGAGTGTGAAAATTCATTCGCTCGATGTAGACGTTCTCTTGTCAGATCAAGTGAAACAAGAGATTCAGACTTGGGCAAACATTCAGTGGTTAACTCAAGGAGTTCCGCTGCAGTTGCCGGATCCGAGTTTTACCATTATGACGGATGCCAGTCAAACAGGTTGGGGTGCATCATTAATCCCAACGGATTCGAGATGCCAGGGTCTTTGGGATCCGCAATTCCTGTGCAAGCACATAAACATCAAGGAAATGATGTCAATTTGGCTTGCGTTACGTCACTGGATGGACATTATTCACGATGCTCATGTCCAAATCCTATCCGACAATACGACAGTAGTGGCGTATATACGGAATCAGGGAGGCACTCATTCAGTTCCGTTGTTCAATCTAACGGAAAGAATCCTTCTGTTTGCGTTGGAACATCACGTTCTTCTTTCGGTCCGTCACATACCGGGTCGTCTGAATGTGCTAGCAGACTCCCTTTCACGAAAGGGTCGCTTGTTGCCGTCGGAGTGGACTCTCAACAAACAAGTATTCAATCAGATTTGCTACCAATGGGAACGGCCAATGATAGACTTATTTGCGACACATCTCAACAATCAGTTGCAGACGTATGTGTCCCCGTGTCCGGATCCAAGAGCATTTGCAGTAGACGCTCTGTCGATCCCTTGGGACGGAATGATAGGATATGCGTATCCTCCAGCGCCGTTAATTCAACAAGTATTGCTAAAGATAAAACAATCTCAATGCAAGATTCTGTTGGTAGCATCTCTGTCGCCACAGAGACCGTGGATAAATCTACTCAGGTGTCTGTTGTGGGACCTTCCGCGGAAGCTTCCTCCACGAGAGGATCTTCTTTCGCAGGGGAAATCGCGCCAACTCCATCACAACCCGCAAGGTCTCAACCTTCACGTTTTTCCGTTGTGCGGTCCTTCTTGCATGGCAAGCACTTTACAGGACGAGCAGTGGACGCGATTTCTAACTGTAGGAGGACCTCCTCTTCGCTAAACTATGCGGCTAAGTGGAAGGTTTTCCGTCGTTGGTGTAGGGATCATTCTGTAGATATATTTGATCCCTCTATACCAGACATTGCAAACTTTCTAGTATACTTGTTTGACGAAATCAAACTGCAGCCTGTTACTATAAAGGGTTATAGATCTATGTTATCTGATACCTATGCACATCATGATAGTTTACAAATTGGATCTAATGTCTCTTTAGCGAAATTGGTTCGAAACTTTTCGATAAATAGACCTAGAACTCTTAGATTAATTCCTAAGTGGAATTTAGCTTGGGTTCTCCTTAAATTGAAGGAAAAGCCATTTGAACCTCTTGGGACAGTAGATTTCAAATTCTTATCTTATAAGACAGCTTTTCTCTTAGCTTTCTCTTCTGCCAGAAGAGTCAGTGAGCTTCATGCACTATCGGTGGATGATTCTCATTATCGTAGTGTTGGGAACACTATCACCTTCACTACTAATGTGGGTTTTTTAGCTAAGAATCAGGCTCCTAATAAATATCCGGAACCTATTGTTATTAAGGCTCTTCCGTCTTCAGACGGGCGTAGGCCTTTACTCTGTCCTGTTAGAGCACTACGTATCTATAAACAGAGATCTCAGTTCATCAGAAAGGGACGGAAACGTTTCTTTCTGTCTTTGATGCCTAATAGAAAGGACATTTCAGTCCATTCTATTGCTAGATGGATTCAGTTAACTATCCGTACTGCTTATGAAGATTTATCTTCTTCTCAGCAGTCTGTGCTTAAGATTTCTGCTCATGAAGTAAGAGCTCTTTCTACTTCCTGGGCTTATGCTAATAGTGTTGCTATTACAGATTTAATGAAGGCTGCTTATTGGTCTCAGCCATCCACATTTACTAATTTTTATCTCAGAAATATTGAGTCCATTTCTGGAGACCTGCATTGTTTAGGTCCGTTATCTGTTGCTCAGAATGTCGTCCACTAAACAGTTGCAACTATAGTTATGCAGGCTTTCTGTTCCGGCAGTGACTCCGTCCGGCTGCCCTCTTCGCTCTGGGCTATTTGACCCAGGGCAAGGGGAAGGGGGGGGGGGGGGGGGGGGGCGGTGTTCCCTTAGGTCACCTGCTTTATAGTGAAAAGCAAGGGAATGCCTCCTCCAAGACAGTATTTCTGAGTCGCTTCCGGGATGGTTTTAAAGTGTAATATTAATGTTTAATTTCATTCATGTCTTATTTTTAAAGTGTAGCTCGGTGTGAAGCATTTGTATATGTCAAGTGTCAAACGGGCTTTAATATACAATACTCGGACACTTTTAAATGATTATAAAGAGTCTCAATTCTCTGGACTACTTTATTTATTGGCTTGCTTTAAAAATAATTAGTATAAGGGTTATACTGGATGTTAATAGAGAACATGAATGTTATTGTGCTCAATTATTAAGGGTAGTGTATCTTTCTAATTTAATATTAAATAAGAAAGATACATGTAAAGCCTAATACTCCTTTTCTCCTTAAGGGGTTACCTCTTTATTTATAATTGAGCTTATTGGATTTTCCTCTATGTCCTAGGCCCTCCAGCCTGTTTACTATTCAGCTAAGTCTGGGTCATTGGTACAGTATAAAAATGTTAAAAAATTTATAGTAATTTATATATTTTTTATACTTACCAATGACCCAGACGGGGATGGCCCTCCCTGAGTTGGGAACTCTTGCCTCCCCGCTGAGTACATAGCGCTGACCAGGCACTGCCAGTAAGAATGATAATTGGCGCCAATTTCGGGACGACTGCGTCACTGCGCATGCGCAGTAGAGGCGTACTATGGAGGTCCTTTAGGACATGATTTCTTTTTGTTTTGGATGCAAATTTTGGGGATTGGGGGGCAAAATTTGTGTTTGGCCCTGGTTTTGTTGGAGTTAGCACCAGCTAAGTCTGGGTCATTGGTAAGTATAAAAAATATATAAATTACTATAAATTTTTTAACTTTTCGCTTCCAAAACATAGGTTATGACCCCTCATTGGAACGAGCGTGACACGCTAGTTCCAATGAGGGGTCATAACCTATGTTTTGGAAGCAAAAAGTAAAAATATAAAAAAAAATGAATGGCGTTTTTCTTGTAGGTAAAAGATTAATACAATATAACCCACCCTAAATAGGACAGATAACGTAAATTCTCCCTGCTGAAATTATGCAAATGTGACCCAGTTGTATTTTGTTTAGCCAATCAAATTGTCCAGTTCTGAAATTGACCAATGAAAGTTCCCAGCTCTGAGTATGCAAATTATGAAAATGTGGCCCAGTTGTATTTTGTTCAGCCAATTAAATTGTCTAGTTTTGAAATTGGCCAATGAAATTGACGGAAGGCTTTATTTATCAATGATTAATATGAAAACAAAATATCAAATGTTTTAAAGTGAACAAAACGGACGAGTCATATGATAATTAATCATATTGCCTCCCTGTGAATGGAATGGATTTTTTCACAAATGAGTTTTGGTGTTACATTTGCATTAATTTTTCATCAGATCTAGTCATGGCTGCTTCAAAGCAGCCATAACTAAATTTGATGAAAAATATTTGGAAAATACATAGCGTGCTAAGAGTTAAGGGTTAACACTGAAATATTTTTGCATTACAGCTGAAAGATTTAACGGAAGTAATTGTTCGTGAACTAGTTTATATGGCAGGTGTGATAACAGAGGTATGTATATATAATCACTGGTTTAGCATCTTATCGGATGTGAAAATAGAAGTTCTTATCTACCATTTACTGAAAAACATAATCGCAAACCACAGTATCAGTAGCGATAAATATTTGGTGATGAAAGATCTTGTATTAGGCCCCACAAAGTAGAATTTCTGTTTCTCAGGCCATTTGTTTTTTTTGTAAAATTGCAAGTGGCAGGCATTTTGACATCAAATGTTTATGTTGTTGGTTTGTTTTATGTTTTAGGCCTCATAATCTGCAGAACAGCATCGGTGGTTGTATTTCCCTCCTTGAGTGCAAAAATGCTTTTCATTGCTAAAGCATTGCAAAGCTTTGTAGTTCTCAAGGGAGAAATTTATCAATTTTATTAACACGGGTAAAATATCAGACTTAAACAATTTTTATTTCTTCAAGTTTGCATTGGTTTTAAAAAAGAGAGCATGTAGCTGCCAAAGGACCATGTAGGAGGGCCTGAGAAACTGATTATTAAGTTTTTAGGCCTTACTATTGCAGTAGTAATAAAAGTCACATGACATTGTACGAAATGATTGCATGCATACCTGACAGAGTGCTTCAGTGGTACTGGAATATCACAAGTCATTTTAACATCAAAAACTTGTACTGCTGCAATGTATGATGCATTAAGTTTGCCTCAACATGTATTCCATGTTGCAGGGAATTGCACGAGCCAGTACATAAACAATCCACCAATCAAAACATCAAAACAAAAAAGGTGGCGCTGAATCACAAAAACTGAAAGTTACAGCGAGGAAATATTGAAACATAACATCAGTCTCATTGTTGTTTGCATGCTTTTTAAAATTATGAATGCAAGTAACAATTCTTGTGGCAGTTTTGTATGGCCTGAAGTCTATTGATCAAATTTAGACTACAGCCAAGATCTATGGATTGCAGTAATCAGTGTTGAGCGGTTTCCCGATTAATCGGGTATAGCCAGTTATAAACAAATATCGTAAGTAATATCGTGGAAAAACCCCAAAATCAAAATATCGTCAACACCTTCAGATGTGAGAGTAATTAGGTTTGCTCAGTTGAGAATCTGCAGTATTACTGTTACTATTACTCATCTACTCAAGAGACATTTTTTAACATGCCAACGCTAGAACTGTCATTTAGAAATAATAAAGTGGGTGCTATATGGCACTGGGGACAACTGTAAGCTACTGTAGACAACATTCCGACTTCTCCCACGCTGTGGGAGAAGTCGGATTGTTGTCTACTGTAGTTTACAGTTTTCTAAATTCTAGTTTTGTATGCCTGTGTTGCATGTTGGACAAACTTACAACTTGTGAAATATTATATTTCTCCTAAAAAAGTCTTCCAGTTCTTAACAATACGACATGGTTCAAAGATAAATTGGTCGACTAATACAAATCGCTTGACTTAAGATTATGGTTCCATGCCAACACACGACCTTTGCAATATCGTGATTATATCGTTAATCGTGATTATTTTTTGTGGAAAACCACGATTTTACTTTAACCTGATATCACCCAGCACTAGCAGTAATCCAAGAGACTTGTCACAAGTGCATGGACTAGTGTTCAACCGATGATCGGAACCGGCCACCACAATCGGCCGATTGTAGGCAATTGGATGACAACGGCAACGGCTCCTGGAACATTGGTTCAACCGATTGTTGCCAAGCATTTTGCAATGATTCTTTAATCGCATTTTATTATCTTGTTCAACTGCTAATGTAAAATGATGCCAGTGATACCATTCAATAAAGTTGAGAAAGAACCACAGTGTGTATGCTTAATCTCTCCAGATGCCCCTTTTACGGGATACACAAGTTAAACGACAAGTGAAGGTCACAATTGAACGTACTTGCAGCAATCGCCAGTTCCTACCAGGAAAGTGAAGATTGTACTCCATTGACTCAGGTCGCAGTAAAATTACCAGTCACGCACACTTGGGCGGTAAACGTGGCTCTGTGAGAGCCACGTTTACCGCCCAAGTGTGCGCGACTGGTAATTTTACTACGACTCCAGTCAACAAAGAAAAATGTTTAGTTTAATGTAGTTCTTTCGAGCCTTGACTTGTCTAGTAGTGCATGGTATTACAATCAGGATCGGCATCAGAATTGGCCAATTGTGAGCTCAAATAACCGGTAATCGGTCTGCGACTATTTTTGGTAATCAGTTGAACACTAGCATGGACAAACCACTTTGGGGTAATAATAGTCATCTGATAATAGATAGAGGATATCTAGTGTTTTTGTGTGGATACCGAAAATTATCTCATGAGTGGCCGAGACAAATGTTTATCTTTTGCGAGCGGCTGCTCAAGCGAAAATGACCATTTGTCTCAGTCACAGGTGCGATAACTTTCGGTATCCACACAAAAACACTAGCTTTTCTTATTATTATACTCTTTTTAAAAGAATCTGATAATTCTACTCGTTTCAACCTTGAATTGATACATGAAAGTAAACAGCGCATTGAATCATTGATAAGCAGAAGTGATTTGATCGATACTCAGAACAGATAGCGTCTTGCGATCTGATTCATTTGGCAGGTTTCTAGTCCAAACATGACCTGAAAGTCTGCAATATAAGTTTTTGGTTTGGTACGGCCTTTGACAGGACTAGCGAGTTTCATGCATCAATTCAAGGTGAATATGTGTTGAATTATTGCTGGAAATGATCGGCATCCACTCAAAAACTTTATAAAGTATGTGGGCAGATGCATCCACTTTGTTAGTTAAAAGGTTAACCCTTAAGGGACTAGAGATTTTTTTTTATACATTTTTGCTTTATTTTGACAATCCACATCCTATGACTTTGCAGTTGATTCTTGGCAAGTCTTGGCTGCCAATGTAGACAGTTGTAAGCATGGATGCTCAGTGGTAGACTGTTGAACTTCTATCCTTGAGGTCCCGAGTTCGATCCCCGTCCTCGACGACCTGTGTTGTGTCCTTGGGCAAGGCACTTTATCCTGGTTGCCTGCATGGGGCATGATGCCGCCATGTACTAAGGCGTACTTCACGTCGATGGTACACATGTCATCAGCCGCTGTAACCCTGCTTGAACAGAGTCTGAACAAAGTTAGAATTTTGAGGAGCTGATAGTTAATTATCGATGTTCAGTGGTTTTCTCTGGGTACTCCGGTTTCCTCCACCCATAAAATTGTCATGGTCACGATTTGCCATTGTGCAGAAACATGTGACCTTAACCCCTTACCCAACATAACGGCCAAAACCACCCATTTCTATTCACAAAAATCACTAATTAATATTCATTATTTTTTCATTTATTATGAAAAAAACATAGGTTATGACCCCTCTTTGGAATGAGCTCGTCGAGCTCGTTCCAAAGAGGGGTCATAACCTATGTTTATGAGACAAAAAATGAAAAAAATTTGTTATTCAAGAATTTTGTTTGCAAGTGTCGTCTGCTTTTCATGTTAGGTAAAGGGTTAAACACCAATAAATATAAATAATATATAGACAGCCAAGACTTGCTTAGAAACAACTACCACGACACTTCACATGTAACTTGCAAGCTTACCCCAAAACTGCATGTTAGGGCACCTGTTTTGTTGTAGAAAAATGTGATTCAAAATGTGAATTAGGCCCCTAAAGTTTAATGTTGTAATTGTATTGCAGGAGGAGTTGTCTCGAGCCAAGAGACAGTTACAATCCATGTTGATGATGAATCTAGAAGCCAGGCCAGTGGAGTTTGAAGATGTCGGTAGACAGGTTCTTGCCAATGGCCATAGAAAACCACCACAGTATTACTTTGATAAAATCGGTATGTTGCTCTCATGACTGAATTGTAATATGCCCCTTTTTATAACCCATTGTTATACTACAAGCCACTTCAAGGTGGAAGATAATAATAAATAAAAACAAAGTGAGTGGGGCTCACAAGTTTCTCCCCTTTCCCATCTAACTGACAACTAAGCAGGGACAAGCCGTGAGGGTGACTAGGGTGATTATGTCGCCCTTCTAAGCCCAAAGTCACCTAGAAAAATAGTCGGCGATTGCAAGTCGCCCTTTAAAAAATGGCCAAAATGAGAAAAGGCTGAACTGAGTGATCCGAGGTTTATATAAAAACTACTGTTTTCCAGAGTCGAATGTGCTTGAGAGTGATGAATGGGCATTTTCATTTGTCAAGTAAGTGACCATTTATTTGAAATCACAGGAGAATCAATTGTCCATTGTCGCTTGTTGCAGATTTTTTATTTCTATTTTGTTCCGTTTCATTCAGAGCTTCAGGTGTCGAAACGAAAATAGGTGACTTACACGACTCAACAAACTAACCCAGTTTGAAAGGAGGTTACGTCATTTAGAATGCCAAAAATTCTCTGCTGAAAATGTATACATAACGGACGTATAAAAAACACAAATGGAATTGAAACACGTGAAAAAAAAGCTTTAGTGATGACAAGAAAAGCTTTGTACAGGGCACAAGTGTGCATATGAACGATCTTGAAAAAGTACCTTCCAAACAACCTTCTTACATGAACTGGTCCTGTTCAGACTTTCAGACTTAGGAAATTATTAGCTTAGTAGACTTTGGTGAAAGACAACCACAAGAGGGTGCTGGTGGTGGGGTGGGTGGCACCAAGAAGAGGGGAGGGGTCAAGAAGGATAGGGTAGCATTGAGGGATTTTCAATTAATAATTACTTGGTGATTTTTTAACCTGGCATAGATGCATCATAGACAACTGGACCTGGATTAATCGGACGTTAATGGAGGACCACAAGCTGAAAATATGGAGGGGCAGCAGGATGTGGTACGTAAATATTCTTAATTTTCCCTACTTGCCTATGAAGTCTCCCTACTTGACTCGGCGGTCTCCCTATTTTTTTGGAGGGAGACATGAAGTCTCCCTAAAATTCCTCCCTAGGCTGGTCCCAGCAACTAAGAATGACTCAAGGCACACCCTTCTAAGAAAAGAACTAGAGAACTGTTTATTAAGTTTGTGTGCTATAAAGTCATGAAGATTTAAAATTGTTTTGTAAGAATTGAAATTCCTTTCATTGTACAGTGAAATCCTGTTAATTGGAAAACCACTTGCTTGTGAAAAATATTCAATTAACAGGAGTATTTAATCAACAGGAATTGGTTATTTTCCTGAATTCTGGTGACAACAAACTAAGCATTTATTCTATTATATCTTGTTTGACAGAGCTCATGGAGCTCTGTCAAACAAGATAAAACAGATTAAATACTTTGATGTACTGGGGCCAGTTATGTATAAAAAACATACAAAATTCACGTTTATAATCATTTTCTTTTTTTATTTCAGCTGAGGTAACTGATGATGATGTGAGAAGAGTAGCAACTATGATGTTAAAATCATCAGTCTCTGTAGCAGCCTATGGTACACTGAACAAACTTCCATCACATGAACATATTCAAACAGCATTGGGTCATAAGGACGGTCGTTTTCCTCGTCGAATATCTCTATTTAGATAGATATGACATTGAACACCAGCAGATATTCCATATTAACTCATTAAAATAATGATGTTTTAATTCCTTGAAGATCAGTCAACAAGTAAATCATAGACTGATTTATGATAATCATGTGTGTGATGTGAAGAACCAACAGTTAAATATATATTTATCTGTGTTCTGTTTTTGCTTGAGGCATTTTCAACCTGAGTTTCAAAATTTTATGATGAGGATCTCTGCTCAACTGCAATAATGGTTTGATTTTGACCCGCCATCTGTATTGAGCCCTTGGGCAAGACACTTAACTCCTTGCATACTACTGGCAGATATTCCTGCCCAGGACAGAAAATCTCTTGTTTCTTATTTAAGTAAGATTTGAGAGCCTTAATTGAAATGTTTTCACATTAGTTGAATCAGCTTTTTATCTCCTGCCAAAACAAAGTCTGCAGGGAATATAGAAATGGGGTCCATCTGTCCGTTCGTAACAACTTTGGACTTTCATATCTCAGTCAGTGGATGTTGAATTTAAACGATCTTTCGTATGCTGATAGATCACCATGGGGGAAACAATATTCACAAGTAATACGTTTTGTCCATTTTTATTTTCTACAGTTACAAGCAGTTATGGGCCATTTTCCGCTTTTTTTCAACTTACTCCTCTTGGCTGGGGATACTGATGGCATTGCACCTTGTTCGGCACTGATTTTTTAATCTAAATATTCTCATTTCTCATCAAATCTAGTCATGGCTGCTTCACAGTAGCCATGACTAGATTTTATGGGAAATATTTTTAAATTACTCGGCATGTTAAGAGTTAATCCTGATTGCTCAGTTGCGAGTGTGAGTAGGGTGGTGCTGTGTACTATGGTGAACAGGACATCGATGGTATGCTTGCTTTCAACCTATGCTAACCCTGCTTATGCGAAGATAGTAATTTGGAGAGTTTTACAACAAATCACTGTTTCTCTGTGTGTGTGTCATGGGACGCAGCCTTCCACTCATAAAACTGGGCAGAATTATATCATCAAAAACTATTTGAATGCTTGAATGTAGATAACTTACTGTCAGTTTGAAAGTCTAAAACCAGCTTTGATGGGATCTGAAAGATGGAACTCTACACTCATCACCCAGTCGTTAATACACTGTCTACACTTTCTCCAAAGAGAGTAAATGTGAAGCATAATCAGTTATCTTGTTTATAATCTGGACCCCAATCCAGCTACCCATCCCACTCCCGATTTTATACACAGCCCCAGACAGTTATGCATTAATGTTTTCTGCAATGATTGTCAGCTTCAGAGAACCTGTTCCGTTGCAGTATTCTTGTCAGGGTTCCCACCGGTATCAGAGAATCAGATTCAAGCACTTCTGAAGCACTGTTCAAGATTAAATTAATTATTCCAAGTCGCATTATGGAAAGAATTTGCTGCTAAAAGTTTAGGTATTTTGACATTAGTTCACAGAGGGTTAAATCGCCAGGGGAATTAGAGAAGATAGTAAAATAAGGATTCGTACAGGTTCTGGTAACCTAGAAAAGTCAGGGAAAATGAAAAATATTTTTCCAGACCTGAAAATGCTGGAAAAATGGATTTATTTTTGGTACTTGTCTAGCAAAGTCCTCGAAATTTCCTAAGAAATGTAACACCAATATCAAACTTGCCAAAAATCAGTCACAAAACATAACGAAGATAGATTAAGCATGAAGAACAAGTCTTTATTATGCTTCAGAAAGTAGATCTTCTGTTTCTCAGGCCATTTTTTGTAAAATTGCATGCAGGCGGGTGGTCTTTTATTTTATTTTTTTATTTTTGTAATTATTTCTTTGCCATTAAAAAGTTCATGTTCTTGGTTTGTTTTATGTTTTAGGCCTCATAACCTGCAGAATAGAATGGGTGGTGGTGTATTACGTACCTCAAGTACAACAGGACTTTGCAATGCTAAAGCTAAAGCATTGCAAAGCCTTGTTCCACTCAAGGGACAATTTTATTGACTTGGGTAAAATATCATACATATTAAAACCATTTAATTTTTATTTTTTTTAAGTTTGCATTGGTTATAAAAAGAGAGCATGCGGCAGGCCAAAAGGACCATGCAGGAGGGCCTGAGAAACAGATTTTTAATGTTTTTAGGCTTTAATAATTTTTTATTAACCCTTTACCTAACATGAAAAGCAGACGACACTTGCAAATAGAATTCTTGAATAACTAATTTTTTTGACTTTTTATGCCAAAACCATAGCTTATGACCCCTCATTGTAAAGAGCTCAATGAGCTCGTTCTGATGAAGGGTCATAAGCTATGGTTTTGAGACAAATAATGAAAATTAAACTGATTTTTGTGAATAGTACTGGCCGATTTGGGCCGTTATGTTGGGTAAAGGGTTAAATGTTGCATGATATATTACTGATTGTTACAGTTTTGTGTAATGTGGTTGTGAGAACAAAAGTTATATTTTTCAAGCATCTGGGTCATGGAAAAGTCTTGGAGAATCAGGACTTTTCCATGTCCCGGATGCTCGAAAAATTCAACTTTTCTTTCCAGAATTCCTCGAAATCTTGTTCAAGTTTTGGAAAATTCACTTGAATCATGGAAAAATCACAGTATTTTATCTTGGAGAATGTTACGAGCCCTGAAAATGGAAAAGAGGGGTCCAGAAAACAAAGTCTTCCAGAACTGTCGCTTGCGGATCCATATGGAGAAACCATTTGATACTTTTTTGCTATGACCTGCAGATATGAATTTAGATTAATGTTTCCAATTAGATTTATTTAGACACAACCTCCCTGGGTTGAAAGTGAAATTTTCTATTATTCACATTGAATGAACGTTAAGAAATTTGAGATTTTGGCCATCCTAGCAATAAAACCTTGATAGATGTTGTGAACCCAAACTTTTTAGCTTTAATGAGAGAATCTCAGAATGAGGTATTGTTACCCCATTTTCTGCCAGTTGTCTGTGAAGTAGGATGTTAACATTTTCTTTAAAGCTATATTTTCTCAAGAACCAGTTGATGCCAGTGGCATTGCACAGCAGACCGATTGGTGGGGTGTAAACCTGTTTTGTCCTGACTTTGATGGCTCAAGTCCCTGCTGACTAATATTCAATCTTCTTCATCAAAGCATGCCTTGGCTGAAGGCATGTCTTGATGATGGAGTTGGAATATAAGTCCAGCGGGATTATAATTTAAAAACTCAAGACATAACAGTTTACCTAACACGAAAGGCACACGACACTTGCAAACAAAATTCTTGAGTCAGAACTTTTTTTTAAATTTTTTGCACCAAAACTGTAGCTTATGACCCCTCATTGGAATGAGCACATTGTGCTCATTCCAATAAGGGATCATGAGCTATGTTTTTGTGATGGCTCAAGTCCCTACTGACTAATATATCAACTGCATCATCACTGAAGGCATGCCTTGTTGATGTTTTTGGAATATTGGTCAGTTGGGATTATAATTAAAAAAACTCAAGCCCTGACCCTTCACCTAACATGAAAGGCAGACGACACTTGCAAACCAAATCTTGAATAACTAATTTTTTTCATTTTTTGTGTCAGAAAACATAACTTACGACCCCTCATTGGAATGAGCGTGTTCGAATGAGGGATCAAAAGCCATCTATGAGACAAAAAATGAAAAAAATAATGGAATTTGAATAGTGATTTTTTTGTGAATAGCGCTGGCCAGTTTTGGCAGTTGCTTTGAGTGAAGGGTTAAATAAAACATACATTTTGCATTGATAAAGCAACTTCTTGTTTAATTATCGTTACTCTAAATTCGTCAAGGTGGATCCCCAAAAGACAGACATCTGTTTGTATGACCGACTGTGTACATAATGTAAGTCCAAGGATTGAATCTATTCTTGTAAGAAAGGAAATGATTACAGAAAGCGTTAATTAATATCTTTGACTCCAATCCCACTGAAAATGCCCAGACCGCAAAAATTATTGGGGGGTATGCCCTCCCTACTCTTGCCCCAGTGATGCCCCTGGTTGCCATTTTGATTATATTTATTATTCAATATGTGGTAAGTAACTCAAAGAGAATCAAAGCAGGGTCATTTATGTCAGGTCACAGGTTTGGAGATTATGTACATTTTTTTAGACTGAACATGGATTGAACAGAAATAAAAAAAAATTCAAAAACTGTTTTGACTTTGAGATTTTTAGTTCAACCCTTTGAACCCTGGTGGTATCTTCCAGGCCAGTTCAGTGGCAGCAATTGGAAGAATTCATATTAATTATCTGAGGGTTGACCAGTTAAGCCTTGAGGCTGCACATTGAAAATATTAACCCCCTGCACTCTGATGTCAAAATACTGAGATTTCAAGATGCATGTTTTCACACAAAGCAACTAGGAATTTAATCAATTCAATCTTGTTTGACAGAGCTCAATGAGCTCTGTCAAACAAGACTGAATTGGTTAAATTCCTAGTTGCATTATGGGAAAAATTTGCATTTACTTAGCAGCCATGCACTTTTATGAAGTTATGACATATGTTCCTGCGACGGAAAACCATCTTTTGGGTTAATATAATAATTTTACACCTTCTCACACCTAATCATTCAAATGACTTCATGCATTAGAAATTTAAGGGAACGTTTTATAAATGAAGCGTTGCAGCATTCTTTATTAGAATCTTTGTGTATTATTTATTTATTTATTGATGTTTAAGGTCACATATTTATGCACAATGGCTAATCATGACCATGACAGTTTTACAGGTGGAGGAAGCCGGAGTACCCGGAGAGAACCACCGAGCAACGACGAGCAGCTGCCAGCTCCCCAACATTGTAACTCCGCACTGCAGCACAGACAGAGTTAGATTGGTTGAAGACATGCGTACCTTCAACGTACAGTACGCATTAGTACACGGTGTCATTGTGCCCCCACATGGGCAATGGGGGTGAAGTGTCTTGCCCAAGGACACAACGCGGTCGCCGCAGGTGGGATTCGAACCGAGGACCTCTCGGCTTGCAGCCTGCACCTCTACCAACTGAGCCACCATGCCCCGAATCTTTGTGTAAGAAACAATTCCAGTTCCCATCCTGCCTCAATGTATTCTGCAGTCTCTTGCTGCAGATCTTAGATGGTACAGATTACTAGATTATATTATTTATTTATTTATTGGTGTTTAAGGTCACATACTTATGCACAATGGCTAATTGTGACCGTGACAGTTTTACGGGTGGAGGAAGCCAGAGTACCTGGAGAGAACCATCGAGCATCGATGAGCAACTGTTAGCTCCTCAACATTCTATCTCTCTCCAAGCTCCGCTCAAGCAGGGTTATAGCAGGTGAAGATGAGCACCATCGACATGCAGTACACCTTAGCACATGGCATCATCATGCCCCCATGTAGGCAACCGGGATAAAGTGCCTTGCCCAAGGACATAACACAGGTTGTCCCGGAGATTATCAGATAAGACATAAAGATGTTAATATCCTGTTGTGTTTAGGTTGAATAGACCAGCGTAGGAAAAAGTATTCCCACCCATCCCCTACTTCATAAGCAAGATATGCATGTCTCAAGCGAGAAGACCATGTGAAATAGATATCTACCTCATATGACCCACGTCACATGCTTGTTAGCATATTTAGTGAGTGCAGGACTATTCAATCATCGCACATTCTTCTGTAAACAACATGGTGTCATATTTTGGAAATATTAGCAGACGAACGTTTGTCGAAGAAAATAGAAATAAAAACACAGACCACAAAACTAAAGGACACTTGACTCTTTTATAAGATTTTTTGTGTGAATGCCATTATGAGTGGAGAGAGTTGCTTGAAATTCCTGTTGAAATGTTATGTGAATACATTGCAGAATTCATAATACAGTAAAACCTGTCTTGAGAGACCACTGTCTTGAGAGACCACCTGTCTTGAGAGACCACTTCTACCAGGCACCGATTGGTTTTACTCTATAATGGACCTGCAATGGGAGACCACCTGTCTTGAAAGACCACCTGTCTTGAGAGACCACTGTGACCTCCGAATGGAATGGTTCTATTCTCTTTGTGGTAACTAGTCATTGTATAACCACTATCCAAACATTCGTCTGACAAATGTCTGGAAAGTGGTTATACAATAAACCCTCAAAATATTGATTTTTCATCAACTGGCTAATTGTATTTTTAAAATGTATAATATGTAATTATAAAACACACCTGCAAAAAAAATCTGTTTATGAAGTGGGAATTGATGAAATGGGAAAATATAATTTTAGAGGCAGTTGATGAAATGGGAATTGATGAAATGGGAAAACACCGTTAAATTCATAGTTGCGGTGTCGGCATCAACACTTGTTGTCAGAGTCCGCTTTGACTTTCCACCCGTTACTATGCACCTTGTATTGTTTCTATAGCTTATAATTACCCACAGACCCTTACCCAGTGATATTTTATCAATTTTTACTGTTTTTGCAATGTTAGACTTTTTTGTCAGTGAGGACTTTTTTGGCCTGTTTTGCTGTACATGAGTGGAGGCTACCACCGGTATGCTGTGACATTTATATTTCATATATGTGTTAAATGCATTAATATAAGATGACATTAACCCTTGACTGAACATTTGTAGAAGATTTTGGACTTTTTTAATGCAATGCTGGACTTTTTTGTCAATGTGAACTTAGAAAATTTCTGACACTGTTTTGCAATGTTGGACTTTTATTGTCACCGTGGATTGGAAAATTTCTGACCTGTTTTGCAATACATGTATATGACCAGACATTTTTTGCAGATTTGTAATAAGCCTGGGTTTATTGCATGCCATGCGTTGGTGAGCTAATGGCGATGGACTCACCCCTCTTGTTATTTATCTTTGTGTAGTTGAACTTGAGTCCTCCCAAAGTGAATTGTTTGCTGATAAGCAACATTCATCACATCTGATTCATTAACTCTTAACCCGCTGAGTATTTTCAAGATATTTTTCATTGGATCTAGTCATGGCTGCTATGAAGCAGCCATGGCTAGATCTGATGAAAAATTCATTTAAATTCAACTTCAGATATATTTGTTGAAAAAATCATTTCTGTTTATAACGGGAAAATCTGGATAAACATGACCAAATGATACTCATTGCAGTAGCAAGAGAAATCCTATCCTTGGCAGGAATATCTGCCGGCAGCATGCAAGGAGTTAAAATCTTATTTTGTGATTACATATCATATTTCATTTATTTCCTCTTGGTGTATATATCTGCCATCTTACCACAAATTGAACCACATAAAATAAACAGGAAATTATTTGGCTACTATTTCCTACTATTCCCCATGGGAACCCCGGGAAGTAAGCAGCAGTTGTTTACTGTGGTAAACTAGTTCCGCTTTACTAGTAAAATAGGACCCAGTCACCAATGCTTGGGGTGAAAGTCCTCTAAAATGGGCAACATGTAGATCAACGATTGACTAAACTTGACTTCATCTCCATGTTGTGTCACGATTAGCCATTGTGCATAAATATGTGACATTAACCACCAACAAACAATTTCCTACTACAATATTTTATATCCACCTACTACTTTCCTCAATTGCCTCTATCATTTGCATTATTTTCACCAGGAAATAACTGGTTGAGTGCTACACGCAACTGTCATGGCTCTACTGAAAAGTGCTGAAAGCCACTTTAGTGGCTTCACTCTGTATGTAATAGCTTGCTGTGGGGGCACAGTGGCATTGCAGTAACCGATTCTCGTCAGATCACTGAAGTTAATCAACGTTGAGCCAGTCAATCATTGGATGGGTGACCTTCTGAGTGATGAATTCAGACTCCTGCGCTGTGTCCTTGGGCAAGGCACTTAACCCCGATTGTCCACATGGGGGCACGATGATGCCTTGTACTAAGGCGTACTGCACGTGGATGGTACGTGTGTCTTCAACCAATCTAACCCTGCATGTACTCAGGGCTGAGTTACGATGGGGAGCTGGCAGCTGCTCTTCGTTGTTCGGTGGTTCTCTCCATCTACTCCGGTTTCCTCCACCCGTAAAACTGTCACAGTCATGATTAGCCATTCTGCATAAATATATGACCTTAAACACCAATAAATAAATATAAATAAATAGATTGCCGTTTACTCAGCAGAAGAAAATTTTTATTTCTCATGAAATTGTTTTGTTATCGTTTATTGGAGAGACACTCTCCAATAAATGGTAATAAAACAATTATTTATGAAGAATATCTTGCTAAACTTGGTCTCCCCTTGCTGATAGCATGGTATCTTTAAAAAAAATCTTGCATCACAAATCACCTTTTTAAAATAATTCAGCACTCCACCAGTTAAAGAGGCAGAACGATCTATTATTAGGCCTCATACAGTAGATTTTCTGTTTCTCGGGCCATTTTTAGCTCAACTTTGACGAAGTCAAATTTGAGCTATTGTCATGGCCCGTCGTCCGTCTGTCCGTCCGTCTGTCCGTACGTCAACAATTGGCTATGGCTCGGGCTAGAGGTCGTATTTATGAACCGATCTTTACGAAACTTCTTGGGTACCTTTGTTATGACCCTGGGACGGGAATGAGTGTTTTTGGGTGTGGTCCGAAATTCAAGATGGCTGCCAGTGGCCATTTTGTACCGATGATGCAAAAATCAGTTTTTTGTACAGAACTTCTGTATGAAAGTTCTGATTTGAATAAAGTTTTGTATAAATGTATAGTACAATGGGATACATCACATATAATACGGGTTTTTTTCTCGTGCGTAAATTATGCAAATTAGACTAACGTTGATTTATTTAGTGTTACTTTCAGAGCTGCAAGTGCCAAGCTGCTATGGCTCAGGCTAGAGGCCGTATTTATGAACCAATCTTTACGAAACTTCTTGGGTACCTTTGTTATGACCGTGGGACGAGAACGAGTGTTTTTGGGTGCAGTCCCAAATTCCAGATGGCTGCCAGCAGCCATTTTGTACCGACGATGCCGAAATCTGTTTTTTGTACAGAACTTCCATATGAAAGCTCTGATTTGAATAATTTTTTGTATGAATGTTTAGTACCATGGGATACATTACATATATTACAGGTTTTTTTCTTGTGTGTAAATTATGCAAATTAGGCTAACTTTGATTTATTTAGTGTTACTTTCAGCACTGTGAGTGCAAATCCCAATACGGCTCGGGCTAGAGGCCGTATTTATGAACCGATCTTCACGAAACTTCTTGGGTACCTTTGTTATCACTGTGGGACGAGAAGGAGTGTTTTTAGGTCCAGTCTGAAATTCAAGATGGCCGCTAGCAGCCATTTTGTTCAAAATTAAGTGCAATCAGATTTTTGCGCAGAACTTCCAAATGAAAGATGTGATTTGAATAAATTTTTGTATGAATGTTTAGTACCATGGGATACATTACATATAATACAGAGTTTTTCTCGTGAATAAATTATGCAAATTAGGGGTCCGGGTGGGACTTAGAAAATTTTGGACCAAAATCCGGAAATTAGTTTTTTGGTTTTTTATGCGTTTTGGTCAATTTTAAGACAAAAAAAAAAAAATTTTTTTTACACTGAAAATTTGGGGTCCGGGTGGGACTTAGAAAATTTTGGACCAAAATCCAGAAATTAGTATTTTGTGTTTTGATGCATTTTGGTCCATTTTAAGAAGAAGAAGAAAAAATTTTAGTCTGAAAATATTTTGTTTGGGACTGAAAATTTCCACACAAAAATAATAATCTACAATGATTGGTCTTAATCTGTAGTCCATTACAGTCACCTTGTAATTCTTTTATTATTGTTGACTGGGCCAAAACAAATACTAATTCCTGTCATATTCATTATTCAGTTGTCTTGGTCACAGCAAGTACTAATTCCTGTCATATCCAAGTTGAGCTACAGAGTCATTGACTCTTTCATTTTTGTAAAATTGAATGCAGGAAGGCGTTTTTTTATTTTATTTTTTATTTCTGGTAATTATTTCTTTGCCATTAAAAGTTCATGTTCTTAGTTTAGTTTAAATAATATTTATTTCCAGTTCTGAAATATATACAGTTATATTAGCTATAGTAAGTGTTGATCCCACAATAAGCTGTAAGCTTATACGAGGTTGTTTCCACCATTGTTCTTAGTTTGTTTTAGGCCTCATAACCTACAAAATAGCCATTGTTCTTAGTTTGTTTTAGGCCTCATAACCTACAAAATAGCATGGGGGCTGGTGTATTTCATCCCTTGTGCACAAGAAGGCTTTGCAGTGCTAAAGCATTGCAAAGCCTTCTTGCACTCAAGTCACAAATTTATCAATTTTATTAACATGCGTAACATATCAGACATAAACCATTTAATTTTTATTTTTTTAAGTTGCATTGGTTATAAAAAGAGAGCATGTGGCAGCCAAAAGGACCATGTGGGAGGGTTTGAGAAACAGATTTTTAACTTTTTCAGGCCTTATTTGGAGATATTTAACCCCTGCCATGGAGGTGAAACAATGGACTATGGCAAGAACAGTGGCTTGAGCAATATCCGCCTTAACCCTTAGGGATCAGGAGATTTTTATACATTTTTGCCCTACTTTGACAGTCCACATACTGTTCTCATATAGCTGTTTTAAGGCAAGGCTTGGCTGCCTGTTTTGTTGTTGAAAAATGTGATTAAAAGTCGGAAATAGGCCCTTAACACTTTGAACTCTAGTGGTATCTTCCATGCCAGTTCAATGACAGCAATTAGAAGAGTCCATATTCATTATTTGGGGTAGACCAATCAGTATTTTTGGGGCTGCACGTTGAAAATACTGATTGGTCTATCTCACACATTTACTGAACAGCCATCCTATTTAATGACGTAATGACGTATCATGTTGCTGACCAGAAAAAACGGTTGCTATGGTTCAACGGGTTAAGGGTTAATATATAATTTGCTTTGACAAATATATATCTAATCACTTAAGATTTACACGTTAACTGGTAGAGTGCTGGAAGCCCGTATTTGGGCTTTACTTTGAAGTGTTGGTACCTGCACTTAAAGGCTTCATATTCTGTGAATATTGTTCATATCACCTTTGAAGTGAAATTATTTAGTCTGTTAGGATTTGCATTGTTACAATTTATGGGAGAGTGCCTGTTGGCACTCTCCCATAAATTATAACAAGACAAATATATGTGAACAAATTTTGATGACCAAAAATAATTCAGCACTCTACCAGTTAATTTTGCCATGTGCGTTTGTGTTCAATGCTCACATTTGAATATCTAATTAATGTTAAATCCATTTTAAATACTCATTAGAACAAATAAATTCAGAAAGTTCCAAGTTCAGATATATTAAGTTAACTTGTCATTCTGGCAGTGGGTGATGAGATGGAGAAAACATAGTTTTCATATAAACGTAGCATAATAGGGCTGTATATGATTTCCATATTATGTAATTCCATTGATGTTGAGATTCAGATTCTTGATTCACGGTATACATACAGGTAAAGGTCCTGAATTCGACCCCTGTTATGTCCTTGGGTAAGGCACTTTATCTCGGTTGCCTAAAAGGAGGAACCGTGTACTTAGGTGTACTGTATGTTTCTCTCCAAGTTCTCCGGCTTTCTCCACCCGTAAAACTGCCACGGTCACGATTAGCCATTAGGCACAAGTATGTGAGTTTAAACACCAATAAATAAATAAAATAAATACATGTAAAGTGGTTACAAACAAACATATTGCACCAAGATAATAAGTAGTACATTTTGGAACCCTGTTAATTGAATATCCACTTTGCCAGTAAAAATGATTCAATTAACAGGTGTATTCAATAAACAGGGATTGTGTCACTTTCCTGTATTCTTGAGATAAACTTAGCATTTATTCTATTATATCCTGTTTGACAGAGCTCTATGAGCTCTGTCAAACAAGATATAATAGATTAAATGCCTGTATTGGATGTACTGAGGCCAAATAGGTCTGTAACCAAAGGGGGATTTTTTATTCAATTAACAGGAGTTTACTCCATAACCTATATTCAATTAACAGGTCAAATTTATACTTGAGGTATGGTAAATGGTTTTGTTTTGGGATATTATATTCAGTTAACATGGTTATTCAGTTAAGAGATATCCAATTAAGTGAGCTCCACTGTTTACTGTGGGAAGTGGCATAGCCAGATTGGCTTTCCACCTACCAATCCCCTTGAAGATAGGGTAATTGCAAACAGATTGTGACCAAAGGAAGATAGGGTAATTGTAGAAAGATAGGGTAATTGTATGAAGATATGGTAATTGTAGGAAGGTAGGGTAATTGTAGGAAGATAGGGTAATTGTAGGAAGATAGGGGGGTAATTGTAGGAAGATAGGGTAATTGTAGGAAGATAGGGTAAATACAGGAAGATAGGGTAATTGTAGGAAGATAGGATAACTGTAGGAAGATAGGGTAATTACAGAAAGATAGGGTAATTGAAGGAAGATAGGACAATTGTAGGAAGATAGGGTAATTGTAGGAAGATATGGTAATTGTAGGAAGATAGGGTAATTACAGGAAGATAGGGTAATTGTAGGAAGATAGGATAATTGTAGGAAGATAGGGTAATTGTAGGAAGGTAGGGTAATTACAGGAAGATAGGGTAATTGAAGATAGGGTAATTGTAGAAAGATAGGGTAATTGTAGGAAGATAGGGTAATTGTAGGAAGATAGGGTAATTGCAGGAAGATAGAGTAATTGAAGATAGGGTACTTGAAGGAAGATAGGATAATTGAAGGAAAATAGGGTAATTGTAGGAAGATAGGGTAATTGTAGGAAGATATGGTAATTGTAGGAAGATAGGGTAATTACAGGAAGATAGGGTAATTGTAGGAAGATAGGGTAATTGTAGGAAGATAGGGTAATTACAGGAAGATAGGGTAATTGAAGATAGGGTAATGGTAGGAAGATAGGGTAATTGCAGGAAGATCGTGTAATTGTAGGAAGATAGGGTAATTGTAGGAAGATCGGGTAATTGTAGGAAGATAAGGTAATTGTAGGAGAATAAGGTAATTGTAGGAAGACAGGGTAATTGTAGGAAGATAGGGTAATTGTAGGAGAATAAGGTAACTGTAGGAAGATAGGGTAATTGTAGGAAGATAAGGTAATTGTAGGAGAATAAGGTAATTGTAGGAAGACAGGGTAATTGTAGGAAGATAGGGTAATTGTAGGAGAATAAGGTAACTGTAGGAAGATAGGGTAATTGCAATGTTTGATAGCTCACAAAAAGTGGTGGGGGTGGGGGGTATTCTGAGAACTGAATGAATGTGGTGTAAATCTGATTTATTCTGACTGTGATTGTTCAAGTTCCATCTGATATTGTATTCCAGCCACATTATCAAGGCATGCCTTATCGATTATGGTGTTGGAATGTTAGTCAGTCAGGATTATAGTTGAAAAAAACCAAGACTTGAAGTTTATTTGTGCATAAATAAAGTACACATGTAGAAGCCATGACGCAATTTCTTATTTAATTAACCCTTTACCCAGCACAGAGAATATCAAAATTTATTATTTTAATTACTATTTTTTTAAATTTTTCAAAAATATTTCAACAAAACCATATTATGTGACCCCCTCATTGGAATGCGCTCGAGGAGCTCGTTCCAATGAGGGGTCACATGCAAGGCAGAAAATTAAACTGTCATCTGCAAAATGAGGTCCAAAGAGGGAGGGTGAATTTAGTGATGCTACCCTTCATAACAGCGTAGTGTCACTAAACTTACCCTCTGTGAACCTCAATCTGAATCAGGGTCTCAAAACTAAACAGAAAGAGGTACCTGGAGGATAAATTGGCCCACTGTATGGGATAGCATCATCAAATTCACCCTCTCGGGACCTCATTATGCAAATGTCAGACTGCTTATTTTCAGGTCTTATCACATGATATAGTTTTGTTGAAATATTTTGAAAAATTTATTTTTTTCAACGGCTCAATTTTCAAATTATGCGGGCGGATGCAGGCAATTCGTTAGGTAAAGGGTTAATATGTACCATATTCCTCTAAGTTAGTAATGGATGCATCCCCCAGCTGCCCCAATTGGGAACCGCATCTATCCGTTTGTATGCACGACTGTATGTGACCTAACTCAAGTTTCAAGTCAGGTCGGGGACGCGGTGGCGTTGCGGTAACCGGTTCTCATCAGATCACCGAAGCTAAGCAACATCGAGCCCGGTTAGTCCTCGGATGGGTCACCGTCTGAGCGATCGATTCGGTCTCCCGCGCTTGGGCAAGGCACTTAACCCCGATTGTCCACATGGGGGCATGATGACGCCGTGTACAAAGGCGTACTGCACGTCGATGGTGCGCATGTCTTCAACCAATCTAACCCTGCCTGTGCGGCAGTGCGGAGGCTGCCGGCTGCTCGTCGTTGCTCGGTGGTTCTCTCCGGGTACTCCGGTTTTCTCCACCGGTAAAACTGGCACGGTCATGATTAGCCATTGTGCATAAGTTTGTGACCTTAAACACCAATAAATAAATAAATAACAAGTCAGGTCTCTTTTGGGTTTTTTCAAAAACTTTACCTCTACTTTAATAAAGTCAATGTGTGGGCAGACACGCAAGCAGGCGTCACCTTTCTCGTTAGCATGATAACCTGAACAAATATCAATGGATTTGGTTTATATTTAGTCTGTGATACTTTCTTAACAATTTCTTGAAAGAGTTTGGAAACCGGTGCACTTTGTGCATACTGAGTGGAGTTATGGCCCTCAATTAGTTAATTTTTGTCTGTTTTCAGCTCATTGACCTGATGTCTTTAACCCTTTACCCAACGTAACGGCCAAAAACGGCGCTATTCACAAAAAACGCCAATTAATTTTCATTATTTTTTCATTTTTTTGTCTCAAAAACATAGGTTATGACCCCTCTTTGGAACGAGCGCGTCGAGCTCGTTCCAATAAGGGGTCATAACCTGTGTTTTTGAGACAAAAAATGGAAAAAAATTAGTTATTCAATAATTTTGTTTGCAAATGTCGTTTGCTTTTCATGTTAGGTAAAGGGTTAAAAAATATTAATGGATGTAGTAAGTATTTTGTATGTGAGACTTTCTTAACAATGTCTTGAATGAGTTCGAATACTGTTATGGTTCGGCCATACTGAACAGAGTTATGACCCTTCTTAGTTAACTTTTACTTGTGTTTCAGCTCATTAGCAAGATAACTTGAACAAATATCAATATCAGAACCTCTGGGCCAGATCTTAACTAATTTAGTACAAAGCATTTTGATGGAGTAGACTCTTCTGAGTTTTTCCCCCAAAATTGTTACTCCCCTTGGGGCTGGGGTTAATGCTCCAAAAGTCTAAAAAATTTAAAAATCATCTTTTCATGAACTGCAGCAGAGAATGCTTTGGTATTTGCTATGAAACTTCCTTTGGTGGTGGAGAATAAAATTTGTTCAAGGCGAGTTGGTAGGTCAATATTTGGGCTCTCTGGTAACATGCCCATTTTGGGGTCTACACAAATTTTCTATTTCAACCGATGAGATGATATGAACGAAATTTGGCATGTGGTATAACTGGGTCATAACTACATAAGAAATGAATGCAACATTTTGAATAATGAGAAGATGTGTGTGCCAATGTTTCCACTATGCAGCTGAATGTAGTACTACTTTTCAGTCACAATATTAATACCTTGAAGAGGATATCTCCAAAGTAGCATACAAGTTTTTGCATTGAAAACTCCATTTTCAATTGCACTCCCAAGCAATCTGAGGAGGGCAATTGTTTTACACTCCTTGATTTTCTAGATAGCCAGGCCTGGTGAGCTATTGTTATCACTTGGCATCTGTTAAATTTGACCAGTAGTCTTTTTGTTCCAAGCCACTGGACCAACCGCGATCAAATTTGGCATGAATTATCGTTGGGGCATATCCTTCCGAATGTGTTCAATAGAAGTAGCTAACACCAATAAATGAATAAATAAAATAGAGGTAGCTGAGCCTAATGGGTTGAGGCAGTGTCCCAAAACCCCGAATTGTTCAAAACTCTTTTTTTTATAAACCAGCAGCCAGAATGCGTTGAAATTTGGTGTGGAACTTTCTTGTATGCTCAAGATTCATGGTTGTTGAAAGAAACTTTCTCGGGCGATATTTGAGCCTGTACTGGTTGGGTCAACATTTTGGACCCCAACCCAAATTTTCTGCACTGGTGGGCCAACTCAGACCACATTTGCTATGCAGAAGTGTCAGAGGACATGTATTGATTTATGCCTGAATTTTTTTTTGTGTCCCCATGGGAACCCCTGAAGTTAAAAAAGAAAAAAAAATTCAAATGTAATATTACCCAAACTGCCTGGAATAAAGAATTGTTATTTGATACAGAAGTAAAATCTTAATCGGTTGTGTTATGAAATCTTTTGATATTTGGTTTTCAACATCCTTGGGGGATCCGATTCAAGTTTCTTCAAATCAGATTCCTGTTTTCTTATTTGGGCTTCAAGCCAGAGTTTTATCTTAGTGCAACAATAGGAATAATCATAAAAAAATCTTCAGATCCGCCAGCGAGAATCTCTTGATATTTGGTACTGAGCATCCTCAGGGAGACCAGATTCAAGTTGGTATAAAAATCAAGTCTCTCGATTAATATTTGGGCTCCCTATGAGTAGCGCTGTCACGATTTTTTAATTTAGGAATCGATTAATCGTCGAAAATAATCGATAATAATTGATTAATCGTACCTAGATGACCCCCTCTCTCTCTCTCTCTCTTTGAAGTCGTTAAAAATGAAGTTCAAGTCAGTTGACATACCTCAAGTAAACAACTATGCCGATTCTCTTTTAGGTACATTCAAAGCTTTGATGTTCTGAACTTTTCATGCGTCAGCGTAATAATCAAGACCGGTCGTTAGTTTCGAACTTCGCAAGTTCGCAACAGCCGGCCGGTCCTGTTTATTACACTGACGGTTCAAAAGTTCAGAACATCAAAGCTTTGAATGTACATAAAAGAAAAATGCTTCTAACGGCTTCTTGAGGTTTAATGTCGACGTTCTTGACCTTTTACCTTCAGAAACAATAGTTTTTTCATCAATTTTTTTTTTAATTTTTAAACGTCTGAAACGGGGTAAAATTGACCGATTTTTCGAGAAAAATACTAATCGGTTTCGGCGTGACCGATCGACAATCGATTAATCGTGACAGCCCTACCTATGAGAACTCAAATTTTAACTTGGTGTGATATGAGGAATATTCTTTAAAAGTCTTTTTTCTAGAACCACCTTGGAGTCCGAATTTTAACTTTGTCCAGTATGTAGTAATCATGAAAAATCTCCTTCTTCAGATACACTAGTCAACATCTTTTGTTCAGTGGCGGCGCCAGAAATTTTTTTTTTGTGTGTGTGTGTGGGGGGGGGGGGGGGGGCAACTAGGGGGGCAGACTCCCATGAAGGGGGGCAAATACGTAAAGGATCATATCATTACTTTGTTATGAGGTAGTCCAAACTTGGACCCAAAGTCCGTAATATACTTTTTTGGTTTGGTACGTCCTGTGGACGTACCAAACCAAAAAATTATATTACGGACTTTGGGTCCAAGTTTCGACTAAATGTAATGGTAATTAGCGGTCCTCCTTTCAAAAAATCCTGGATCCGCGTCTGGTGGGTCTGTGCGTGAGAGAGAGAGACAGAGACAGAGAGAGGGAGAGAGAGAGACTCATCATGCTCGTCTGTCATAATGCGAAATCCATGAATTGTTTTAGACAAGGGATATGGATAGACATGCCTTTCTTGGCTCATAACTTAATTATAACTTATAAGTATCTGCATCCGAGTCTTTAAATCTCTACTGCCTGGATGTGTTCATCAGCTAGCCTGAGGCTTTGGGCTAAGTGTGTATGGGAAATTATTGGGAATAAAAAAAGAGAGGGGTGTGTGTGTGTGTGTGTGAGAGAGTGACTGAATGTGTTTGTGTGTGAGGGTGGATGGAAATGCATGCGAGATGGTTGGGGGGGGGGGGGGCAACTGGGGGGGGGGGGGCAAAGCCTCCGTAGCGCCGCCACTGCTTTTGTTATTTGATATACAACATCCTAAGAGGGAGCAAAATCAGTTTGTTTCAAATCAAATCCCTGTGTTAATATTTGAGAACCCTATGCGGGCCCGAATTTAATTTGGTGTATTAGAGGAATATTTGGGTTCCCTATGACCCAAATTTTAACTTCGGGTAATATGACGAATATTCTTTAAAAATTTCCTTCTTCAGTTCCACCATTCAGAATCTATTGGTATATACTACTCAAAGTTTGCTAAGCACCAAATATTTGACACATCATTGTGAAATGTGCTTGCGACATATTTGCGATGTTTTTGGTGGATATGATTGAGGAATGTATTGAGATGGTCCCCAGTGTTTACATTAGCTTTCTTGACAGGCAGACTTTCGTGACAGTCACGGAAAGCATGCATGTACCCCTTGATTTTCATGATGTTTTCGTGTACTGTCTACATGTACATGACATATGTGGGGTATTCAATCTTCATTTCAACACAAACCCTTGTGATTTAATGATTGAATACGGCAAACACAAATGTAAGAAGACATTTGTCTGAAGCAGAAATGTGGCAGGCTGTAGGAATGGTGGAGCAAGGGGCTACCCATCGTCAGGTTGGTGAAGCCCTTGGTGTGCACCATACGGTGATCACCAGAGCCTGGGCAAGATTTCGGCAGTATGGCACACCAGTAGGACGGCATGGTGGTGGCAGAGACAGGGCAACATCTGCAGCTGAAGACTGGTTTTTGATCATTCAACCCCGTAGAAACCGCTTTGTCACAGCAATCCAGCTTCGCAGAGACCTTCAGAATGCATCCGGGGTAAATGTTTCGACGCAGACTATCCGGGTAAGGTTGCACGAAGGGGGTCTCCGATCGAGAAGACCATGTATTCGCATTCCACTGTCCTAGAACCACCGCCAGGCACGATATGAATGGGCCATGGACCACGTTGGATGGACCAGAGAAGATTGGCGACCTGTCCTTTTTACAGATGAGTCAAGGTACTGCATAGACCACACAGATAGGCGTTCTAGGGTATGGGGAAGACCAGGAGAACGATTCAATGCAGCCAACATTGCTGAGCATGACCGCTATGGTGGAGGGTCAATCATGGCCTGGGGTGGCATCAGCTGGGATTGACGTACAGAGCTCTGTGTCCTTGAACGTGGTACATTGACTGCACAACGGTATACTGATGAGATCCTGGATGTTCACGTCAGATCGTGTGCAGGTGCAGTGGGTGATAGATTCATTCTGATGGACGACAATGCCCGTCCTCATGTTGCCCATGCAGTCGGGGAGTACCGACAGAGGGAGGGGACTGAGCTTATGGACTGGCCAGCAAGATTCCCTGACCTCAATCCAACCGAACATGTCTGGAATGAGTTGCAGCTTGCAATTTCAGCTCGTCCAGTCCAGCCAAGAAGTGTTCGGGAGCTTGGTGCCATGCTGGTCCAAGAATGGAACAACATCCCACAAAGGACCACCAGGGATCTGGTTGGGAGCATGAGAAGGCGTTGTCAAGCTGTAATTAGCAGTAATGGGTCTCATACTCGATATTGAAACCATACCAGTTCGCTCCGTCAACTTTTTGGAATATTGAAAAATTTCCTCTTTTACCAAAAATATCCATTTGCCATGGTTATCGTATTCAAAAGCTAAAAAATAATGTCAAACACAAATAAAATCTTAATTTCTGTACTTAAATCAATAAATATATAATTAAATAAAAAATATATACCTTTGTCATAACAATATTTCAACTAAAACGTAAAACAGGTAGTTGGATGTTCTTGGTGCTTAGCAAACTTTGAGTAGTATATATAGGCGTATACAAAGACTTCTGTGATTGTATTCCCTACACGGGGTAAAGAGTTAAACACCACTGCAGTGGCGGACTGGCCGTATGGTCCATCCGGAAAATTCCCGATGGGCCCCCTGTTGGGTTGCCCCTGGACCCCCAAAATTGAAGCAGCCCAACAGCTGTTGGTCCCTGAAATTTCGCGAAAACGTCCAACAGGCGAAATGGAACTGATTGCATAGAATGCAGGTATATTGAAATGTTCTCTATGTGGACTGTCATTGGTAGCCCACATGGAGAACATTTCGAGATACCAGCAGTGTAGTCTTCCACTGATCGCCCAAATGTAAAGGTGCAGCGTTCTTTTTATTTGAAAAATCAAACTTTTCTCTCTTTGGGCCGAACTATGGTCGGCCCGATGTGTTCGTGCAACCCTCTCACCCACTGTTGATACCATTCTTGCCGAATGAGTGATGAAGTTGATACAAACATTTCATCGAAAGGTCTACTGTGTGAACTGCCATTCATCAATCACATATAAGGAAGAAGCGTTCGTTCAGTTCGAAATATAAACATTTTCTAAGTGTCCCGACTTGATGCATTTCTCGGTTACTTTTCTTGGCCCACTCCGCCCCTGCACCACTGATTTCGTCCTGCTGATACAATGCAACCGCTATTGCAAAAATATAGATTTTTTTCTTTAAATGATCTGTTGTCAATACAATAAATTAAATCTTATCCGTCTGTGATAGTTAATGTAGATTTGGAAGACAAAAAGTTCTTTCAAATGATGACGTTCTTCTCTAAGACCTATCTTTATGAATCTCGACAGATCTTTAGAATGCAACTCTTATCCGTTTTTCAAACTGCAGGCTTCGAATAAAAATGAAAGTATTAAATTATTCATTTGCTCGATAGTTCTACCTTATTACGCTTTTGTTTTCGGACTCTCCAATATTCAGTGATGTACGAGGTGAGATATTGGATTCGTGGAAGCAACAATTAGTGAAACATGTTTTAAACAATGAGATTCTATCGCCACAAAAAAGACAAAGAAGAAACAAGCGGGCCTCTTCACTTGGTGCTTGAACAAATCGAAACAAAGTACATGTGTACGAAATCACGAAGAAAACAAAACGGGTAAATATTGAACGAACTCGATGAGGGAAAAGAGAACTGCTGAGATGATAATAATAATAATAATAATAATTAATTTTATATAGAGTGAAATCACCAAGAGTGCACTAAAACGCTTTACAGATTGCAGAACACAAGCTGCCCTTTACCTAACATGAAAAGCAGACGACACTTGCAAAAATAATTCTTGAATAACTAATTTTTTCATTTTTTGTCTCAAAAACATAGGTTATGACCCCTCGTTGGAACGAGCTCGACGAGCTCGTTCCAACGAGGGGTCATAACCTATGTTTTTGAGACAAAAAATGAAAAAAATAATGAAAATTAATAGGCGATTTTTGAGAATAGCGCTGGCCGGTTTTGGCCGTTGAAGAGATGAAGTTTAACTCTTTACCCAACGCAGACGATATCAAAATTTAATTTTTAATTACTATTTTTTAAAATTAAAAAAAAAATTCAGAGGTTGGATTCAAATTAGTTCAACACAAGTCCATCACATCAGTTAATAATTGGGCTCTCTTTTGGGAACCCGAATTTTAACTTCGTGCAATGTTGGAAACAATCTTTAAAAAAACCCTTTCTTCCGATCCACCAGTTAGAATCTTTTGATATTTGGTATGCAGCATCCTTTGGGAGGTCAAATCTATGTTTGTCCAACTCTCTATTTGAGCCCAAATTTTAACTTTGTTAAAAAAGAAGAAGAATCCTTAAAACTCTTCTTTCTCAGAAACACTGGTCAGAATCTGTTTATATATGGTATACGGAATCCTTACAGTGGTCAGTATCAAGTTTCTTCAAATCAAGACCATTAGTTAGTAATTAAGCTCTCTATAAGAGCCCGAATTTTAACTTACTGCAATATAGGAAATAAATTTTAAAATCTTCTTCAGATCCACCAATCAGACGTTTTGATATTGCGTTTTCTACATCTTTACGGGAGTCAGATTCGAGTTTGTTCAAAGCTAGTGTCCTCAGTTAATATTCGGGCTCCCTATGAGAATCTAAATTTTAACTTGGCGCAATATGAGGAATAATCCTTAAAAATCCTCTTCTTCGGATCCACCAATCAGAATCTTTTGATAAAAAGAACAATATGCCAATAGTAGCTTGGTGTACCAAAAGTTCACCACAAGTGGTGAGGTGGTGTTAACCGCGAGCCTTTGGCGCGCGGTAAACACCACTTCACCACGAGTGGTGAACATTTTGGTACACCAAACAAGTTAATATGAGTATATTTCATTTATACCATAATCGTTAGATTATTAAGAGTCGCTATTATTTTTTCTCGATTTTACTGAGTAGCAGACGCACATAGTGCGAATCTGTTTTTGTTTACATGAGCATCGGTGGGCGGTACTTGCTGACAATTTTATCACTGAAACGAAATGAAAAACAAGAAGCAGGACCTTTTCCATGTTAATAACACAGTAGCATACTATTTCGAGGTATGGGTGTTTATTAACATGAGACAATTCATGTTTGTTAATTTTTGGTGTTTTGTGGGGGTAAATTCATTTAAAAACGTAATAAATAATTGTCACTTTCATTTTACTCTTCGCGAGGCGGTGTGCGATAAATTTAGACAAGTTCGCATTTAGGTCGACGTCACCGAAGGTCAGCTTGGATGCAGTTCGACTGAAGGTGTAATATTTAACTATTGAAATCCGATTGCTGGCAGGTGTATAAAGTTAAAATTTATGTCATGGGCTTTTCATATATATAGTAGAAAAGGTAATCATGGTATAAATTTGATATACAACATCCTTTGGGAGGTCAGGTCTATGTTTGTTCAAATTAAATCTCTGGAATAATATTTGAGCTCCCTATTGGAGCCCGATTTTTAACTTAGTCCAATATGATGAATAATATTTAAAACTCTTTTTCTCTAGAACCACTAGTCAGAATCCTTGATATATGGTATACAGAAGCCCTACAGGGGGCCGATTTGAGTTTCTTCAAATAAAGTCCATTGGCACAAGCAACATACGTGATAATTTTACTGTGCAAGGGTACGGCGTTAAGGTGGGCCTAGTTTTAATAGTTTGTTCGCTAAACCCGGTTTCAAATGAATGAAAATAAAAAGAGAGCCCAAACATTAACCAATGGGTGATACCCCCTCCCCCACCTCACCCTCAACTGTCGCCACGCCCTTGTCTAGAACAAAAACCGAAATCAGAAGTATGAAAGACACAGAAAGAATTTGCCGGTCATGATATTTTTTTGATTGACCTTCAGCCGAACGTCATTCATATCAAATAACTAAGCTATGATTTTTTAATTTTGTTCTGGGGGATATCCGAAAATAGTGCGCGCATAGATAGTCTTGTTTCTTTAATATTGGGCACACAATGGCGGCTATTAATGACGAGTTAACGTAAGGTGAGATTTTGGGGGTTACTTCTTTAGTATTCCAACCGCTTCGGAAGCGGTTGGAATACTAAAGAAGTAGCCCCAAAATGGGTCTGAGAGATGTCATTTTTGAAACATTTTCTGGGGGCAGGACCGGATTTACGAATGGGCAGACGCCCAGGGCCCCCACACATTTGTGGGGGCTTCCACAGTGAAGGTCGTCTTTCGAGGAACATAATGTGACAAAATTCTCTGCCAAATTGCCAAAGGCATTATGTTCCTCGAAAGACGAAATGCATGCACTGTTATTTTTTTTCTCCTCTGGGTGTTATGGTCGGGCCAATGTTTGGGCCGTTCTGGCGCCCCTGTATTTTCTTGAGAAAGTTCAAAACATTCTGCAATACTGGGCCGCTTTAGACTTCTCGCAAAATGGTTTAGTATACTGTGAGAAAACACGCGACTTTTTTTAGTCAGAAATAGGATGGGAAATCGAATCGCTGATAAAGAGACTAAGGGAATTTATTCCGTCTTGTCCATCCAAAGTCGGAGATCGAGTAAAATTAAAGTTTAAAAAAATCTGAGAAAATTCAAGCTAGCTCAATTCTGGCCCAGTCAGATTTCATCCCCCCCCCCCCCCCCCCCAGGATGACAGTAGAGATACCACAAACCCGAGATGAAGTTGATGACAAAATTAAACCAGGTATTTGTTACTCGGCTCTCCAAGTGTTCCCTTGCTCGATTTCATCAATTTCGCCGAGATCTCTCTAATGCGAAATTAAACATCGCGACACAAAGTGTCAAAACGTGTAATTTTTTGTCCTTTTTTCAAGTGTCTCATCGAAAGATGTCGTTTTATGGCAGTGATCTCTCGTATGTGAAAGATTCACAATCGTCAAGATTGTAAAAACATGTCATTTTCCGTCTGCGTTTTCGAGTTTTTACGGTTCATGATCCGATTCGATTAAAAACTCTCGGATGAGAGAAGCTCATCCGAGGGGGGGGGGGGGCAAAGCCTTCGTTTGGGGGTGCAAATGCCCCCCCCCCCCCCCCCCGTAGCGCCGCCACTGAAGAGGAGATGAAAAATAATCTGAAAAGGTGGAGAAGAAGCAAGGGAATCTTTTCGTGGGAAAAAATAAAGATCCGGAAATAGTCACAGATTTAAAATAAAAATAATAAAATTATATATATAAGAAAATAGTAAAAAAATTAAAATAAATAGAAAAAATAAAATTAACGAAAAATGTATTGCCTAAAATATAAGAATACGGATACGGATAACTTGAGAAAAGTGCAAGCTAAAAGTAATAGGCAGATGCTTTGCGACACTTGTACAGTGCGCGGTTCGACCAAAGCACAATTCGTCAAAAAGGTGGAGGAACAGTCAACAGGCTCATCAATTCGTCGCCTAAGTGCAAGAATGTCATATATCCCATACCATACATAGGACATTCTAGCACTCAGGCGACGAATTGTCGTCCCTTGGAAATGCATCTGCCAGTTCATCAATTTACGGGACCAGGCACGAAATTGAACAAGTGATTGAATAAGATCTGACACCGAAATCGTGGAGCAAACCCATCACCAAAGAAGATCGAGCTGCCTACAGCCACAATCCCTGTTATGCTAAGCATTCCGACACGAAGACTTCAAACGATGTGTGCGACAAGAACATGTCGACAAATTTAAAAAATATAGTCAATCCCACAACGAGAGAGAAATTTGAACGTCCGCTAGTCAGTTTTTGATAAAATTCTTACAGGTAGATCGGATTCCACGGGTGGTGTATGGAGCACATTTCTGGATGTCTGTATTTTATTGAATACACGGAGTAATCGTTGTTTAGTAAATAGTACTTTTTAAGTATCGTTACAGGGCGATGTATCATATGTTAGACTAATTGGGGTTAGACGGGTGTGAAACGACTGCTAATGTTGGTTATACTAGCTTTTAAAAACTAACATGGTTATTTTATAGACTTTAAGGGGACTATGATGAGAGTATACTATGTAGACTTGTGATGCATTCAATAAACTTTCACGAAACTGTTACAATAGATATACTAGACACTAGGCTGTCAATATTTTTTAATCTAGGAATCGGTTAATCGTCGCAAATAATCGATAATAATAGATTAATCGTGCCTAGATGAGCCCCCTCCCTCTCTTTGAAGTCGTTAAAAATGTAGTTCAAGTCAGTTGACCTACCTCAAGTAAACAACAAAGATGATCCTCTTTTAGGTACATTCAATGCTTTGATGTTCTGAACTTTTGAACAGTGTAATAATCAAGACCGGTCGTCAGTTGCGAACTTCGCAAGTTCGCAACTGCGGACCGCTCTTGATTATTGCACTGACGGTTCAAAAGTTCAGAACATTAAAGCTTTGAATGTACCTAAAACACAAATGCTTCTAATGGCTTCTTGGTGTAACGTTGACGTTCTTGACCTTTTACCTTTAGAAAGAACAGTTTTTTCATCAATTTTTTTTTTTAATTATTAAACGTCTAAAACGGGGTAAAATTTGCCGGATTCTTCGACAACGAAAAATACTAATCGATTTTGGCGTGGTCGATCGACAATCGATTAATGGATTAATCGCGACTGCCCTAAATTGTTTAAGAAGTGTTAACATCTGTGTTGTAACATAGAACTGACATTACTGTTACAATGATTGTGGACCTTTCCCAGTATATCGGAAATCCAATGAAATCTTTTACAGAGAATTTTAAAAATAGAAACCTATTGTTAAAGTCTCTTGTGAGTGACATACAATGAAAACACTTTGCAGATGAAAACAGCCTAAGACAAGAACGATTGTTATTAGAGTTGGAAAGACATGGCTGCAATAACACCCAGTCCGTCCATATCCATCATCCGTGCTATTTTTAGCATGGCATTCATTATCGGGATTGCAATGGGGCAATGTAAGTATACGTACTTTTATTTCATGACTGATTTTTTGCTTTTTTTAAATAATTTATCCAGGTTTCTATTCTTCTCTGTTTTACAGAATGTTCATCTAATCCCAGGATGTGGCAAGCCGCAAGAGGCTCCTTGAATTGGCGCGAGGGTGGGTGTGAGTGTATGATCTACCTTCAGAATTTCAGCTAAAAAAATCCCCTCTTATCTAGCCACTGATTTTCCAACTTTTGTACCCCCTCACCACTGCCGTCGGATGAAATATTCCGACTGATACCTTAATTTGTCCGAATAGTACTTTAAATTCCCTCCCCCTACGACTTAAGCCCACAAGTTTTCATCTATTGAAGTTTTAGACCTCGAATAGGGTGACACCTCACCACATTATTTTCCAACCCTCCGCCACATTCCTCACACATCGTCCCCTAAGTTCTATGTGCCAGTAGGCCAGTAGGCTGCCATTAGGCCAGTAGGCTGCCAGTATGCCAGTAGGCTGCCAGTATTCCAGTAGGCTGCCAGTAGGCCAGTAGGCTGCCAGTAGGCTGCCTGTAGGTCAGTAGGCTGCCAGTAGGCTGCCAGTAGGCTGCCAGTAGGCCAGTAGGCTGCCAGTAGGCCAGTAGGCTGCCAGTAGACACATAGAACACAATGGAACTCATGGGACGATATTCTGTTTAGATATGTTCCTGTATAAGTGAGGAAAACTGAAGCAAGTAAATCGCTCTCTGAAAAATCAAGTGAGGGTGAACTACGCACTGGCTAAAAACTTGATATTTTGATGGGAGTGTGGCCTCCATGATTGCCCGAAGGGAGGAGGTAGAAGAATACGGGTAGAGACTTCTAAGTGTGTCTTTGATTTCCGAAGATTCTAAATTGCAGTGTGGATGCATAATTGAAAAGTTTAGCAGTTTTTTCCCACACGCAAAATGGGTAAGTGCAACATGCCTTAGAAAGGCTTTTGTCTACTTGAATTAGTATAATCCATTGGGGGTGGGGGTGGGGTATACACTACGAATATTGGCTTATTAATTACAGCATGCTGTGCAGGTCTGAAGAAAGCCTACATGTTTCCGGTTGTAACAACACCCATTGAGGTGTTGTCTAATTATTATGAAGAAAATTGAAGGTCAGAACCCTTGCACTACTAGAAGTCATGTTACTCGGGAACATATAAATATTATCAGTATACGAAACACTTATCTTTGTTTCTTTTCAGATAAATGTTCTCCTGGGTGGATGCTCCACTCAAGAAAAAACAGATGCATCAAAATAATGGGACAAAAACTAAACCACATCGCTTCAAGACTTAGCTGCCAAAGTTATGGAGCCACATTGTTAAGGATGGAAGATGATCTTGACAGACAATTTATGGTGGGGATGGAACCGTAAGTATCGCTGATAACATACACTGACCGTGTCAGTATATATACAAATATTACAGAAAAAAGGGTAAAACGCTCCAATCGGTTTCTGAATTGTTTTCATTTAACGTGGTATAGCATGTGTCCAATAGGGGCCGATTTAACTGGTTGAGGGCTAGATTATTTTTGGAGGTGTGAATTGGTTACTCAAAATTCGTTCCATTACAAATTATTGGAGAGTGCCCAGAGGCACTGTCCAATGATTTGTAATAGAACAAATTTATATAAACAAAATATCATTTGTGTCTGGCTGATTATGAAATGTAAGCAAAGAAAATATAGGCAATTGCTCTGTTGCCATCTTTTTTTGAAAGCCCTGATAGTGGCTTCTAGCACTCAACCAGTTAACTGACCTCGGTCGTGACGACATGCCACTGTGCATTGTGAGTGTCTCGTCGTTACACGCGTAAGCGGCCAAGTTATGGTTACAATACACTATATGGAAGCAAAATCGCCTCCAAACGGATTTTACCTCAACATTTAATGGAGTATAAAATGAAGGAGATCAGCTGATTGGGGCAATATTTATTGATTTTCAAACCCTCAATAAAAATTTTGTGGCATCTATCTTAGAAAAGACTAAACATATTTGCACTGGCTGTATTTTCAAAATTGTGAGAGTTGAAAAATAAGGTGAGGGAGACAAGTAAAATATGCTTTTTCAATTAAGTGTGAAACTGGACGGTACTTGGGGAATCGTCAAATTTGAACACACACACAGAAAAAAAAACAAAAAAAAAAAAACGCACGGCAGCATATATTTTTCTCCTGTTCATTTTTTTAATGAAATGATATACTAAGTAGAGACAGGACTGCTTCCCCCAAATGAGCTTAATGCGCTTAGGAAAAAGGAAAATGATAACACTGTCGTCAATGCAAATCTTTTAGTGTATTGTAACATAAAATGGTGCCCTCATCATGGTGATGTGTGGTTTCAGTGCGCGTGCTCAGTGCGTGTTGTTAGTGTTATATGTGTTTACCGCGTCTGTATTAGGGCTGTTACGATTTTATAATTTAGGAATCGATTAATCGTCGCAAATAATAGATAATAATTGATTAATCGTACCTAGATGACTCCCACTCCCTCTCTTTGAAGTCGTTTAAAATGAAGTTCAAGTCAGTTGACCTACCTCAAGTAAACAACGAAGACGATCCTCTTTTAGGTACATTCAAAGCTTTGATGTTCTGAACTTTTGAACTGTCAGTGTAATAATCAAGACCGGTCGGTAGTTGCGAACTTCGCAACTGCCGACCGGTCTTGTTTATTACACTGACGGTTAAAGGTTCAGAACAGCAAAGCTTTGAATGTACATAAAAGACAAATGCCGGTTTCTAACGGCTTGAGGGTTTAACGTTGACCTACTTGACCTTTTACCTTTAGAAAGAAAAGTTTTTTCATCAATTTTTTTTTAATTATTAAACGCCTAAAACGGGGTAAAATTTACCGGTTCTTTAACAATGACAAATACTGATCGTTTTCAGTGTGACCGATCGACTATCGATTAATCGCGACATCCCTAGAACTTTTTAGTGCGCCCGAACGCCCACATGCACACTATTACTATTCAAAACAACTGCGCTCATAAATTTCTGAAACTTGAGGGTAACTAAAACTTTTCCTTTGGAGGGTTAGTGTTGCATGTGTCACCAAAGCCCTACCCCGCATATCCCCTCGGATAGACTTTAATGCTACCATTACCCGGGACGTGGTGACATGGAAGAGGGGTGTTGCGCTGTTTTGTCTTGGCCGGTGGCTTTGATGGACTGGCAATTGGCGATATTGGAGACGTAGGGCTTAGCTGGGCTTCAAGAAGGATTTCGGGAACGGGGCTTTCCTGTAATCTCATCTGTCGTTCTCTGTCCATTTTTTCTACGTGTCTCCGGGAAGATTCATTTCCGCCTCCGCCTCACTCATAACATCGCCATCCTGCAGTTTGTTCACCCGAGGGGAGGCAACTGGTGTGTAGATGTGAGTTGCAGGAGCTGGAGATTGGGAGATGGCAATAGCATTCTCGGTCTTCTTCTCCGCCTTCTCTTCCTTCTTCCTTTTCAGGAATTCTTCCAGTCATCGGAAATTTCGGCGCCTGGTGGATGGACACCTTTTTCTTCTTTTCGGTGGCTGCTGGTCCTGAATCCTTCGGATATCGACTATTGTGAGAGGCGATTCTCTCCGAAGGAGGTGGTTGGTGGTCTTTTGCCACAAAGTCCACAGTCAGTTAGATAATCTCACCTACAAAGTTACTTGGAGAGTACAAGTTAGTGGGCGAGAGACGTCCAGCGCTGATGGAGCTCCCTGTATTCTTTGTGGTATTTCCATTGTAGAATCCGGGATCCGGACAAAAGCTCCCGAGGACAAAATATCCCCGGACAAAATATACCCAGAAAAAACTCCCTAGGACAAAAGATCCCCAGGTTTTTTAGGGTGGGACAAAAGATCCCCTGCAAAAAATCTCCCCAGGACAAAAGATCCCCAGGTCGAAAACATTTTCGAGGGTAGGACAAAAGATCCCCTCACAAAAAATATCCCCGGCAGGATTTTGGCAACTCGTTTAACAAAAAAAAAGATACCAGACAAAAGATCCTTAGGACAAAATATCCCCAGAAAAGGCCTCCTTAAAAATGTCAATAAAATAATATAAATATGGATATCATTGGAACTGGCTCACTGAGCCAGTTCCAATGATATCCATATTTGTATCATGGTTTTCTTTCTCTTGAGGTCTATATTTATAGCACTTTACAGAAAAATAAATCGTCCGCTTCTATTTTTTTTCTATAAAACATGCACAGTCTTTACTTTGGAAAAATGTAAAAAAAAAAAATGAAAATTATAATTTATTATTTCCAAATTTTCATTTTTGTTTTTACATTTTCATCTCCAAGTAAAATTTTGTCCTGGGGTGCTTCTTGGGGATCTTTTGTCCCAGGGACCTGTTTGGGGATATTATGCCCGGGGATCTTTTGTCCTACCCCTGGGATCTTTTGTCCCAGGGACCTTTTTCTGGGGATCTTTTGTCCAGGGATCTTTTGTCCTGGGGAGCTTTTGTCCTACACCAGAGGATAAACTGGCCCTCTGTTTGGGAAAGCATCAGCAAATTCATCCTCTGGGGACCTCATTCTGCAAATGACAAACTGCTTATTTTCAAGCTTGAATATCAATAACATTAAATGCATTTATAAATATTTATCAATATATCAAATTATTGATATAGATTTATTTAAAAAGTAGAACATATCAGTTGGTCTAAGGGGAATTGGTCTTTTGGGAATTGGTCTGGTGGGAATTGGTCTAAAGGGAATTGGTCTAGTGGGAATGAACCATCCATATTTGTATGCTTGTTGTGAAATTTGTTTTAAAAAACTGTGAAATTTAATTTATGTTTTAAAAGGAAATACTGGTAAGTGAAGGGTTAACAGTATGACATGGAATTTCACAACTGGAGTCATTATTTTCTAAATCTGTAACTCAAAAGTCATATATTTCGAACTCAAGAGGAGATTTTGCATTCGGATTTCTTCAGCTGATGGAAGTTGAGAGGTAGGAGTTGGAAAACTCTCACACAAAAGAAGGGGGTTGAAATATTCTACTGAAAAGTTGGAGGGAGGATGGCGAGATAAAGTTGGAAATTCAGAGGCACACTTATTTATTTATTTATTTTTTTATTTATTTATTTATTTATTTATTTATTTATTATTTATTTATTTATTTATTTATTTATTGTTAGTGTTGTAGTTGTGGAAGTTTGCTTCGTAATTGATTTTATAGTTGTACTGGGCAGTGTAGTGGTTGTAGTGGTTGCTTTTGTGGTTGTTTGTGTCATAGTTGTGGTGGTTGGTGTTGTATCTGTGAATGTTTAAGTTGTAGTGGTCGGTATTTTAGTGGTTGGTGTAGTAGTGGTGATATTGTTGTTCTAGTTCTTTGTGTCATTTTGGTTAGCGTTGTGTTAGAGTTGTAGTGGTTGGTTAGTAGTTGTGTTGTGGTTGGTGTAGTTGTTGTAGCGGTTGGTTATAGTTGTGGTTGTTGTTGTAGTTGTTGTTGTGGTTGGGTTGTAGTTGTGGTTGATGTAGTTGTAGTAGTTGGTTAGTAGTTGTGGTTGGTGTAGTTGTTGTAGTGGTTGGTTAGTAGTTGTGGTTGTTGTAGTTGTTGTAGTGGTTGGTTAGTAGTTGTTGTGGTTGTTGTAGTTGTTGTAGTGATTGGTTAGTAGTTGTGGTTGTTGTTGTAGTTGTTGTAGTGATTGGTTAGTAGTTGTGGTAGTTGTTGTAGTTGTTGTAGCGGTTGGTTAGTAGTTGTGGTTTTTGTAGTGGTTGGTTAGTAGTTGTGGTTGGTGTAGTTGTTGTAGCGGATGGTTAGTAGTTGTAGTTGTTGTTGTAGTTGTTGTAGTGATTGGTTAGTAGTTGTGGGGTTGTTGTTGTAGTTGTTGTAGTTGTTGTAGTGATTGGTTAGTAGTTGTAGTTGGTGTAGTTGTTGTAGCGGTTGGTTAGTAGTTGTGGTTGGTGTAGTTGTTGTAGTGGTTGGTTAGTAGTTGTAGTTGTTGTAGTTGTTGTAGTGATTGGTTAGTAGTTGTAGTTGGTGTAGTTGTTGTAGCGGTTGGTTAGTAGTTGTGTTGTGGTAGTTGTTGTAGTTGTTGTAGTGGTTGGTTAGTAGTTGTAGTTGGTGTAGTTGTTGTAGTGATTGGTTAGTAGTTGTGGTTGGTGTAGTTGTTGTAGTGGTTGGTGAGTAGTTGTGTTGTGGTAGTTGTTGTAGTTGTTGTAGGGGTTGGTTAGTAGTTGTGTTTGTTGTAGTTGTTGTAGTGGTTGGTTAGTAGTTGTGGTTGTTGTTGTAGTTGTTGTAGTGGTTGGTTAGTAGTTGTGGTTGTTATAGTAGTTGGTTAGTAGTTGTGGTTGGTGTAGTTGTTGTGGTTGGTGTAGTTGTGGTTAGTGTAGTTGTTGTAGCGGTTGGTTTGTAGTTGTGGTTGGTGTAGTTGTTGTAGTGGTTGGTTAGTAGTTGTGGTTGATGTGTAGTTATGGTTAGTGTAGTAGTTGTAGTGGTTGGTGTGGAGTTGTGGTTGGTGTGTAGTTGTGGTTAGTGTAGTAGTTGTGCTTGGTTTGTAGTTATGGTTAGTGTAGTAGTTGTAGTGGTTGGTGTGTAGTTATGGTTAGAGTAGTAGTTGTAGTGGTTAGTGTGGAGTTGTGGTTGGTGTGTAGTTGTGGTTGGTGTGTAACTATGGTTAGTGTAGTAGTTGTAGTGGTTAGTGTGTAGTTGTGGTTGGTGTGTAGTTGTGGTTGTTTGTGGTTGTGGTTGGTGTAGTAGTCGTAGTGGTTGGTTTGTAGTTATGGTTAGTGTAGCAGTTGTAGTGGTTGGTGTGTAGTTATGGTTGGTGTGTAGCTGTAGTGGTTGGTGTGTAGTTGTGGTTGGTGTGTAGTTGTATTGGTTGGTGTGTAGTTGTGGTTGGTGTGTAGTTATGGTTGTTTGTGGTTGTGGTTGGTGTGTAGTTGTGGTTGGTGTGTAGTTATGGTTAGTGTAGTAGTAGTAGTGGTTTGTGTGTAGTTGTGGTTAGTGTAGTAGTTGTAGTGGTTAGTGTGGAGTTGTGGTTAGTGTAGTAGTTGTAGTGGTTGGTGTGTGGTTGTGGTTGGTGTGTAGTTATGGTTAGTATAGTAGTTATAGTGTTTGGTGTGTAGTTGTGGTTAGTGTAGTAGTTGTAGTGGTTGGTGTGTAGTTGTAGTGGTTGGTGTGTAGTTGTGGTTGGTGTGTAGTTATGGTTAGTGTAGTAGTTATAGTGTTTGGTGTGTAGTTGTGGTTAGTGTAGTAGTTGTAGTGGTTGGTGTGTAGTTATGGTTAGTGTAGTAGTTGTAGAGGTTAGTGTAGTAGTTGTAGTGGTTGGTGTGTAGTTGTGGTTGGTGTATAGTTATGGTTAGTGTAGTAGGTGTAGTGGTTGGTGTGTAGTTATGGTTAGTGTAGTAGTTGTAGTGGTTGTTGTGTTGTTGTGGTTGGTGTGTAGTTATGGTTAGTGTAGAAGTTGTAGTGGTTAGTGTGGAGTTGTAGTTGGTGTAGTAGTTGTAGTTGTTTTGTGTTGTTGCAGTTAGTGTAGTAGTTGTAGTGGTTGGTGTAGTGTTGTTGCGGTTAGTGTAATAGTTGTAGTGGTTGGTGTGTAGTTGTGGTTAGTGTAGAAGTTGTAGTGGTTAGTGCAGTAGTTGTAGTGGTTGGTGTGTAGTTGTGGTTGGTGTGTAGTGTTGGTTAGTGTAGTAGTTGTAGTGGTTGGTGTGTAGTTGTGGTTGGTGTTTAGTGTTGGTTAGTGTAGTAGTTGTAGTGGTTAGTGTGGAGTTGTGGTTAGTGTACTAGTTGTAGCTGTTTTGTGTAGTTATGGTTAGTGTAGTAGTTGTAGTGGTTGCTGTGTAGTTATGGTTAGTGTAGTAGTTGTAGTGGTTGCTGTGTAGTTATGGGTAATGTAGTAGTTGTAGTGGTGTCTGTGAAGTTATTGTTAGTGTAGTAGTTTTAGTGGTTGGTGTGTACTTATGGTTAGTGTAGTAGTTGTAGTGGTTAGTGTGGAGTTGTGGTTGGTTGGTGTAGCAGTTGTAGTTGTTTTCTGTAGTTATGGCTAGAGTAGTTGTTGTAGTGGTTGCTGTGTAGTTATGGTTAGTGTAGTAGCTGTAGTGGTTGGTGTGTAGTTGTGGTTGGTGTGTAGTTATGGTTAGTGTAGTAGTTGTAGTGGTTGGTGTGTAGTTGTAGTGGTTGGTGTGTAGTTGTGGTTGGTGTCGTAATGGTAGTGGTTGGTGTGTAGCTGTGGTTAAGGTTGTAGTTGTAGTGGTTGGTGTGTAGTTGTGGTTGGTGTGTGTAGTTGTTGTTGTTTGTGGTTATGGTTGGTGTGTAGTTATGGTTGGTGTGTAGTTGTGGTTAGTGTAGTAGTCGTAGTGGTTGGTGTGTAATTATGGTTAGTGTAGTAGTTGTAGTGGTTGGGATGTAGTTGTGGTTGGTGTGTAGCTGTAGTGGTTGGTGTGTAGTTGTTGTTGGTGTGTAGTTGTATTGGTTGGTGTGTAGGTATGGTTAGTGTAGTAATAGTGGTTTGTGTGTAGTTGTGGTTAGTTTAGTAGTTGTAGTGGTTAGTGTGTAGTGGTGGTTGGTGTGTAGTGTTGGTTGGTGTGTAGTTATGGTTGGTGTGTAGTTATGGTTGGTGTGTAGTTGTAGTTGGTGTGTAGTTGTAGCGGTTGGTGTGTAGTTGTAGTTGGTGTGTAGCTGTGGTTAGTGTAGTAGTTGTAGTGGTTGTGTGTAGTTATGGTTAGTGTAGTAGTTGTATTGATTTGTGTGTAGTTGCGGTTGGTGTGTAGTTGTGGTTAGTGTAGTAATTGTAGTGGTTAGGTGTAGTAGTTGTAGTGGCTGGTGTGTAGTTGTGGTTGGTGTGTAGTTGTGGTTAGTGTAGTAGTTGTAGTGGTTGCTGTGTAGTTATGGTTAGTGTACTAGTTGTAGTGGTGGGTGTGTAGTTGAGGTTGGTGTGTAGTTGTGGTTGGTGTGTAGTTGTGGTTGTCTGTAGTTGTGGTTGGTGTGTAGTTGTGGTTAGTGTAGTAGCTGAAGTGGTTGGTGTGTAGTTGTGGTTGGTGTGTAGTTGTGGTTGGTGTGTAGTTGTGGTTGTCTGTAGTTGTGGTTGGTGTGTAGTTGTGGTTAGTGTAGTAGCTGTAGTGGTTGGTGTGTAGTTGTGGTTGGAGTGTAGTTGTGGTTGTCTGTAGTTGTGGTTGGTGTGTAGTTGTGGTTAGTGTAGTAGCTGTAGTGGTTGGTGTGTAGTTGTGGTTGGTGTGTAGTTGTGGTTGGTGTGTAGTTGTGGTTGGTGTGTAGTTGTGGTTGTTTGTAGTTGTGGTTGGTGTGTAGTTGTGGTTAGTGTAGTAGCTGTAGTGGTTGGTGTGTAGTTGTGGTTAGTGTAGTAGCTGTAGTGGTTGGTGTGTAGTTGTGGTTGGTGTGTAGTTGTGGTTGTCTGTAGTTGTGGTTGGTGTGTAGTTGTGGTTGTTGTGTAGTTGTGGTTGTCTGTAGTTATGGTTGGTGTGTAGTTGTGGTTAGTGTAGTAGCTGTAGTGGTTGGTGTGTAGTTGTGGTTTATGTGTAGTTGTAGTTGTGGTTGTCTGTAGTTGTGGTTGGTGTGTAGTTGTGGTTAGTGTAGTAGCTGTAGTGGTTGGTGTGTAGTTGTGGTTGGTGTGTAGTTGTGGTTTATGTGTAGTTGTAGTTGTGGTTGTCTGTAGTTGTGGTTGGTGTGTAGTTGTGGTCGGTGTGTAGTTGTGGTTGTCTGTAGTTGTGGTTGGTGTGTAGTTGTGGTTGGTGTGTAGTTGTGGTTTATGTGTAGTTGTAGTTGTGGTTGTCTGTAGCTGTGGTTGGTGTGTAGTTGTGGTTGGTGTGTAGTTGTGGTTGTCTGTAGTTGTGGTTGGTGTGTAGTTGTGGTTGTTGTGTAGTTGTGGTTGTCTGTAGTTGTGGTTGGTGTGTAGTTGTGGTTAGTGTAGTAGCTGTAGTGGTTGGTGTGTAGTTGTGGTTTATGTGTAGTTGTAGTTGTGGTTGTCTGTAGTTGTGGTTGGTGTGTAGTTGTGGTTAGTGTAGTAGCTGTAGTGGTTGGTGTGTAGTTGTGGTTGGTGTGTAGTTGTGGTTTATGTGTAGTTGTAGTTGTGGTTGTCTGTAGTTGTGGTTGGTGTGTAGTTGTGGTCGGTGTGTAGTTGTGGTTGTCTGTAGTTGTGGTTGGTGTGTAGTTGTGGTTGGTGTGTAGTTGTGGTTTATGTGTAGTTGTAGTTGTGGTTGTCTGTAGTTGTGGTTGGTGTGTAGTTGTGGTTGGTGTGTAGTTGTGGTTGTCTGTAGTTGTGGTTGGTGTGTAGTTGTGGTTGGTGTGTAGTTGTGGTTGTCTGTAGTTGTGGTTGGTGTGTAGTTGTGGTTAGTGTAGTAGCTGTAGTGGTTGGTGTGTAGTTGTGGTTGGTGTGTAGTTGTGGTTTATGTGTAGTTGTAGTTGTGGTTGTCTGTAGTTGTGGTTGGTGTGTAGTTGTGGTTGGTGTGTAGTTGTGGTTGGTGTGTAGTTGTGGTTGTCTGTAGTTGTGGTTGGTGTGTAGTTGTGGTTGGTGTGTAGTTTTGGTTGTCTGTAGTTGTGGTTGGTGTGTAGTTGTGGTTAGTGTAGTAGCTGTAGTGGTTGGTGTGTAGTTTTGGTTGGTGTGTAGTTGTGGTTTATGTGTAGTTGTAGTTGTGGTTGTTTTGAGTTGTGGTTGGTATGTAGTTGCGGTTGGTGTGTATTTGTGGTTGATGTGTAGTTGTGGTTGTCTGTAGTTGTGGTTGGTGTGTAGTTGTGGTTTATGTGTAGTTGTAGTTGTAGTTGTGGTTGTTTGTAGGTGTGGTTGGTATGTAGTTGCGGTTAGTGTGTATTTGTGGTTGGTGTGTATTTGTGGTTGGTGTGTAGTTGTGGTTGTCTGTAGTTGTGGTTGGTGTGTAGTTGTGGTTTATGTGTAGTTGTAGTTGTGGTTGTTTGTAGTTGTGGTTGGTATGTAGTTGTGGTTGGTATGTAGTTGCGGTTGGTGTGTATTTGTGGTTGGTGTGTAGTTGTGGTTGTCTGTAGTTGTGGTTGGTGTGTAGTTGTGGTTTATGTGTAGTTGTAGTTGTGGTTGTTTGTAGTTGTGGTTGGTATGTAGTTGCGGTTGGTGTGTATTTGTGGTTGGTGTGTAGTTGTGGTTGTTTGTAGTTGTGGTCGGTATGTATTTGTAGTGGTTAGGGTGTAGTTGTGATTGCTGTAGTAGTTGTAGTGGTTAGTTTATAGTTTTGGTTAGAATGGTTGTCGTATTGGTTGGTTTGTGGGTATGATTAGTTTGCAGTTGTAGTTAGTGTATTGGTTGTTTGTAGTTTGTGGTTGGTGTAGTATTTGTAGTGGTTGGTGTGTAGTTGTGGCTAGTGTGGCAGTTGTCCTGGTTGATTTTTTAGTTATGGTTAATGTAGTAGTTGTAGTGGATAGTTTACAGGTTTGGTTGGAATAGTGGTTGCATTGGTTGGTTTGTGGGTGAATGAATGAATGAATGAATGAATCTTTATTTAGCAGTATACAACAAAAATATACATAAGTAATATATATATAACAAACATTATCAAATATACCTGTACACCGCAGGGAGACGGCATAGCCAGATTGGCTGTCTACCTGTCGTCTCCGGCAAATTTCATCATGCAGCATTGGAATCGGACTGTCTAACACCGTTTATCTATTCTTGGTCTAGGACGATGGGGGCTGGTGTACCCAACACGAGTGAGTTAAGAGACGAGAATTTGTCCAGACATATACATAACCTACAAAGATGGGTCTATAAGCACTACTACGCCCTCGCTGATAAGTCCAAAACCACGCGCCGCTCCAGCACTTTACAGCTCAACGCAAAATGTGGAGTCCTCAATAAGGGTAGCACAATATTCTACCTAGTGTTAAATGTTAAATGGCACAGACAGTATGGTATGGATTATTACAGTCAATGTTATCAATAAGGGTAGGACAATATTCTACCTAATATTAAATGGCACAGTCAGTACAGTATGGATTATTACAGTCAATGTTATCGGCGTATTGGGACAACAATTTTGTAGTTAGTTGTTTTTTAAAACTGTTTCTGTTGTTTATGTTACGTAGCTCAGAGTCTAAATCGTTCCAGAGTCTGGGGTACATGTGTGTTGGGAAGTATTCAAGAGACTTTGTCCTTGTTCTATCAATTTGGAGGCCATCTCTCCTTCTGCTAGCTCTACCCGTAGTGTTGACTACAGGGTGAAAATAATATCTGAAGGATATTGGCAAGTTTTCATGATACCAGTCAAACACAAACAGGCAAGCGTGGAGTTTAAAGAGGTCGTTTACTTTAAGAATCTTATTCTCCCGAAAAAGAGGATCAGTGTGTGCATTATATTTCTTATTGTTTATTATGCGGATGGAGCGTTTCTGGAGGAGCAGTATCTTTTTAATCGTTCTAGCATTTCCCCATACATTTATCCCATACACTAAATGTGTGTGTATCAGAGCATAATAAAGTGTTTTCAGAACTTCACGGGGAAGCGTGGTCTTCACTCTATTCAGTGCGAAATTTGCCCGTGCAATCTTCGAAGAGAGTTGAGATATATGGTGTTTGTAAGACAAACTATCATCAATATGTATTCCTAAGAATTTATGAGATTTTTCTGTATTATTTGAACCTACTCTACTTATGATTTGGCCATTTATTAAAATATTATCCCGAATTGTTGTTGTTTTTTTTGGCGGAGGGGTTGATTAAAATGTATTTGGTTTTTGTCGCATTTAATACAAGTCGATTCGCGCAGCACCATTCAAATATTTTTTCGAGCTCTTTGTTTATGAGTTGAACTAATTGATTTGGGTCTGGACCCGACAAATGCCCCGTGGTGTCGTCAGCAAAAGATAAGAGGTTTAAACATGAAGCTTGATAGATGTCATTGACATATATTAGGAACAGTGTCGGGCCGAGTATCGAGCCTTGTGGAACTCCATGTGATATTTTTGTGCTGTCAGATGTATAGTCGCCAAATGCGACATACTGTAGTCTATCTGATAAATAGCTTTTAAACCAGTCGTTACCCAAACCTCTAATACCGTATCTATATAGTTTATTTATTAAAATGTCATGGTCTATTGTATCGAACGCTTTTGAAAGGTCCAAAAATAGCGCGAGTGTGCTGTTTTTACTTATTTTGTTATTTTCTTCAGATATAGTTTTCAACAACTGCAAGACAGGATGCACCGTACTATGATTTTTCCTGAAACCGTACTGATTTGGATGTAGGATACTAAAACGATTTAAGTATTTTAAGAGTCTTACTGACATAAGTTTTTCTAACACTTTTGAGAATGTAGGAAGTATGCTAATGGGTCTGTAATTTCTAAAGTTATGTTGGTCGCCTGCTTTAAATATAGGAATAACTTTTGCAATTTTCATTTTGTCTGGAACAGTACCACATGCAAACGAGCAATTGAGGATGTGCGTTAATGGATTAACTATAGGATCAATAGTTTGTTTTAGTAGATTTGAACTAATATCATCACAATCTTTACTTCCTTTTGACTTTAGGGATTTTACAATATTCATAACTTCAAAGTCACATGTTGGACTTATGTAAAAATTATTAGTAGAATTCGTCTCCATGAAGTCGTGAAATGACTTATTGGTGCCCGGTATTTTATCACTCGTTTGTTTACCTATATTTGCAAAGTAAACATTGAGTTCTCTAGCTATCTCTGTTGGGTCATTAATTTCTTTATCATTGTGAATAAAAAACTGAGGTAAGTTGGTTGTTCCGTCGGACTTTTTGATGGCTCTATTTAGTATTTGCCATGTTTTACGCATGTTATATTTATGTTCGTTTAGAATACTTTTAAAATAAGTTGCTTTGCATTGCTTTTTTACTTTATTAAATATTTTACAGTAGTTTTTGTAGTTTTTTATATTGAGTTCAGTTGGGCTTTTTAACTTTTTATTATAGAATTTGCTTTTGTTATTAGATGAGACTACCAAGCCTCTTGTCATCCAGGGTTGCCTCTTTATAGATTTTTGATGAATAGAGACGCGTATTCGGGGGAAAGCCGCATCAAATAATCCTAGATATATATGTAAAAAATTGTTATAAGCCGTGTTTGGGTTATCTGAGCCCATAACTGATGAAAAATCACATTGTGATAGAAGTAATTTGAAGTTTGCCATAGTTTCAGCATTTACCTTACGAACCCATGAATATGACTCTTTCTTTGTTTTTGGGGGCACGGTTTCAACATGAAAAGTACCAAAGTGATCAGAGACATCCGTTATTATTATACCAGATATTGAGGTAGATAGAAGATTGTTGGAAAATATGTGGTCAATGAGTGTGGCTGAATGTGTGGTTAAGCGGGTGGGTTTAGTAATGACAGGTAAGAATCCTTGGCTGAACATTAGGTTGATATAACTATCTGTTTTGGCGTGGGAATCATTTTTAAGGAGGTCAATATTAATGTCACCCATTATGTAGGAAGATACAGTTTCTTGATTTAATTTGTCAGTTATTTCGTTTAGTTTGTTTAGAAAGATATCAATATCCGCTTTTGGTGGTGTGTTTGGTCTGTAAATTACCCCAATGACTCTCCGCGATTTATTGACATTATCTTCGATAAATAGAGATTCTATGATATGAGGGATGAAAGTCGACAGGTCATGACGAATTTTAATATCAATGTTATCTTTGATAAAAAACCCAACTCCTCCTCTACCGTCATCACCGTCGGGGCGGTTGTTTTTTATAAGATTATGGTAGCCATCGAGGCAGTATGATATATTTGAAGGGACATTAAAGATTTCTGTAAGGCCAATAATGTCAAACTTATTTTCGGTTCCTTGTAAGTTGAATAGAAGATCATGTAAAGATTCCCAGTGGGCGTTAATACTTTGGCAGTTAATATGAAAAATCGAGAAAGATTGGGTTATATCATTGGTAGTCGATCGAAAATTTTCAGGCTGATAATACTTACATTCGACTTTACGACTATGGAACGGAGAATCGTCACCCTCGTCGATAGAGGGGGATGCATTGTTATATTTGGTTATGAAGTCGTATTCCAAGTCAGTCTGGACCTCGTCTAAAGTTATGTTACCCGCCATATCGATTGACCGCACAACTGACACCAGCTTCAGTATGTATGTTAAGTTGTAGTGTTAAGCTATTAGATATCTGTTCGACAGCCCGATTCCATTTGCTGATATGAAGTCGAATAGAAGAAAAAAGGATTATGAACAAGAAAGAAGTGGTTGAAATTTTTGTGAGATACACAAATAGTTTCATTTGTGTATGTATTGACGAATGAGGATGGGCTCACGAATTGTGCTTCATCAAATGATTGAATGAATCGAAAGTAAATGAATTGATGAAAATATGAACAGAGTGAGTCATCTGTATGAATACATAAAAGAATGAATGAAAGAATGCACGGATGACTCAGCGAATGACCCGGCTCATATCCGTTTTGGTAAGAGAAATTGTCTTAGATCACTAAAGATTATCATTTTTCGCCACAACAACACGGCCCATGACCACTCACTGGAACGACCTCAGCAAGCTCATTCCAGTGAGGGGTCATAGGCCATGAATCCAATAGAAGACTGGGCCAACAAGATTTGAATGGCAACTTTGTCATGTTGTGAAAAACACGGCCTGTTTTGGCAAAGTAACAATTTCTAAGATGAAGTCTTAAAATTTTTCCTCTATCGATCAGATTGAACACAGTTCGACTTCTAGGGACATAAGCGATGTCATGTTGTGAAAAACACGGCCTGTTTTGGCAAAGTAAAAATTTCTAAGATGAAGTCTTAGAATTTTTCCTCTATCGATCAGATTGAACACAGTTCGACTTCTAGAAACATAAGCGAACTTACATGAATAAACGAGAATGAATTTTATGAATAACCTAGCAGCTTTTGGCTGGCGAACGTTTGTTTAGGTAAAGGAGATAACCGCATTTCATCTCCCTCAGATGGGATTCTACACCGATAAACAGCCAGAAAGGCTTACAGGAGACAGTTTCTTGATGTATTGAAAGATATAACTTCTTGCCACCGAGACCGCTCACTGGAACGACCTCGATGAGCTCATTCGGTGAAGGGACTTAGGCCGTGTCTTCGAGACAAGGTTCAATACGACAGAATTTCTAATGAAGGGTCACAGGCTACATTTCTGAGACGAAAAATGAAAAACGGTAAAATCTGAATGGTGATTTTGTAAATAACGCTGGCTGGTTTAAACTTAAGATCAAATTATATAGAATGAGATATTCTGAACTTGCCGACAACAGGCTATGCTTACAAAGGGAAGTTACTAAGTGACTAATCATTTTTATTCCATTGAGAGGTCACAAGACATGCCCGCGGGGCTGAAGACTAAAAACGACTATACTATGAGAGGTAATTATGTGAAAGACGCTGCCCTGTTTGGGCTGAGGAACATTTTTTAAAATGAACTACTAAGATTTTATTCCCGGCCGATGATATTCTACACCAGTAGACAGCTGCACACATTTTAGAAAGAAAATTTCTTAACTAACTAAAAATATAAATCCCTTGTCCCCAAAACACTACTCATGACCACTCACCCGAACGAGCTCAACGGGTTCACTCCAGTGAGGGGTCATGAGCTATGATTCAGAGGAGAGGAAAAAAAGATGAATAAATACTTAAATTATAAAAAGTTAAAGTAATATATGTTAACCACAATTCATTACTGAAAATATCTTCAATTGTGTGTAAAAAGGAGGGGGTGAGGGTGCGCCTTAGCCACACGGATAGCTGGAAATATTTAAAAGGGACATTTGGTAGCTGAACATTTTCATCATGGCTTCAAAAGAACCACCTCATGGCCGCTTATTGGTGAGAGCAAGACAGGCAAATAAGTGAGTGAATAAACGAATGAATAGATGGTTGATTATAAAAATGAATGGATAATGCCGAGCAATGAGACTACACACCAACCACAACTACATACCAACCACAACTACAAACAACCACAACTACAACTACACATAAACCACAACTACACACCAACCACAACTACAGACAACCACAACTACACACCAACCACAAATACACACCAACCACAAATACACACCAACCGCAACTACATACCAACCACAACTACAAACAACCACAACTACAACTACACATAAACCACAACTACATACCAACCACAACTACAGACAACCACAACTACACATCAACCACAAATACACACCAACCGCAACTACATACCAACCACAACTCAAAACAACCACAACTACAACTACACATAAACCACAACTACACACCAACCAAAACTACACACCAACCACTACAGCTACTACACTAACCACAACTACACACCAACCACTACAGCTACTACACTAACCACAACTACACACCAACCACAACTACAGACAACCACAACTACACACCAACCACAACTACACACCAACCACAACTACAGACAACCACAACTACACACCAACCACAACTACACACCAACCACAACTACACACCAACCACAACTACAGACAACCACAACTACAACTACACATAAACCACAACTACACACCAACCACAACTACACACCAACCACTACAGCTACTACACTAACCACAACTACACACCAACCACAACAACAGACAACCACAACTACACACCAACCACAACACATATGGGTGTGGTTAGTTTGTAGTTGTTGTTGGAGTGGTAATTGGTATGGATGGACTCGAGTAGCATTTGTTAGGCTGTAGTAGCTTGTGTTGCTGAACTTGTAGATGTTGTCGAGGTTGTCGAGGTTAGTGCAGTAGTGGTCTGTGTAGTAATTGAAATTACAACCCCCCCCCCCCCCCCCACCACTGCAACTACCACACAAAACCAAATTAACTCTGACACCAAACAGAATAACACAGGAACGTGGCGACGGGGGTGTGTGTGTGGGTATCACCCCTCCCCCTCCCAGTCCTGGCCAAAATTCCCAATAGTTGGAAATTCGGAGGGCAAGTCAAGATAAGTTGTAAATTTCAGCTATCTTGGTTTTAGAGCTTTGATGATGCTGATATCTCATTTCCTTACAAAAATTCCAACTAGGTTTCAAATCGGCTAAAAAGTCCAACTGTTTCTATTTACACCTACAGAGCAATATCGAGCTTCATAAGTATGGATGGTGTCAATCTGTAGTATGTTTACTTATCGTAAAAAAAGATCCCGGAAATGCACTTCTAGAAAATCGCATCATGTAAAATCGTTATCCTGAGTTAATTCCATCATTCGCAGTAACAAAATGATGAAACATCGAAAACTGACCATTCCTGTATAAGATCTGATTTAATGTTAGAAGAGTGTGAATTGCTCACAGTTCTCAGCTTGAGCATTTGTTCAGCTCATATTCAATTCTCAGAATAGTACCGAATAATAACAACCTGATTATTCTAGCATAAATGTGTTGGCATTTTATTTTCTAGAATAAATTTTATGCCCCTTTCATGGCTACATCTCCAAATTTTTCTCGGTAGTGAATTTCCAACTGCGGGAGGGACCGGGAGGGGAACATCCCCTCCAGGTCCCTCCCACAAGTTGGAAATTCACTACCCTACACCTCCTCAGTCGGAAACCTCTAGCCACGTCCCTGCCATAATCACAACACCAAGCACAATGACACCAGGAACCACAACTACAACCAACTTCTACAATATCAACCACTACAACCGCTATAACTACTACATCAGCACCAAGAACTACAACCACATCGCCGATCACTACAATACTACATCAACCACTACTAGAATCACCACAAATGCATCACCAACTAGTGGGGACCTGATTTTTATTGGACAATTTAAATTGCATACAAGATTTATTTTGTAATAACAGTTATTTTTGGTGATTACAGGTTATGATTTCGTCATTATAAGTTATCATTTCGTAAATTACAAGTTATTATTTCGTAATTACATTTAGCTATTTCGCAATAACAAGTTAGTAAATCGTAATTACAAGTTATTAATTCGTAATTAAAGCATAATAATGAGAATCTAGAGTTATCGATGAACTCGATAAAGTCTTGTGCTGCACTGTTTTTGTAAGGTGCGAGAGTCTGAAATAGCAAAGACCATTGGTGACACACTTAAGTATAAAGCCAAAAAAGTAGCAACCTTTATCTATTGACTAAAGTGAATTTTTTGATTTGATTGGTTGATAGATACGTGGTATGAGACCATATTCATTGAAACCCACAATACGTCTGCCCAGCCACTGTCAAATTTCCCATACCCAGTGGAAGCCTCGTTCCGAAATCTACAAATTGTCCATACCCCGTAGAAGACGCGTCATTCCAGTTTTACAGTGTACATGTATTATATTTTAATATTTTATCTCTAAAATATAGCTCATGACCCCTTATTGGAATGAGCTTGTCGAGTACCCTCCAATGTGGAGTTCATAACCTTTGTTTTTGAGACAAAAAAGAAAAAAAGAAGTTCAATAATTTTTTTATACTAGTCATATCGGCATATTTTCACAAAAACTCTTTTGCACAAAAATTCCACAGAAACCCGTATGGCTCAACAATGGAAGATAAAAGATCTCATGCTGTGTGTGTTCACACATGAAATAGATTGTACTTCTAAAACGGAAAGTCAATAGATAAATTCGTTACCCCGCGTCTGATCACGTGTACGGGTTTTTACCTACCTGAAGCCAGCCGTATCCGGCTGGCTTCGGGTAGGTAAAAACCCGTACCACGTGATCAGACACGGGGTAACTAATAATATTAATTGATGATATAAACGTCGGCATACTAAAAACATAACCAAAATAGATCTAAACTGTTGTTTTGCAGGGTTCCGGATGAAACATCTTCAATATATATTGATAGGGTTTGGGTAGCCAGTACTGGAGATTGGAGATATGAGAATGGCGATGTGGCTACTTGGTCCAGCTGGGGACTTGGATTCCCATTGTTGACCAGTAGCCGACAATGCGCAATGATTACTCGCGGCAATTCGATGAATATGGTCGACATTGAGTGCATTGGTGAATATAGCCACGTGTGCATGATGGCTTCTGGTAAGTACATGGAAACATCCTCCACGCCAAAGTGCAAGCTTCCAGTCAACTAATTCAGTGAGGAATTCAACGCTGTTAAATCCTGGAACCAGTCCACCCCTTAAATAGTCCATCGCCTATGTCCAGATTCACTCGTCTGGAATATTTTTCACACGAACGCGAGAAACGTCACTCAATCGAGACTTGACTTGATAACCTCGCCAATGGTAAAGGAACATTACATGTCAGCAACGATAGTCTTCACGAATGCTCCACGTGAAATAGGTAAACAAACGGCCCATAACAGTTTCGCATTTCTGCGCTCAGACCCTAGTCTATTTCTGTTCGACATTCGACAATGTTATGGACTTTTTGTTTACCGACCTTTCGTGGAAGCTCTTCCGTCGATGTGATGCAGCGGCGTAGCAAGGATTTCCAACTGAGATAGGGGAGGGGGATAATTTTTTGGGGGTGAGGGGGTTGTCAGGCCGAATGCCATAGGCCGGATGTGGGTATGGCCATCCCATTGGTGGGGGTTCGGGGACTCCCCGAACCCACGCCAATAGGAGGGCCATACCCACCCCACCTCAGGCCTACGGAATTTCCCTCCCGTTGGTGGGGCTGTGTGACGTGCTCCCTAGAGAAAACTGAAGACTGAATCGGGAACCCTCTGGTGCTGTCCCCATTTTGAGGGGAGGCCACTATAATATTTAAGGAGCATGCCCCCTTAGCCCCCCCCCCTCCCTGGCTACGCCACAGGTGTATTGTGATGTCCTTTTACTAAACAAAGATTTCAGATATTCTTTAGTACTCCAGTTATAGATTTTTCTGAACAATAAGTGTTTAATTTGCTTTGAAAATGACAAGATATTAATACAATTAGTACGCGGTGTTATCATACAACTTTGGCTGTGATGAGTCTTCATTTTTATGGTGACGTCATCAAACATTCGGTCAAATCAAGACTCGACCGAACAACATGTCTAGTGTCGTTAATTCAAAGAAAATGAATGGCAAAGGTATTTTTAGATTCATTCGTCTGGCATATATCAGTTGGTCCGAAAGCGAACCTACTATTTCCCGACCAAATGGAATATTCCAGATGAGCGAATTTAAGCACAGGCGATGGGTTTTGTAAAGGCAAGACTGGTTCTAGGCCATAAAAGCGTCAAATTCCTTACAGTTTTAGACTGATGGCTTGAAGGCTTGCGTCGAATTCCTTACAAAATTAGACTGGCGGCCAAAACTCTTGTTAGATAAGATATGCAGATGACAGTTTTCAAATGTATCCTATCACATTAATAAAACCAGAATAATTATTTATTTATTTATTGGTGTTACTTATGCACAATGGCTAATCGTGACCGTGACAGTTTTACGGGTGGAGGAAGCCGGAGTACCCGGAGAGAACCACCGAGCAACGACGAGCAGCTGTCAGCTCTCCAACATCGTAACTCTGGACTCTGCACCGCAGCACAGGCAGTGTTAGATTGGTTGAAGACATGCGCACCATCGACGTGCAGCACGCCTTAGTACACAGCGTCATCGTGCCCCCATGTAAGCAATCGGGGTGAAGTGTCTTGCCCAAGGACACAACGCGGTTGCCGCAGGTGGGATTCGAACCGAGGACCTCTCGGCTTGCAGCCTGCACCTCTACCGAGCCACCGCGCCCCCTAACCAGAATAATAAAGACCTCTCTAGGGATTTCTCAAAATGTGGATTTCAGAAAAGTTTTTTGGCGGCAATGAAATGTTATTTGGATTATTTTCGAGTTAATGTAATATTAACCCTTTACCCAACGTAACGGCCAAAATCGGCCAGCGCTATTCACAAAAATCGCCAATTAATTTTCATTATTTTTTCATTTTTTTTTTGTCTCAAAAACATAGGTTATGACCCCTCTTTTGAACGAGCTCTTATGATGCCCATCTTCCTAAATAAACGTGGAGCACTGGCGAAGCGAGACCGGTTCTCGTTATATCACCGAAGTTAAGCAACGTTGAGCCCGGTTAACCCTTTACCTAACATGAAAAGCAGACGACACTTGCAAAAAAATTCTTGAATAACTAATTTTTTTTTTATTTTTTGTCTCAAAAACATAGGTTATGACCCCTCATTGGAACGAGCTCGTTCCAAAGAGGGGCCATAAGCTATGTTTTTGAGACAAAAAAATGAAAAAATACTGAAAATTAATTGGCGATTTTTGTGAATAGCGCTGGCCGGTTTTGGCCGTTACGTTGGGTAAATGGTTAATCCTTGAATGGGTGACCAGTCGGCGTTTGATTCGGGTGCTTCCCGCAGTAGTGACTGGTGTGCGATCGGCAAGGTTTGAGTGTGTGATTCTGCGATGTTGCATCACATGCCAGCTGTGGACGTTAGGAATGTTCGCCAGTACTACGCAATCCCCACCGTACCTGGGTGTAAAATGGGGACCTGTTGAGGTGAATGCCCTTCTGTGGAGCACCGGCAGTATGCTCCGTTGAGCTGAGCTGAGAATGTCATAGAATGAACAAAGGGTGTGAACGTGATACGGGGTAATAATGAAAATCAGAGAGCGCTGCCCCGCATTTCAGACGTTAACATTGCACTATACCCCCGACCCGACTGATACACGTTAGACCTCGACTAATAAAGTTACCCGGGATATATTTTGCCTTAAGTATTATTCTTTTTCTAGACAACATCACCAACGCATGCGCATTCACCTCGCCAAAAAAGTAGCTTACGCTGCATTCTGTGTTTCTTTATATTTTGAAGCGGTAAATTTAAACTTCGAAGCATCAGATACCGCGTGTTGCGACACAAAAATGATCTTCTAAGAAGTGTTTCTATTTAAAACTCAAATTGTGTATGGAACGGTAAAAACACACTAGCGGCCAGAAACTGTCTGAATACTAATCCTCCAAGACAGTGCCACTAATTTTGTGAATATATAAAGCAATGCGACTAAGGAAGGGGTATGGACAATCTTTATCTGATCGAATCGACAGGGATTTTCTAATATACTGTCAAAAAAAAAGTTAAACCCCCACCATAATACCTGCGGGTATACGGATTTATCCCATAAATGGCCGTTTATTTGAACAATAAAAGCCTTGAATAAATATTTGCTTAATTCACCTAGTAGGGTGATAAATTTTTCCCGTAGGTTTAACACCGAAAGAATTTATTCCTGTTGTAGAGATGGAGTTGTTGACCTCTGACCTCTACCGCATTCGTGTAGCATAATTAATTGTTCCATTGTTGTTTTCTTTAAACCTTTATGAAAGTATTACACAATCCCAGTAGAAAACACCACATACTGTTCATTTAATAAAGTATTTTTGCAAGTTTAGCTCAAGTTTGTAGGGGAATTATTTTTAGACAGAAATGTATTACTGCGCCTTGTTTATTTTTACCAATCTTGCTTGTCAATCGAATGGACCAATGTGCTCCACTTCTCGCTGTGTTTTGTAGCGAGTAACAGAACGATTTCGCCCCGGCTGCCCTGTAAAAGATTTATGGGATAAACAAAATAAACGTATAGTGTTTTCAAGTAAAAAATTTCTTCTACTCGTAGAATTAAGAATGAAACCGACTCGCCAGAGTCTCGTCGGTTTCATTCTTAATCCTACTCGGAGAATAAATTGTTTACTTGAAAACACCATACGTTTATTCTATATACATCAATATCATATTGTGACGTTCCCTATTCCTCTACCGGAGCGGGCATAGATCCTCAAAACTGGTGCACATTTACGAGCTGTTGACCACTTCACTACCATACAAAGTGCCCGGACTGCTATAATATTAGAACGTTCCTTTTCATGTTCTATCGGTCGATAGTACCTGAGTTTGTGTGATTTCTGAAATAAAACCTGAAGCAGCGAAGCTGCTGAAGGTTTTATTTCAGAAATCACACAAACTCAGGTACTATCGACCGATAGAACATGAAAAGAAACATTCTAATTATTTTATTATGCCGAACAAAATATGACTTTCATTGTTAAGCGTTAACTGCAACAAGCCATCGATCTTGTAACAACAATGTAGTCGAATCCAAAAACATGACGTCATTTCGAACGAATGACGTCTCTTCGAAAATGACTTGTCACAACTGCCGTCGCTTTGGGAGTTTCTTTATCAACAAATGCCAATGTTAACAACTGCATCATGCTGTTAGTGTTATAATTCATTGTTAATGCTTGTGTGAAAAGTGATTTAAATTAATGGAATATAAATTCATGTTTCTCGGACAACAGTTGATAGAATTAAGCGGAGTGAAACACAAGTAATAACTGAGACTCATATTCAGGATTCACTGAAGTGGTGAACAACACGTGAGTGAGTTCTTTAATATTTCTGATTCTTTTGAATTCATTGTTTGCAGTTAAAATTGAAAACACACCAACTGAAGGTGATATATTTGTTGGTAAGTTTGTGTCTACCGGTGTTGAAAAAGCTAAGCGGACACGGAGCCAGCGTTTGGTGTTGAGAAATTCGACGCTGATCAATGGAAGTGGCGCTTACATTTTCTTCGTTCTCTTGTCTCCAGGGAAAAACGTTCCGATAGTACCCGTGTTTTGCCCCAAAACTCCAGTACTATGACTTTTAGAAGGTGTCATATTGACCAATCACGTCTGATGTTACAAACGTGAGGCATAATAAGATGTGTTAGAGATGACCGAGGCGGCCCAACTAGATACTGCACAACGTGACGGTGCTTGACGTTGTGATGACGTCCGCATTGCTTAAGGTTCATTCATTAAAAAAATGCTCTAGAAACCCTTGTTAAGGCATATTCCCTCTATTACAAATAGCAGATTTTCTCTCACGAGAATTTGCCCATTTGCTTTATGTCAATGGTATTATAGGGGAGTGAGTGGAGGCTTAACTTTTTGGACAGCATATTTTGTTTCCGAATAAGTAAGTGGGGCACAAGTCTGTCGGTTGGTAAGTTGAGTTGTAATTTGTAAACAATATCTTGATCTATTAATACGCCTATACTATAGTTACCGCTTGAATCGCGCTTGTGAAGCCTTGAAATTTAATCATCTTATTTTAACCTAAAGTAACGACAAAAACCGACCAGCGCTATCATATTGAACTATTTCTCCCTTTAGGAAGGGCGAGAATTTCGAGTTATCTCCCGTCATTTTTCACGCACGAACGCGCACTCGGTCTTATATCACAAGTAACTGTCTCTATGGATGATAGGTATTATTTGTCGCAAGGTCATAAATAGAAAAAAAAAGACCAATTTTCGAGGTTAAATGGAACAATTAAAACAATAACATATCCAAAATATGTTTATAGAAGAAAGAAAATTAATTTTTGCTTTCATCAAATCTATGTCCGCCCAAATTTTCTCATAAGGATTCAGTACATGTTTATGACTTTGAAGTTACCCCCTCGGCCATTTCGAACAAATATATACGGTCATGTACTGGGGTAAAAAGTGAAAATTTTGAACAAAAATGGAACCATTAAAAACTAATTTATAACAAAACATATTTGATACCATTTTAAAAAGTATGATATAAAATATTTGATCACTTGTCCGTCCATTATGTAAAAAAATAAAATTTGTGGCAAATAGATTCTCCCATAGATCGCTATAGTAATTTAGATTGCCATCTTTATCACTGTTTACACGCATGCGCATTCAGTGGAGTAAAAATAGTTCAATATGTTACAAAAATCACCATTCAGTTTTCGTTTTTGTCTCAAAAACAAAGCTTATTCCACCTCATTGGAACAATCCCAGATAGCTCGTTCCAATGAGAGGTCATAAGCTATGTTTTTGAGGCAAAAAATAAAAAAAAATAGTAATTCGAGAATTTTCTTTACAAGTGTCGTTAGTGTTTCCTGTAATGGAAGGGATTAATTAACAGGTTTGCTTTTATACCAGCCTTGATATCAACCCTCGGTATCAGGCTGGTAACATGTTACTCCGGGCTGATATCAAGGCTAATATCAAAGTAAATATATAATGATCTCTTAATCTTACCTCAAACAAGTTTATGAAATTGTCATTGACTTTAACCCTTTACCCATCGTAACGGTCAAAACCGGCCAGCACTATTCACAGAAATCACTATCCAATTTTCATTATTTTTTTCACTTTTTTCTCTCAAAAACATAGCTTATGACCCCTCCATGGAACGAGCTCAACGAGCTCGTTCCAATGAAGGGTCATAAGCTATGTTTTTGACGCAAAATTGAAAATATTAGTTTTCAAAAATTTTACTTCCAAGTGTCGTCTGCGCCTTTCGTATTGGGAAAACGGTTAAAAAAAAGCCAAATGAAAGCTGTGAGTAAACCATGTGCGTTTTGTGGAAATATACTTATCACTATGGGCGCGATGGCGTTGCGGTAACCGGTTCTCGTCAGATCACCGAAGTTAAGCAACGTCGAGCCCGATTAGTCCTTGGGTGGATGACCGTCTGAGAGATCGATTCGGACTCTCGTGTTGTGTCCTTGGGCAAGGCACTTAACCCTGATTGTCCACCTGGGGGCACGATGACGCCGTGTACTAAGTCTTACTGCACGTCGATGGTGCGCATGTCTTCAACCAATCTAACCCTGCCTGTGCTGCAATGCGGAGTTACGATGTTGGGGAGCTTGCAGCTGCTCGGTGGTTCTTTCCGGGTACTCCGGCTTCCCCACCCGTAAAACTGTCACCGACACGATATCACCTTGACTGTTATTGTGTCGTTAAACCCTAATAAATAATAAATAACTTATCACATAATCACCAACAAATAGTTCATAACGGAAATATCGTTCACAGCACGTCTAATATGGGCATGACGTCATACGTCAACGTTGACTTCGTAACATTGTGAGTGAATTGGTTTCAGAAGTAAAATTAATTAATCTTCTCTTTTATTTCTGTTGATTCCGCTCCACAGTTTTCCAGGCATTTCCCAAAACGACATGCAATGCACAAGCCTGAAAATAAGCAGACTGCCATCTGCAGAATGAGGTTCCCAGAGGGTGAATTTGATGATGCTACCCTGCAGAGCATCACTAAATTTACCCTCTGTGAACCTCAGTCTGAATCAAGGTCTTGGGTCTAAACAGAAAGAGGTTCCTAGAGGATAAATTGGTGGATTCTAGCCCACTGTATGTGATATCCTCAGCAAATTCACTCTCTGGGGACCTCATTCTGCAGATGGCAGTCTGCTTATTTTCAGGCTTGACCATGCACTCACTCACTTCAAATCTGAATATTCTTCAACTTAGTTATCCAGCCATAACATGTACTACATTTTCCAGATCCACGAAAAACATATAACACTCTCTGACTGAGCAGAAATAAACAATCTGGATGTGGGTGAAATGATCTATTGTCAAATGCAAGGCTTCAATCAGAAAACATCCATGACAAAAATACCGATACCTGTAATTTTCAGCCACCCAGCAGCCTCAAAAGCAGATTTTTCCCACTACCCCCACTTAACTAAATCTGGGGGCATATAACCCCCTGTTTCTAAAATGTGAAAAAAACGTCATGTTTCCGTCTATTGTTTTAGTTACATGCCTATTAATAAATCCGTGTAAAAATGCCATTTTAAAAAAATAGTCAATTTTTCGAAGCCACTGTTTCCCATAATTCCGCTGGTAATTTACCCATGTGCATCAGACTCCAACGCTGTAACCAAAACTTCAAATTCTCTTGTCCATTAAATAGCCTAATGTAATCATATGTCTGATTCTAAAAATATATCTCCAATTTACATGGCATTACTTTCAGCATATGCTATATACTTAGAATTTAACCCCTGTCCAATAGTGCGAAACCGCAGAACGGAACCGTAATTGTGTACCTTATACAATTAGCAGACAACATTTGCAAAAAACATTTCCTGAATAACTGAATATTTTCATTATTAATTTTGTCTCGAAAACATAGCTTATGGCCCCTCATTGGAAAGTGTTTATTCCAGTGCGAAGCCGTAAGCTATGTTTTAAGGCTAAAATTGAAAACGAAATTTGGCTGGCGATATTTGTAAACAGCACTAACCAGTTTTACTTGTTACGTTGGGTAAAAGGTTAAATTACACATTATGTGATAAAAAGAATTTCAAATTTGTCACGATTTGACGTGAAATTTCCTAACCTCGTTCACTAAAATCGGTCTGAGCCGAGGTAACCCTCGGCTCAGACCGATTTTAGTGAACTTAATACAAAAATGTCATATGAAATGACGACTTATTAAAGATTCTCCACATACAACTGAGTGACTGTAATCTCCACTTTATTCATCCATCTTTCAAAATGTCGACAGACGATAATCCCTTCACGATAAACAAGTAAGAATTCAATCACGTATTATTGCTTATACATTATATTAATATACATTTACTTTGAACAAACTGAACAACAAATTCCATCTCTTCTCTCTACAATTGAGGATTTAGAATGAGTATTTTGGTCACACGATATTTCGTAGACGAGTTTCAAAAAGATCGTGTGACCAAAACACGAATTTCATATTCTGTTTATCATAATTATGACGCAACAGTTACCAAAAACAATCTTTTAGATAGAAAAGAAAGACTGAAGAATGGATTTTCACCCTGAACGCCATGCATTTGACTGTGACACGTCACAGCTACACGCAGTCACACGTCATAACTGCAATAATTTGACACAGATCATTTCGGTGATAACAAATCAATGAGCGTTCTTATGAAATTGTCCAACCAAATCAACTGAAGGTGTTAATAAGAACTAAATAATGTTTATTGAAAATATTAAACGATAAAATGCCGAGAAAATGGAGAAGAATATGAAATGAGTGTTTTTCTCATATAATATTTATGAAACGAGACTAAGAATTTTTCCGTTTTGGCGAGCCTCTGGCGAGCCCAAACGGAAAATTTGGACGATTTTCATAAATATTATATCAGAAAAACACTCATTTCATATTCTATTTATCATATGACACACACATGCACAAATTAGCCACTTAGTATGATTTTTTAACCGATCACTTGGCTTGAGTTGCAGACGGCACTTGGAAAAAACATCCTAAATAACTAAAACTTTTCATGTTTTGCTTCCAAAACATAGGTTATGACCCCTCATTGGAACGAGCTCGTCGAGCTCGTTCCAATGAGGTGTCATAACCTATGTTTTGGAAGCAAAAAGTGAAAATATAAAAAAAATGAATGACGTTTTTCTTGTAGGTAAAAGATTAATACATGATAACCCACACTAAATAGGACAGATAACGTAAATTCTCCCTACTGAAATTATGCAAATGTCACCCAGTTGTATTTTGTTTAGCCAATCAAATTGTCCAGTTTTTAAATTGACCAACGAAAGCCCCCAACTCTAATTATGCAAAATATGAAAATGTGGCCCAGTTTTATTTTGTTCAGCCAATCAAATTGTCTAGTTTTGAAATTGACCAATGAAATTGACGGAAGGCTTTATTTATCACTGATTAATATGAAAACAAAATATCAAATGTTTTAAAGTGAACAAAACGGACGAGTCATGTGATAAAAATTAATATTAATGAGATGAGGATCTCAGCATCTATTCAGCAGCTTTGACTACAGTGGAAAAATAAAGTTAGTTTTAGCCAATCATTTATAAGTTCGGTGTCCTCTTTGTGAGCGAAGCCGGGTATTTCAAAATAGCTCAGATATTTGAAACGGGTGAGTGAATAATGAAAGGCGATAGAATGACCTTTAAGTGGAGATTACATCCATTTCAAAATATGTCAGTTTGTTGCCAAGTTTAATAAAATTTACTTTTATAAATGTCGAATCTTCTTCTATCAATTAGGAATTATTTATATTTGTAATGTTATATTTTTCTTCAGTCCTTGGAACTTATTACAGCAAGGAACCAAGTAAATGTCTGATGACGCACTCTGTATTAAGAAGATACAACATGGATGGTACGACAGTACAAAAGATACTCAACGAATGTATTCGTGACTGTACATCAGACGCATCCTGCACAGCTATGGCAACCAACAAAAGTGAATGCATTCTTTACATGTTTAATCCAAACAGTGCTGGCTCCGAGTGTGTTGAAGCAACATACGAAATGTTAAAAAAAATTGAAAACATGTAGAAACACGGTACAGAGTTTCCAGTGGGTGTTTGCAATTAAAACTTAAAAAAGAGGAAAGAAAAAAAGAAAAAGACTGACTCTCTGTTATTTAATGTGTTGAATTCGTTGTTTGTGTTCTGATTTACTTGATTAACAACAATCAAAATAAATTATTACCCGACCTGCCTTCTTTGGAACCATAAACTCTTACAAATCATTGCTCTCATCTTTATTGGCGATTCCGGATAGGAATTTTCTAACATATCGTCGCCTGAGTGCTAGAATGTTCTATGTCCCATAGGGGAGATAATATATAGTCCCATAGGGGAGATAATATATAGTCCCATAGGGGAGATTAGGGGAGATAATATATAGTCCCATAGGGGAGATAATATATAGTCCCATAGGGGAGATAATATATAGTCCCATAGGGGAGATAATATATAGTCCCACAGGGGAGATAATATATAGTTCCACAGGGGAGATAATATATAGTCCCACAGGGGAGATAATATATAGTCCCACAGGGGAGATAATATATAGTCCCATGGAGAGGTAATATATAGTCCCATAGGGGAGATAATATATAGTCCCATAGTGGAGATAAAATATAGTCCCGCAGGGAAGATAATATATAGTCCCATAAGGGAGATAATGTATAGTCCCACAGGGGAGATAATATATAGTCCCACAGGGGAGATAATATATAGTCCCACAGGGGAGATAATATATAGTCCCAATTTGTTTCCAAACTTAATAAAATTTACTTTTATAAAAGTCGAATCTTCTTCTATCAATTATGAATTATTTTTATTTACAATGTTATATTTTTCTTTAGTCAAGAAACCTTTCATTAGAAACCATTACAGAAGGGAGCGAAGTAAATGTCGGATTAAGCACTCCGTATTGCGCAGATACAATATGGATGATACGACAATACCAAAGGTAGTCAAAGAATGTATTCGCGACTGTACATCAGACGCCAACTGCGCGGCTATGGCAAGCAACAAAGGTGAATGTGTCCTTTACAAGGTCCATTCGACCAGTCTTCTCCTCAAGTGTGCCGATGCAACAAACGAAATGTTAAAAAAAACTGAAAACATGTAGAAAGCAGTTAGCAAACACGGTACAGAGTCTGCAGGGATGTTTGCAATTTGTACTTTGAAAGAAAAGGAGAAAAGACAAAAGACATTGTTATTTAACCCTTTACCTAACGTAACGGCCAAAACCGGCCAGCGCTATTCTCAAAAATCGCCAATTCATTTTCATTATTTGTCTCAAAAACATAGGTTATGACCCCTCGTTGGAACGAGCTCGTCGAGATCGTTCCAACGAGGGGTCATAACCTATGGTTTTGAGACAAAAAATGAAAAAAATTAGTTATTCAAGAATTATTTTTGCAAGTGTCGTATGCTTTTCAGGATAGGTAAAGGGTTAATGCGTTTTATTCATTGTTTGTATTCTGATTTACTTGGTTAACAAAAATCAAAATAAATTATTACCTGACCTGCCTTCTTGTAACCATAAACTCTTACAAATCTTGGAAACATGTGTGGATAGTCTGAACATCAACTACTGTTAAAGCCTTATGGCATAGCAGAAGTTTCTAGTCAAATGTCGTCTGTCTGTTCCGGCAGACGACACATGATTAAAAACAATTGCTCAGATTTAAGAACTCTCTCTTCCAATACATGGTACACGTGTGGGGACTGACAATCCAAAACAGTGGCGTCTTGTAAATAGAATGAGTGGTAGGTTTATGTATTGTGTTCAAACCTACCCCAAAGCCGTATTTCAGAGTAACAATATTGTGCAGTTACGACAGCAAATAAATAGTGCACGGCACAATACTTAGAAAGAAACGAACAGGTTGATCGAAGGATAGAATACTGTGTATCATATGGCAGAGTAACATTTACAAATGGTATGTTGACAGATAAAAGACGGTTCACACATGATGTTTATATCCCAATAAAACTACACAATATCTCAGACGGTATTAGCTCCACAAGCGTTAGAAGAAAAATGGATGACATTTTATCAGTTGTCTAAGATAGAGACACACGGGTAGTATATGATGGTCCACATACCCCTGTTTCTGAACTCTGTGTGTGACATCTTATCGTTTAGCATAATGGGTATCACATATTTTTGTAGTAACTCGACTGAGAGTGTCAGCGGTCAGGCGTAGACCGTGTTCTAGGGTAGCACATACTTCCGCCGCACATTTTGATTAAGGCCGCCATATGGGCCGTTATAGTGTCATGTGATTACTACGTGTGGTACGTAGTGTTATAGACCTAATTGCATGATATGGGGTAAGTCTGGAGTATAGTGATAGTATAGTATGGGCGCACCGCGCATAATGTAGTCCATTGTAGAAAAAGGATCATCTGTTGACCTATTTTAAGGCTTATAATGTACCTGTTTCTAAGTGTTATGGCATAAAATGGTGTTTTGTGAACATGTTCTACTGTCCCTGTGTGTTTGGTAGCTTAGAATAGTTTTTACTTTGTAACACATACCAAAAGTCTGGGTAATGGGGCCCGTTCGGGTACTTACTATACTACTTCCATAATACTCAAACGGACATGAAGAATCGATGGATCATCGGCCAATGGTTATTTATTTATATTTATTTATTGGGGTTTAACGACACTTTCGACAGCCAGGGTCACCTCGTGTCGGACAGTTTTACAGGTGGGGAAGCCGGAACACCTGGAGAGAACCACCGAGCAACGGCGAGCAACTGCCAGGCTCTCCAACGTACCAACTTCACACAAGCAGAGTCAGCATTGGTTGAAGACAAGTGCACCATTGACGTACAGTACGCCTTAGTACACAACGTGGGCAATTGGGATAAAGTGCTTTGCCCAAGGACATAACACGGGTGCCGCAGGTGGGATTCGAACCGAGGGCCTCTCTGCTTGCAGCCTACACCTCTACCTACTGAGCCACCGCGCTCCGGATCGGCCAATGGTATTTATGGTTATATTACTCTTACTTATCAGTGAAAAAGTTAATATTATCTAAAAAAAAACAAGGCTTAGGCCCCACAAAGTAGATCTTTTGTTTCTAAGGTCATTTTTTCGTAAAATTGTCGTTTCGGGCAGGGGGAGGCCACCAAAAATTTGCAAGACGTGACGTGGGGGTGGGTGGGTCTCTTGAGTGCGCCAAAAATGTGCATTTCCAACTTGTGCAATTTTTGAATTTTTTAAAAATATATCAATATATCAGCTAACATATACCATCATTGGTGTTTGAAACCTTAAAGATGATGTTGTACATCACACTCTTAACATAAATACAACATCAGGAGGCTTTATATGTGAGAATATTGGGCTTAATCTGGGAAAATGTCACACGTTAGTAGGGGGTGGGTGTCTTGTTCGAAATGTAGAAAATGTGCAGACAATATTTTGGGAACAATTCAAATGAAAATTTATTCCCGTATATGTACACCTGCTCTGGCCAAGCCTGATAATGAACAGCTTGTCATTTGTAGATTGGGGCCCACAGCAGCCCACAGAGGTTTAAATTGGTGGTACCAGTTTAACCCTTTACCTAACATGAAAAGCAGACGACACTTGCCAAAAAATGATTGAATAACTAATTTTTTTCATTTTTTGTCTCAAAAACATAGGTTATGACCCCTCATTGGAACGAGCTCGACGAGCTCGTTCCAATGAGGGGTCTAAACCTATGTTTTGAGACAAAAGATGAGAAAATATTAAAAATTAATTGGCGATTTTTGAGAATTGCGCTGGCCGGTTTTGGCCGTTACGTTGGGTAAAGGGTTAAGAACATTATGAAAACCCCCTAAAGACAGCTGTGCCTACTAAGTTTATAAGCTTATTTTGGATTTTAATGGGAGAGTGGGGGTTTGTGTCTGAGAACGGTAGTAGAAAGTTTACACGTAGTCGGTGGGTGGGTGTAAAAAGGAGCCAAATAAAAAATAGGACGTCACGTCTTGCAAATTTTTAGTGCCCCCCCCCCCCCCCCCCCCCCCCACCCCTGTATCGGCGGTGGGTTTTTTACTTTTATTTTTACCTTTTATTTATTTCTTTGCCATCTGAAGTTCATATTCTTGGTTTGTTTTATTTTTTAGGCCTCATAATCTACAGCATAGCATAGATGATGATGTATTTCGTTTCTTGAGTGCAAGAAATTTGTCCCTTGAGTGCATTATGGCTGTGAGAAAGAGGATTTTATTTTGCCTGTGACCATAGCAATATTTAGGAGCGTCTGAAATTCTCGATATATTTTGTCTGTGCATAGATTTTTGCGTGGAACTCTCAACACTGGGAGACAAGGCTTTTATCTGCAAATTTATAGGAAGTATTTTTTATCCTCCTCAAATATGCAACCGAGGCACAAATATCCCAGATACAGTTTAAAATGCCCCACATTCATTTCATCCCTCACTGATAGTTTTTCAGAGCCAGGAGGAAAAAAGAGTATTTCTTTTTTATAATCTGTTCGCAGCCATAATCACATCCATCCTTTGTATTTTGCGACATATGTATTTCTTTCTTTTGTTCTTTGTGTATTCTGAATTTATGAAATAAAATCTTGTTTGAACTAAAACATCCATCTTGTTCAGTATATCTGTATTAAAATGTCGATATGCTGTTGTATGTTACATTGTGATAAAGCGCTAATAGCCTCATTTACAAACTGCGTCGCATCACACAGTTAAAGCTTTACCTGATGTAACAATTAAAACTACAACACCAACTCCTCACTTTACACCGACAACTACCACTCCAATCACTACGTCATCACCCACTACATCTACTTCACCAACATCCATGATGACCCCGGCTATGAAAGTGTATTTAACCCCACCCCTAATAAAGAAACAGACCTTGTTCATATTTGTAGATAATGAATTATAGAGAAGCCTTTAGATCGACATTTTGGGTGGTCTCAAATGTTTAAATTCATTATGTAGGCTGCATCACGTCTGTGGAAAAAATAGGAGGCACATATTCCCAGTACCCCCTCCCACAGCAAAGTTCCAAACCCTCTGAGTGGTATATGACATCAGTTCATCAAATTGGCTGACTTGTACAGCACAAATAAAAGGCGACTTGCAAAAGCATTACTTGAATAGCTAAAAACAAGTTTGCCTCATTCCAACGAGGAATAATGAGCTATATTTTCAGTCAAAAATTAAAAAAAAACTACCTCATTCCTACGACGAATAATAAGCTGTTTTTGAGGTAAAAATAATCAAAAAAATAATGAAGTTGTAAATGGCATTTTTGTGAATAGTACTTTCCCGTTTTAACATTTACCTTTAGGTCAAGGATTAACTCATTAAGACTTTTCATCCAAGGACAGGCTACAGTGTAAGTGCCAAATAAGGTAAGAGATTTAGTAGTAATTTCATCCTACAGCCCTACGGGGCTGTAGGGTGAAATTATTACTAAACCTCGCCCCTAATAAAATACAAGACAGACTGGTCTGTATTAAGGAGAATACAAATACAAGACAGACTGGTCCATTTCTCCATCCACATCAGTGCGATAACATTCATGGAAGTGGTTGAACGGATTACTGGAAGAAACAACAGAAATGATTGAGGGTATAAATTTTCTCCGAAGATCCACTTTTCGCACTTCTCCCACAAAATTAAGTGCAACGCGCCTGTTGTAGTAGTTGAAGCCAATGGTGGCGGTGGGAAGGTTGTAAAAACTAGGTGCGGCCCATAACTTTTCTGTGGTGGACATCTTTTTATATGCCCCAGAAAATTTCTGAAATATATCCACTGGAAGTAAAACGTGATGGACCACACAGTTTAAAACATCGAGTAAATGTGTCCGGAAGATTTAGACTTGAAGCATCAAGGGACACAACTCTCGTAAGTCATCCCAACACTTCTCAAACCGCAATTACTTCCCTTGTCTACATTATATTCTTTGGTGTGTTTTTAATATATCTGATATGATATAATATGACGGATATGATCGGCACCATTTGAAGTAAGAAAAAAGATTTGCAAGTTTTGTATGGAGGTAGAAGCGAACAGCAGTGTCAAAGTCATCAGTAGAATGACAGTAATGGAGGAACTAAGGATGATGATGATGATGATGATGATGATGATGATGATGATGACGATGATGATGGAAGACAACAGTGAGGATTGGACGTCGTCTCAAAAGATGGTGCAGTCGCGTAGCCAGGGCTGGGGCGATGGTTGCAATCGGAGTTGCACTGAAGGGACCTTTCTCCATTTGAGATTTGAAAATTTCCATTAGTTGAAGACAAGTGCAGTACACCTTAGTACAGAGCGCTACCGTGCCCCCCCCCCCCCCCCCCCCCACACACACACACACAAAGGCTATCGGGATTAAGTGCCTTGCCCAAGGACACAACGCAGATACCTCTGGCGGGGATCGAACCGTGGGCCTTTCGATTTGAAGTTCAATGCCGTAACCACTGAGCCAGCGCACTCTCTCTTAGGCACTACTTTGATATTTTTTTATAGTCTCGAGTACCTTGTCGTTGCACAGAAACTAGTTGCATGGTCCTGGTGTTACAGGTCCTATATGATACACTGAACTTATCGCTGTTTAATTTCTGCCAGAATCATATATTAACATAATTATATACACAGAGATTATTACCATTATGTGGATGTACAAAATATGTATCCGAGTCGAGCTCCGGGTTCTGAGGGCAGATCACGACGAGTCGAAGACGAGTCGTGATCTACCCTTAGACCCGGCCGGAGCGAGACTCGGATACATATTTTGTACATCCACATAATGGTAATAATCATTTCATCTTTCAATATACTGGGGATAAGTCAAGAATGTAGACGAATATATAACGAACTATTTATTCGTACGGATGAACAAAATGAAAAAAAAAAATGGAACTCACGCGAAAAGAACGTGCTTGTATCCGACCCCCCCCCCCCCCCCGATACAAACATCTTTATCAGGGAGTCGAATACACGACAGTTACAGAGTTAATACAGACAAAATACATTTTGATTGTAAGATAAATACATTTATTATACATCCATTAAACATTAAACCCTTGTAATTAACGGAATCGCCGCTATGACATAAATGTTTCTGTATTTAATTGGTGATGTACAAGCCGGAAGTTTTTTTCCCAAAACCGTTTAAATACCAGCTCCTTTCTCGTCCAGTCAATAGTTACGCTTCGAAAAGTTTCCAAATTTCGTTATACAATTATCGATCGTCTGTCGCGTCATGTGAAAATGAAACGTCCAAAGCAAAAATAAAGTCGGTTCACAAAACAATTAGTTAACCAAAAATGAGATAATATAAAAAAAAACATTTCCAACCATAACATTAACCCAGTCCCGTGGCCGTCTGTTCTACGGATCCCCAAGGGATATTTCTAAATTGGACAAATTTATTTCGGTAAATCTTCGGACATCATGACAGGCTCCAAATTTTTTTTTAAAAAGTTTCTCCCAGCTGTTTTGCAAATCTGCTCAAATCAGTAACAGCCACCAAATGGTTAGGCGTGAATGGTCATCAGCCGAAGAGAAACAGCGACGCGAATTTCAACAAACACACCCAAAAGAAAAGATAACGAATGTAATTCAGACTGGTTCCCAAAAGGACTCTTCACCTTTGGGTTTAAACTTCGGAATTAAAATTTGTTTATTTAACTGAATTTTAATATAAGGGATGTGTAATAAACACAGAACGCGATGTGTTTACATAACGAGTTGGAATGGCGTAGTCATATTTCGCGAGAGCCGTAAGATGACTACGCCATTCCAACTCGTTATGTAAAACACCCACCGATTCAAACACACATCGCGTTCTGTCTTTATAGGTATAATATCGTCGCCTGAGTGCTAGAATGTTCTATGCCCCCCACCCCCCCCCCCCCACCTCAAATATATAATCCGATACACAAGGGAGAATTTGGATAAAAGATCCCCAGTTATACTTATTTCGCTGGCAACTATTCCTTGTCCTTGGCAGGATTACCCACCAGCAGCATGCAGGGAGTTAATAATTATTATGTAGAAACACTGTTTAATCATATGTAGCTGTGTACATACACTCTAAAATCAGTTGGGTTAAAAATTAACCCAAATCGACTGGGTTGAGTGAATATGAACCCAATTGGGTTCATATTCACTCAACCCAGTCGATTTGGGTTAATTTTTACCCCAACTGATTTTAGGGTGTATTTATACGAGTGTAGGAGAAAAACCCTTGTGGAGAAAAGCCCAGAGTTATTACGTAAAATTAATCTGGGGACTTGGGGGGTTAAGGAAACACAAAATATAACCAAGTACAATGTGAGAACAATTCTTCAAATTTGTTTTAAAAAAAAAATCCTCTTCTTCTTATCCAGTACGCCGAATCTTTTGATATCTCGTAAATATTCAGAATCCTTGGGGGAGGGTTTGATTAAATTTGATCAAATCAAGTCCCTAGACCAGCCTAGACCCTCATTTGAGCTTATGGGAGCCGTTTGTTACTTTACCTGAATAAATTTGATCTTTACCCGCATCCTCAATTTTTTCACACAATTGATGACTTCCAAGAACACTGACTTTTTCACCAAATTCAAACCTCAAATTCCAACCGCCCAAAGGTGTGTTTTCAGAGGAACCTTTTAAGTCATTTTCAAAGTAATTATAAGCCTAGCTTAGGGTGTGCTCTCTGAGGAGGTGTGAGGGTGGAGAAACGGACACCTTTTTTCCAAAGTGTTATGGTGACAGAAATTGCAATTTACACGCATGTACAAGGCGGCACTTTCTGTCGCCGTCTGTCTCATTCCTTAATCCTTTCAACACTGCCGCCCTAGAAGGTATCATTTTCGTCAATACTGTCAACCGCGAAATGAGCGAAACAATCCTGGCTTGTTGGGAGGTTCAGTAATAGTTTAATCCAACAGCTTTGTCGAGCTGTTGCATTAAATTATTACTGAGCCTCGCTTCAATTTATTTGCTCTTTATATCGTCTGCTCGTCCACTACCGATTTATTCTTCACGCAAAAAATTATGCACACCGGATTGAAAGGGTTAACACTAATACCCTAATTTCTATCTTGCTTTTTCTCCCCTCCCTAAATCTCTCCCTCCCTCTCGCCCTCCCTCCCTCCCTCCCTCGCTCCCTCCCTCCCTCCCTGTGAGTCGTTTACATCTCCAGTGTTTACCTGCTTCAGATTAATAGTTGCAACTCTTCACATCTCAAAAATCAGAAATGGTGCTTAACCAACGACGACAAGGGATGTTAGATATATACCGAACAGAATTCATTCCACAGGGGTCTTAGTACATCGCCTCTTTATTTACGGATGACAGGCGTTGTTAGAAATATACCAAACAGAATAGCTCTGGACTTTTCGCCGGAAGAAATATAAGGACAGTTCGCCAGACTTTTGGACATCATGCCGTAAAAAGCAGGACATTTCTCCGAACTTTGGTCACATAGCCGAAAAAAATACTAGTCGACGGAAAATATCAAACAGTTGCCGAAAGTACATTTTTTCAGCGAAATGTCATATTTACGGCGAAGTATTTTTCTGATGTAATGTTTTTTTTAGCAAATAACAAACAATAACACTGTGTATATTTCTAAAATTTTCGTGGCATAGAGAGCGTTAATATGCGTGGCTCGATGTTCGTCTAGTGGTTTTGCAACACAGTTTGGACTTCAGTTTCTTACCAGAATGTCTTTGTGTTTGAAGTGTTTGTTATTATAAGGTTGGCCTTGGTATGCGCGTTCTATCATGTTACTCAGAGAAGAAGACCAACAGCTCCTTTTCAGATATCAATATTTTTATTAACGCCAATAATCCAAGTCTCGAGACCTCTTGCAACAAAGTTCAAAATTAATCTATCACAATTTTCACTAGTACTGGAATGTTCACTAGTACTGGAATGGTGGTCGTTTTCTCAGGGCAGTCAAGAGTATCTGCCCAGCCAAAGATTTCGTTTAATCTGTGCAGGCTTGCAAGCAGTGTACCGTTTACTAGCAAAGCTGCACAGATTAAACGAAATCTTGGCCGAAGGTGTCTTTTCTGGGGTTGTGCTGGCAGTTAGAAACACAGTGGAACGTGGCTGGCCTTGAGCAGAAATGCGAATCCATGCTGATTGAGCATTTGTCCAGTCAATCTGATACTTAACCCACAAGAAATTGGTGCTTTTAAGCAAAGTTCATTTGTCTAAATAACAACATACTAAAAATCGCTAAAAATCCCACAACGGGAAATTATGTTTTTGATGACTTATTTCTTCGCGAGAAAATAAAAATAGTCAAATTGAACCACAACGGCCAAGAAATTGCTAAACAAATGTTTGTACTGTTTGGGGCAGGAATTAGTATGCAAAAATAACATATGAAATATCCCCCGTAATCCCATAACGGGAAAATGGTTATTTTGGGGTGGAAACATTTAAAAATACAATAAAATCAGCGAAAATTGGAATTTGCTCAATACTGATTGAAAGAGTTCAAACACCAATTATTTCCGCGGTACTTAGATCAAAATAATCGTGTACAATATTATACTTGAAATCCCAATTACTCAACACAAGAAAATGAGTAGTTTTGAGGTGAAAACTGTGAAAAAGTAAATAAAATATACGAAAATTGGAATTTCACCACTACTCGTTCAAACAGTTCCGAGCTCAAACACTGTCATCACATTATACACTAAATCGGTATCATTAATACCTCTCTTAAACTCCAAATCAATGGTAGTAAGAAAAATGTGATTTTGGGGGTAAAATGTTTTAAAAATTACCGTTATATATCAATGTCATATGTAAATAAAAAATATCGTTGCCTGGCGGTTGAGACTTTCTATACTCCGTACCTGAATGCTATTGATCTCTCCAACCATACTGTGGCGCACTAATTCTGGGGACTGGGTCTTGGTGATTGGGACTGATTGTGCACACGTACTTGTACTGATCTACAACCACAGGAACTAAGCTATTTTTATATCCAATAGAGTGAGAGTCTCAGACTCCTGGTCGCGATGTGTGAGCTTCTCTGCGGATATGCATCACCTACCGGAGTAATTTTATATTTTGCCAGGGAGACGACTTACATAAGCTTTAAGCTTTCTGTCGAATCCCTCTATTACACAGTAAGCATTCATCTAGTCTTCATTTGATTCGTGTGTACTACTGTATCTTGTGTTGCTCAGATCTTTCTTGTTAATTGTTCTTGTGAAGTGTATATACTTATCAATTATTCAATAAATATTGTTTAAACTAAATAAAAAATATAAAACAGTAATTTCTGCAATATCAATGCAGATAATCTGGAGATCTTGTACAGTACGTGGAGAGTGGATTGTAACTAAATCACCCGCGGAGTGGGGGGTTATTACTCAAGCTATAACTTTCAAATTGTGTACACATCGACAACAAACACAAGCAATGTTTCAGCCAATGGACCTCCGGGTTTAACCCGGAGGTCCATTGGCTGAAACTTTGCTTGTGCTTGGTATGCTTTGCAGCAAATTTGCAATTATTGCTTGGGTGGAATCTCCACTCTGTGGGTCATTTAGTGATAATACGCTCTCCACGTACTGTAAGTGGTTCTACCGCTATGCGAAAGCAGATTTCCATATTACCTGCATTTACATTGCAGCAGTTATTATTTTTCCTGGCATTTTCCACACACATTTGAACAGATGAGTTTTTTGGGGGGTGGGGGTGGGGGTGGAGTTGTTGCAAGTACACCTTGACGTATCGCGACCTGTGTCACTGTTACAGCTTATCATCTCTACCAAGGTCTTTTGTGCAGGTGGAAGGTCAGGGCTGAGTGGCACAAACTTTCCAGCTGAAACTTTCCGCCCCCAGTGACAAGTATTTGCACTTCTCCGTGACCAAATTTGCACTTAATGGTGTGTTTGTAAACTCTAATAATACTTAACAGCAGATTGTGCACGGGTAGGTTTTCCAGCTTAACGAAATATCAAGGCGATGGCACTGTATCAACCGGTAGTCTATGTCGACAAGTATATGGAGATTTTCAGATTTTTTCATTCCGAACACCACACCATAGCTTCATAGCCCAAACGTTCAACTTCTCCCAATGTCAATGACGGATTGAGAAATTTCCATGGAGTTACAATGTATTTCTAGTTAATTACGTTTCCGTGTAACGCGCACGCGCTAAAAGTGACGATCATATAAAGATTTTTTCCAACTCCGCGACTTCAAGATTTGAACAAGAGCAACGCGAAGTGTAGAACCCTCAGGTGAGGACCAGAGCGAGAGGGGATCCTCTCACTAAGGTGCTACCTCTCCCCGAGGGTGCTGTGATATTTTTTGTGGGCAAATATAGTCTGCCACTTCGAAGATAGATCATGGAACGATGGTGGGCCATCATTGGCAATTATAATCTGCCTCAGGCTGTTTTGATCAGTTTTTCTGTCTTTACAGTTGGATGTGTTTTTTAGATAGACGACAACAACGGCCCCTTTCGGGGAACCACCCATAGAATGACCCGAACTTCCCTGGTTCGGGGGCAGGCCTGCATTGGAACCTATTTGGCTGGGTCAAAAATGCATGCTGCAGATGCTTACAAAAAGGGGTAAAAGCGGGGCGCAGGACCAACGTTTGCCTTCCTGGAGGTGGGTAATCACTTCTAGGGATGGAGCGGAGGATGTTCAGAGTCCATGGCGGTTACTGTGCTCCATATCGGTTATAGTTTCCATAGCGGTTATTGGGATGCTGGTGATCAAAAAAAGAAAGCATCTTTGTGTACCTGCTAAAAGAAAAAGGCAGAAATAGTTGATTTTTAGGATAGACAAAAATATGTGATTGCATTATTGGATAGTTGTCGATCACTCTGCTCTTTTCTGTGCGGCGCCACGGGCTGTGCTTCAGAGGCAGAAGGTAAAGCTGTTTGTGCTTTTGGGCGGGATCGTTGTAGCGGGAGGAGAACAGCCTCACTCACAAGGCCACACCCGAGGGTGTTACTGTCCTGTTTTGCCCTCCGCTAATATTCTTACTTGGGTTGGCCTTTTTTAGTTATTTGGGGTTATTTTGAGAGAGCGAAGAACAGGCTTACAAACAATACCACACCCGAGGGTATTACTTTCCTGTTTTGCCCTCCGCTAATATTCCTACGTGGGTTGGCCTTTTTTTTTTGGGGGGGGGGGGGGGTATTTTGAGAGAGCGAAAGAAAAAAAAAGGGGGGGGGGGGCAGGTCTTAACAAAGAGCCACACCCGGGGTGTTTCCAGCCCTTATCTCCGCGGATTGGATCCTATTTACACGGTGGTTAGATTTGAATTTTGGCGTTTTAAGGTCCTGTAGTTCGTAGATTAGTTGGCTGTCGGCTAGCCGGTCGCGAGTTTTAGCGGCTAGGGAGGCGAGGCGATCCTTTATGTTTGGAATTTCGGCTCTGTCGTGGAGTATTTTGATGGGTGTATCCCAGGGAACACGAAGGGCTACCCTGAGCGCGTGGTTATGGACCTTTTGGAGTTTCTCCATATTGGTTTGATGTAAGTCGGTTAGGATTATTGGCCTGTACTCGAGTACTGGGCGTACGAAGGCTTTGTATAGTTTAAGTAGCATTATCTGGTTGGCCCCCCAGGATGTGCCTCGTAGCATTTTAGCAGGTTAATACGTCTTGTCGCTTTGGTGGCAATGTCGTTGGTGTGTTTGTTAAAGGATAGGTTTTGATCAATGGTTATGCCAAGGAATTTCGCCTCTGAGCATTCGTGGAAGACTTTGTCCAGTAATTTTAGGTCAAAGTCCCGATTGTTTTTCTTACGGGTGAACGTGATTCTTTGAGTTTTGTTGGCGTTCAGCTTGATTCTCCATTTGGCACACCATTGATCTAGGTCATTGAGAGCGCGTTGAATGGGATTTAAACTAGGTTGGCAGTGTTATTAGAGTCACAGAGGCCCTTATCGTCCACAAATTGTGAGATTTGAACGCGATTTTCGGTGATTTTGAGGTCACTGACGTAGATGATATATAGGAGGGGCTGGGAACGGATCCTTGGGGGTGCCTGCTTCCAGGGGGACGCTGTCGGACATTTCGTTGTTTACTCTGATTTTTATTTCGCGATCGTTAAGGAAGGAAGAGAGTAATCTAAGCAGTTTCATGGGATGTTTCATTTTAGAAAGTTTGAGGCGCATTCCGTTATGCCAAACGGAATCGAACGCTTTTTCGACGTCTAATAGGACTGCTGAGCCTATTTGCTGGTTATTGATCGCGTTTTTCATTAGATTGACTAGGCGGTATACATGCTCAACGCCTTCTTTACGGTTTCTATAGGCTCTTTGCCATCTGTTGAAAAAGTCGGATTCTTCGAGGTGCCCCACTCAGTCGATTGGTGAGGATTCTTTCGAATACCTTACCAATGCAACTGAGAAGGCTGATTGGGCGGTAGCTGGCCGAATCAGAAAAGTCTTTGTCTGGTTTCGGTATCACAACATCAATGGCTGTTTTCCAACATTTTGGAAAGTAGCTTTTGGTGATGCATGCATTGAATAGGTTGCTGAGTTTGTCAATTAGGGAATTTGGGCTCTGTTTCAGAATTTTGTAACTGACTTCATCCTCGCCGGGAGATGAAGAATTTTTGCATTTTTTAATGATATTGATGATTATATCATTAGTGATGGGGGTGACGAGATCGTCGTCATCCCCTTCGTCTGGGTCGGTATCAAGTTTAGGGTCACGGTAGATATCCGGATGTTCGTTGATGAAGTCATCAATGGCGTTTATGATGGCGTCATCGTTGTCAGGGCCTTGATAGGGGCGATGGGTTTTTTATAAGATTGGCGAAAGTGTCAGCTGTCTGCCGAGTACTTCCAAGTACTTTTATATTATTTTATTGCAATTTACTATAGACTCTAATGACCCTTTTACACTTTACCTATCATAAAAGCTGCCACAGTAAGCTGAGTTTCGCAACATTATTTTTATATCGAACTTTTCAAACAACATCTTTGCAAACAGTAAAAATAACAATAATCACTTTTCAAGCGTACTTTTTCAAACAGTATAAAACAGTAAACACAACACTTCATACGAACGAGTACAATGCGCTTTTAGTTTAGTTCTTGTAATTACACAGAAAAACCAATAATTTTACTAACAACAAATAATTATTCAAACATTTATTAAGCTATAAATCAATTTATATTTTCAAAGGCTAACAATTAGGTATTAATTGGAGGTATACATGTCCATATAGAGTTTCAACTGTGAATTGATAAAGGAAACCCTCAATATAGACAAGAGTTACTTCCTTGTATAAAAATAAATGTGATTGCCTATAAGAAATTCATAGGATATTGCTGGGTTGGCAAATAGGTACATTTTGTCAGTTTTTTTATTAAAAGAAAAAACTTAGGCGAAGTGTCTTTTTTCCTAGTTTGATGTACTGGCGAACCGTCTTTTTCGACGTTTTAGGATAATCGAGCATGGGGTTTTCGCCCCCTGAAAACATCATGTAAGTCGCTTTATTTTACGATGCCCTGAAGTCACTTTATTTTACTTTATATATAACTGCCTATTTTATTGCATCGAAGTATGGGGAGATGCGACCTCCATCAAAAAAACATAAGTTATGACCCCTCTTTGGAACGAGCTCGTCATAACCTATGCTTTTGAGACAAAAAATGAAAAAAAAATTAGTGTCGTCTGCTTTTCATGTCAGGTAAAGTGTTAAAACTCCAATAAAACAAACAAACATAAACACATGGCCCTGTTGGAAAAATACAATCGTCATTGCAAAAATATATATTTCGTTTTTTTATCTTAATTTATTCTGTCTATACCAGGAAAATGGTGTTGCGGATACTCCTTACTATGTCGAACTGTTTGCAATACAATAATTTAAATGTTGTGTGTAGTGTGATAGTGTGAAGTATATCTTTAAAAAATAGAAGTCCTTTCAAACGAGGTTCTACACTTAGAGTTTCCTTTCATCATCTGAAAAGATCTGCTGAATACCACAACCACGCATTTTTCAAACTTCATGCTGCTTACAAAAATGGAATTATTAAATTATTTATTTGTTCGATAGCTTTATCTTGCTGCCTTGTTGGAGCTCTCCATTCTTTTGTGACATACTAGGAAAAATATTAGACTCGTGTGGAGAAACATCACATCAATGCTATACAACATTATACAATACAGGGGAAAAAGTATATCAATGCTTTATAATGTAAAACTATTTGCAGTCCATATCGTCCATACGATATGGACTGCAAATAGTTTTAGATTGAATTAGATGGAATCATTTTATTTTTTTTTCAAAAAACACCCTTTTGCTCACGATATGAACAGCTAGCATTGTATTTTTTATTAGGTTATTTTCACTCTAGAATAAATTTCAGCCCTAAAAGTCATAATTACGACTTTTAACTAACTTTATGATCTTAAACCAGGAGGCCAAACATGCAGTTAAAATGGCGCCTACTAAACAGTACTCAAGCTACATTAATTAAATAATTAATTAATGGACCGATTAATTAACTTAATAAGCAAACTAAATAAATGACTTAATAAATAAGTTAACTTAATCAATTAATTAATTAATTAATTAAATTAATTAATTGCACATTTGACAGCCGGGATCACCTCCTGTCGGGTGGCCTTACAGGTGGAGGAAACCGGAGTACCCAGAGAGAACCACAGAGACGCGGCGAGTAACTGTCAGACTACCCAACTCCGCACAAGAAGTGTAAGCATTGTCTGAAGGCAAGTGCACTATCGATGTGCAGCACTGCTTAGTACCGAGCGCAACCGTGCCCCGCCCCGCCCCTCCCCCAAGTGGGCAATCGGGATTAAGCGTTTTGCCCAGGGACACAACAGAGTTACAGCTGATCGGGATCAAAACGCGAACCTTTCAGTTTAAAAGCAAACTTTGGCTTCCTATAATAGCAGCCAAGACTGTACTAGAAACCACAGGCAAACCTTCAAACTTTCTGATAATGGCGTGATGCGATTTCCGAAAAGGGTTTCCAGGTCTATAAGAGTTAAATTCTGTGACGTTTCATTTTTGACTTCCGTGCATTCAGTATACATTAAAGGCAAAATAAACAAATAATTGTTTTATAATTCTCTTTTAAAAGACACCAATACTATGGAAGAAACTATTCAAGGCTTGTTTGGGCGTTTTGTCGCCAGCTTAACGGTCTCTGTTATTTATACAAAAACAAGATTTTAGAATGCGTTGGGCGCCACCACTGAACCGTCATCTTTGATTAGCAGCCCAGCAACCATTAGCGGTCCGAGGCGATCGCTTCGGGCCGCTAATGGATGTGGGACTGCTAATCACAGATGGAGGCCCAGTAATGAAGCCAAAAAACGCCCGAGAAAACCATGTTATTATTACGATCAAAACTTGTAAATTATAAGAACGATTTTGACCCTTTTGGATTTATATTATTTCGTGAAAAGAATCATTGTGCAATTTAAGGCAGAACACTTTATATTTATCTTGGTCAACAATAATGAAAGATACGGCAGCGTAGAACCGCCACACCATAGTATATTTCCAGGGATTCCTAATCTGTTTAAACAGATTACTAATCTGTAAATACAGATTAATTAATCTATAAAAAACAGATTAGTAATCTGTTTAAACATATTAGTAATCTGTATTTACAAATTAGTAGTAATCTGTATTTACAAATTAGTAATCTGTTTAAACAGATTAGTAATCTGTAAAAATAGATTAGTTAATCTGTAAAAACAGATTAGAAATCTGTAAAAACAGTTTTTACAGATTAGTAATCCGTATTTACAGAATACTAATCTGTTTTTACAGATTAACTTATCTGTTTTTTGCAGATTACTAATCTGTTTAAACAGATTACTAATCTCTTTTACAGATTAACTAAGTAATCTGTAAATACAGATTAGTTAATCTGCAAAAAATAGATTAGTAGTCTGTAAATACAGATTAGTTAATCTGTTTAAACAGATTACTAATCTGTAAATACAGATTAGGTCATCTGTAAAAACAGATTAGTAATCTGTTTAAACAGATTAGTAATCTGTAAATACAGATTAGTAATCTGTTTAAACAAATTAGTAGTCTGTAAATACAGATTAGTTAATCTGTTTAAACAGATTGAAAGGTACTCGTTTGGTAAATGTAAACAGATTTTCAGGAAGACGAAATGACGTCAAGCGCAGAACATTAGCGCGCGTTAGCCGGTCCTGATGACTAAAATAGCCATTAGCGACCGGCTACGCTTTACTCTCTTTTTCTTTTTACTCAAGTTTATTATGCTCCCTTCCAGGCTGTGTAAAGTTGTATTAAAGTGAAGGTAGCACACAAGGAATTGATTATTTATTTATTTATATTTATTTATTTATTTGTGTTTAAGGTCAACTAAATGAATTGATAATTGATAATAATTATTATTAGCTAAGTCGGCTGTAACATAAAATATTACACCTCTGTTATTTCTTTTCTCTCTTTGTCTCTTATAATTTTCACAGTCTGTATTTCAATATATGGGAGCGCGGTGGCTCAGTGGTAGACTGTTGGACTTCTGTACTAGAGGTTCCGAGTTCGATCCCCGTCCGGGTGGACCCGCGTTGTGTCCTTGGGCAAGGCACTTCATCCCGGTTGCCTACACGAGGGCACGGTGGCGCTGTGTACTAAGGCGTACTGCGCGTTGATGGTGCACATGTCTTCAACCACTGTAACCCTACTTGAGCGGAGCTTGAACAGAGTTAGAATGTTGAGGAGCTGATGGTTGCTCGTCGATGCTCGATGGTTCTCTCCGGGTACGCCGGTGTGACAGGAATGGAAGTCCGTAGGAAAATTAGTCCCTCTGGACTATTATTCCGCGGAATTATAGTCCTAGGTCTAACATTTCTAGGAATAGTAGTCCGCCGGACTACTATTCCTAGAAATGTTAGACCTAGGACTATAATTCCGCGGAATAATAGTCCAGAGGGACTAACGTTCCTACGGACTTCCATTCCTTTTACACCGGCTTCCTCCACTCGTAAAACTGTCACGGCAACGATTAGCCATTGTGCGTAAGTATGTGACCTTAAACACTAATAAAATAAATAAATAAATTTCAATATATGATCCGCTGTCACGTGACAATGCACTTTATAAAATACCAATTACACCAGAAGTGTTCTTGACGGCCGAATGTTAAATGATTATGTCACCCCAAATTTCAACCAAAAATCGCAGTGTCGAAACACACCAATGAAACACTTCGGATGTTGATGTTGCATGCTTGTTGAATCTCTGTAATTTGATTAACACATCAATGATAAAGAAAGAGTCAAAAAAGTAATTTTAAAGTGAAAAAATGACTTTTAATTCTCTAATTTTAAAAGCAGGCTATTATTTTATTATCAGTTCTGGTACGAATACAGTAGCAGACTTCCAGGAACCATTGGTGCCTGCTGTCAACTCTATGGGTTGCTTTCATATATTTTCCGTATCCTATTCATCCCCACCTTCATTTTGATGTATAATTTGTGTATATTTAATTTGAATTTATGAAATAACAGCGGTGATAATTTCAAAATAAACAAATTTCCCTTACTTATATAGCACCTTAAATTGAACTTCAGTTGTAAGTTCTAAATCAATTAACTGTGGAAAACAACAAAAAAACGAAGGTTAACCAACTTTGTGTGAGTGGTACAGAGTAATAGACGGAAACAACATTCAATCTCCGTTGGATAATTATATTGTTATTTGTTATCTCATGTTTGGAAGAAAAAACTCCTTTCCATTACGGGACAGCAAGTGGTAATCAGTTCCGCTGCACTTATGCATGCTTTTTTATTGTTTGGCCAAATTGATCAGGATCAATTACTTTCTACATGTGTATTGATTAACTGTCTTGTGATTTTAAGGATGTCCTGTAGCTTTTGTAAAATTTTACCAGCATGTAAGTAATTACTATTTTCTTTCCCAATTTTAAAATCCATTTCTGGCATTTTTTAATACTTTTTTCAGTAAAGTGTATTAGATAGATACATTATTATAATTCTGTTTGATGTGTTTTCAGGATTTTATAATCGGATATTACTGTTGCCTGTTTGCAAGAATTCCAATTTAAGGTGCTATAAAAATAAGGGAAATTTGTTTACTTTGAAATTCCCACCTCAGATATTCCATAGCTTCTAATTAAATATATGTTACAGTCAATGTCTAAAATCAGGCAATGTGTACAATGACTGAAATAACCAGTCATTGTGTACATTGCCTAACAAGCCCAGTCATTGTATACAATGACTGAAATTTCTAGGCATTGTACACAATGCCTGGTTAATTGGCCCAATTATTGTACAGATTGACTGATTGATTAACTGGCTTCTTATAAAAACAGATTTTTGACTGGCTTCTTATAACAAGGTTATGTTTATAATTGAGATCACACAAGTACCATTCAGTGATAACATATTGGCTTCTTTTATTGAGTAGTGTTTATTTGTGGCTTCACAAACTGAATGTTTATAATTGAGATCACACACTGGGCTTTCTATAAAATGCAAAGCATTTCTTACTACTCTTCACTCTTTTTTTTTTTTTTTTTTTTTTTTTTTTTTTTTTGTGGGGGGGGGGGGGGGTGGAGGTCATTTGGAATTCCCGAAGGATAACCAGATACCTCAAAATCTCATACGGCATCCTATCTCCCAGAAGGCTTGATGGATGACTCCCGGTTTTTTTCAAACTAAACTGTTGGAGCTTTCTCCATTCCTTTTTTGTAACCGCTATGGTCATATACCGGGGCCGCTACCAAACCGGCGTTGCTGTTTGGTTTTCTTTTTTCTTTTTCCCTTAAAATTGCCATCGCACAACTTTATATTCTGGCTCGCCACCATGGTGGGACTCAAACCTCTACCATCGCCAAGCTGGAACCGAATAGAGCCCATTCTCCAATAGTCTTAATGGCGTTGTGGGTTTGGTCTTTGGCAATCTATCACTCCAATGCAAACTGCCAGGAATTCTAACCGCGTGCATACCCCTTCAGACCCCATTCGAGGCAATAGGAAGGCTAGGCCTGTGTGATCCAAGATCCAAGGGAATAAAATAAGGCTAACCGGGTCGCAAGGGATTTGTAAATCCCACATCGTCCCTGCGCGCCTTCGGCGCGCTAAAACCTTTCATTCATTCATACTCTTCACTCTCTATCGAGTTACCATCATGGAATCTACATTTTGTGAACAGCTCCTGAGCAGGAGGCAGTCTGATGCCAAGTCGGTTTTATTGACCAAACAAGAGTATTTTGATTTGATAGAGGAAGTCAAGGTTGCATCAGTAGCTGAAAAGAAGACATTCCGGCAGTATTATGCGCTTGGACGGTATGAGATCTTGCAGTGTGGCGACATTGAGAAATTAATCAAAAAGAGAAAATCAGAATCCGACACTACCTATTTCACACACATTGATGAGATGTTTGATATAATAAAACGTGCCCACATCTCTACCGGGCATGGTGGAAGAGACAAAATGGTGAAAGCATTAGTGAAGTATGCAAATGTAACACGCGAGTCTATTGAGTTGTTCAAATCCCTTTGTCTGGAGTGTCAAAAGAAGAGAAAACGAGTAACCACGAAAGGTGTTGTAGTGAAACCGATTGTGTCGAAAGATTACTTGACTCGTGGACAGGTGGATCTCGTGGACATGCAGTCTATGGCCAGTGGATCAAATAAGTGGATCATGGTTTACCAAGACCACTTTACTAAATTCTGTGTTCTTCGCCCGCTCAACTCAAAGCGTGCATGTGAGGTTGCTTATCAACTCATGGACATCTTCCTGTTGCTTGGTGCACCCACCATATTACAAAGTGATAATGGATCTGAGTTCACTGCATCTGTGATAAATGAACTGAAGCTCATGTGGTCTGACTTGGTAATGGTGCATGGTAAACCAAGACACCCTCAGAGTCAGGGGTCAGTTGAACGATTGAATTGTGATGTGAAAGACATGCTCATAGCTTGGTTAGGAGATAATAAGACCACAGAGTGGCCTGTAGGACTGAAGTTCGTACAATTTCAAAAGAACAATAGCTATCACTCAACAATCAAGATGTCACCTTTCAAGGCTTTGTTTGGCTCTGATCCTAAAGTTGGACTGCGTTCTCTGCCACTTCCGAATGAAATCTTGGAACGACTTGTGTCAGAAGATGATCTTCTCCAGGCACTTTCTGCAGAGACAACAACAGCACCAGACACACCTGAAACTGAGCATGTAGAGGCTATATCAGTAGCAGCAGACTCGCCAAATACATCGTCATCAGAGACTCCAGCCACACCCGAGACACTATCAGTATCAGACAACTTGCCTGAAACTGAGCAGCTAGAGGCACAACATGCCAATATCATATCATGTCGGAAGAGAGCTGCTGATGGTATCATAACACAGGCTGAAAGAATGATGAAGCGCAGTCGCGTTATCAATGTTGCTGCTAGCCCTGGAGACAATGTGAGTGTTCCAATCCCCATGGTTGACCGAGGAAAAGGTGACCCACGCAATATTATGGGTGTGATTCTTGATAGAAATGAAAGTGACATGTACAAGATTGGCGTGAAGGCTGGTGTTCTAAAAGGGCGATATGCAAGGAGTCAATTTGATCTTTGCCCACAAAAACTTTATAGCATGAATGACATTTCAACAGAGACAGAAATTGGACTGAGACAAGCGGTTCAGAAAGAATCTAAATGTGGTGGGCAAGGTTACACAAAGTGTAACTGTTCAAAAAGTGGCAAGCAGTGTGCCACAAACAAGTGTAAATGCTTCAAGTCAGGGGTGCTGTGTAACAGCAGGTGCCACAACAGTGTCAACTGCCAAAACAAAAATTGTTGATTATTGCTATAAACCTGTTTTTTCATACTTTACATATTTCCATATTTACTACCATGTTTTAAATCTAATGGAAGGTATTTTCTTTTGTGTGTAATACCTTATGGCTGGTAACTGAAATGTTTAACGTTTTAATCCTATACCCAAGGTTAGTAGCAGATGAGAGTCGTAAAGAAATTTCTCGTATAACACAAATTTTCATTTGTTACTTCCAAAACATAGGCTGTGACTCCTCTTTGGAACGAGCGCGTTACGCTCGTTCCAATGAGGAGTCACAGCCTATGTTTTGGAGGGGGCTCTGAAAGGATACTGTGTCATCAGGTATATCCGGGTGTGTATGTGTGTGTTTTATCACAATCCAAACTTGGACCCAAATTACGTAATATAATGTTTGTATTTGGGTTTGGTTTTAAATTCGGTAGTATATAATTTGGGAGTTTTAAATCTAATGGAACTTCATCTCCTTGCATCATGATACGAAATAAAGTCAATTTATCATTAATGTTGTTCATGGTTTTTTTATAAAAATTCATGTGAGTCCTGTTAATCAATCAGTCAATCTGTACAATAATTGGGCCAATTAACCAGGCATTGTGTACAATGCCTAGAAATTTCAGTCATTGTATACAATGACTGGGCTTGTTAGGCAATGTACACAATGACTGGTTATTTCAGTCATTGTACACATTGCCTGATTTTAGACATTGACTGTAACATATACACAAATTATACATCAAAATGAAGGTTGTGATGTACAGAACACGAACAATATATGCAGTCAACGCACAGAGTTGACAACAGGCACCAATGGTTCCTGGAAGTCTGCTACCGTATGCGTATCAGTACTGATAAAAAAAAAAAAAATTTCAACTGTGCTTCAGATATCCAAGAACAAAGCAAGGAAATCAAAATTCTTCAAAACGCAGCAACATAGCTGCGTGAGGGGAACATTCCAAAACTCTCGGCGTTTTTTTTTTTGTTTTTTTGTTTTTGGTTTGTTTACATTTCGGTCAAAGGTTATTGGAGGCGAAAAGCATCGATCAACAATGCCATCTAAAATCAAATAATGAGACAGGTCGCCTTTACACCACACACTATTATTACATGGAGACTGTATAGCTGCCATATTATTTGCAAGGTATCATTACACCTGTTTGAATTTCTTAGAATTACGCCATTGTTTTTTCAATTTTCGATGAAAATTCGTGGTATCGCGTTCTATGCGCATGTTTGTCGGCCATGTAACCCATCTTCAATAAAAATGCAAATGGTGTTGTCTTTCCCCAAATGTAGTCCTGTCGCTGCATCGTAAAATGTTTTGAATGCCTACCTCTGTTCATGGATATCTGAAGCACAATTGGCCACAAGTTGTTCTCCTGAAATATTATTTTGTAATCAGTTCTGATACGAATACGGTAACATACTTCCCGGAACCATTGGTATTTGCTGTCATGTCTTTGAGTTAACAGCATATGTTTACGTGTTCTATACATCACAACCTTCATTTTTGTGAAAAGTTTATGTATATTTAATTTGAATTTGAGGAATTTTACAGGTAGAAATTTCAAACTAAACAAATTTCTTTTACTTATACAGCACCTTAAAAATCAAATTTCTTGTTGAAAACTATAAATTTAATGACACATTTTCAGCAAATATAATCTCATTGTCTGAGTTTAATTTAATCGCAATTACTTAAATTGGCTTTCAATTGTCCGTTCGTTTTTAGACAGATTTGGGGTAACATAGTCCATAAGGTGCTATATAAGTAAGGGAACTTTGTTTACTTTTGAAATTCCAACCTCTGATATTACATAACAACACTTTCAACAGCCAGGCAGGGCTCAAAATAAGCGGTGTCGCGTCGCTTTTTGCTATGCAAAACTTGCAAAGCTACACAATGTTCAATTATATATAGCATTTTGCGATACAAGATAATCAACTGCAGCCTATTAGGCTGCAGTTGCTTATCTTGTATCGCAAAATGTAAATGAAAATTTGCAAACAAATTTGAAAACTAGTTCACTGATGCTTTACTTCTGATTGTGAAACGTTCCAGGCATAACTCAGACTAACTCCCCATCAAGCATCATTAGCAACTTCATATGTAAGATGAATTCTATTGGTTTAAATTCTTCCTGTTTTTACAACATTTTGCATAAAATGTACATTAAGCCCATCAAATTAAAAATCCCAACTTCCATTTTGAGAACTCTGTTGAACAACCAAGACGCTATTTGAAAATATCCAAGTCCATGCAATCCTTCAAGGCAGTTTAGTTGAAAAAAACATAGTAAATGTTTCATGTGTTGCAGATCATTTGGAAATGCCCAGAAATGAATGGAAACTATCCGATCTACTTAGAAGAATTCAATACAAAACAGCATAACATAACTCTGGTATACAAAAATAGCAATGTAATTTTTACAAAATGCTATTCATTTTTGGGAAATTTGTAGCATTTTGCTACGTAAAGAAAAAAAGTTATTTTGAGCACTGCAGCCAGGGTCACCTCGTGTCGGACAACTTACGGGTGGAGGAAGCCGGAGTACCCGAAGAGAACCAACGAACAATGGCAAGCAACTGTTAGGCTCCCCAACATACTATCTCCACACAAGCAGGGTTAGCATTGGCTGAAGACAAGTGCACCATCGACGTGCAGTTCGCCTTAGTACACAACGCCACCGTGCCCCCACGTGAAAGTTGGGTTAAACATCAATCCAAATTAACTGGGTCGAGTGAATATGAAGCCAACTGGGTTCATATTCACTCGAACGAGTTGATTTTGGTTGATTTTTAACCCAACTGATTTGGAGTGTAACCTGTTCGCGACACATAACCTTAAGGTTCTATGTAACTAAGTGCAATTTGTTTACTTTGAAATTCCCACCTCATATATTACATAAATTCAAATGATAAATGCACAAAATATTACACATCAAAATAAAGGTTGTGATATGTAGAAGACGGACAATTTATGCAGAGTTGACATCGGGCACCAGCAGTTCCTGGAAGTCCTCTACCGCACATGAAGCACATTTGGACACGAGTTGTTCTCCTGAAATATTATTATGTTATCAATTACGGTAAAAATACGATAGCAGACTTCCTGGAACCACTGGTGCAAGCTGTCTAGTCTGTTGGTTGATCGCATATATGTTTCCTGTTCTATAAATTCACAACGTTAATTTTTATGTATAATTTGTGTATATTTAATTTGAATTTATGGAGAAGAAGTGGTGGGAATTCAAAGTAAACAAATTTCCCTTACTTATCTTATATAGCACCATAAGGTTATGTGTCTCGAGAAGGTTACACTCCAAATCAGTTGGATTAAAAATCAGGGGAACGCGGTGGCTCAGTTGGTAGAGACACGTCCCTAAGCTGTAGTACAGAAGGCGAAGAAATGATGATGATGATTATTATTATTATTATTATTATTATTATTATTATTATTATTATTATTATTATTATTATTATTTTAACACATCCTAATCAGATCAGCGCCCAAGGGGCATTTGGCTTTGTATATTAATTGATTCAAATCGAGAGAGATACAGAACGCAAAAGGGACATCAACAGCTTTTCTTTCTTTCTTCCTTTTTTCTGTATTTGTTTACTGCTACATATTCATATTTATTTATACACATACGCACATATATATAAACCCATTCAAATAGTTTATTTTACATTTATGAATTTCAAAAAACTTGTTTGTTTCGCCATTGTAACATTTTCTGTATTCATGTTATGGGAGCGGAGGTTTCTACTAAGTGGAAAGCACTTGTCCTCCTATCCCTTTTTGCTCAATAGTTATGGCAAATAAAATATGTTTAAAGTAGTTGGTAGAGGTGCAGACTGCAAGCCGAGAGATCCTCGGTTCAAATCCCACCTGCGGCAACCGCGTTGTGTCCTTGGGCAAGACACTTCATCTCCAATGCCCGCGTGGGGGTACGATGACGCCGCGTACTAAGGCGTACTGCACGTCGATGGTACGCATGTCTTCAACCAATCTAACCCTGCCTGTGCTGCAGTGCGGGAGTTACGATGTTGGGGAGCTGGCAGCTGCTCGTCGTTGCTCGGTGGTTCTCTCCGGGTACTCCGGCTTCCTCCACCCGTAAAACTGTCACGGTCATGATTAGCCATTGTGTATAAATATGTGACCTTAAACATCAATAAATAAATTAAAAATCAACCCAAATCACTGGATCTAGTGAATATGAACCCAGCTGGGTTCATATTCACTCAGCTCAGTTAATTTGTGCTGCTTTAACCCAACTGAGTTTAGAATCTCGTGAAACCATTCAATAAAAATAGGAGTGTCCATGCTTTTGTGTGCCACAATCAGCTAATTTAATGTTTTAGGACAAATTTAACTTACTCAAAGGATTTTTTTCACCAGATATTTTTAACTAGAGGTGTCTGCCCTAATGGTACTAAGAAGTTAAAAAATACCCCCGCATTACACGTAAAGTAGTTCGCAAAAATACTCTAAGTCGAATAAGGGCAATAACTCTTCCAAAATAAGTCCGGCTTATCTTAAAAACATATGGACAAAGTTCCCACGCCCGTTTACTCTGTGCTAAGTTTTTTTTTTAAAAAACATGACCGAAAAAAGTCTGACAAAATGATGGAGTTTGCGAAAAGGCTTGAAGTCGAGAAAGGTCAATAAATATGACAAAATAAGTCCGACGAATCTCAAAACCCAAGGTGCACAGGTCGACAAGCTCGGACAATTGAAGGTTGCAAAATATAATCCTTGCAACCTATGTTGAGTGAATATGAAGCCAGTTGGCTTCATATTCACTCAACGAAGGTTGCAAAATATACTCCAAGTCGAAAAAGGGCAATCACTTAGCAAAACTGAGTTCGACCAATCTCAAAATATTATACCTTAGTTGTTTGATTTCCCTCTTTGTCTATTGTAATTTACGCGGTCTATATTGTATTGTATGGCCTACAGTCACGTGACAATGGATCGAACGTTATATTATACCAAGTACATCAGAAGTGTTCTTGACGACCAAACGTTTGAGCTTATTTGTTGCGAAAAGGTTACACACTAAAATCATTTGGGTTCAAAATCAACCTAAATCAACTCTATCGAATAAACATGAACCCAGATGATTTTTAACCCAACTGATTTGAGAGTCAAGAGAAACCCTGTAAGAAAAATAGGAGTGTCAATGCTTTCGTGTGCCGTACACAGCTAATTTATCATTTTGGGACAAATTTAACATGCCCAGTGGATGTTTTCTTCACCAGCTTGTTGATAGGTACATTACCTAGATATGTCTATTCCAATGTGACTAAGAAATTAAAAATGCCACCGCATTCCACATAAAATAGTTCGCAAAAGTACTCAAAGGCAATAACTCTGCCAAAATAAGTCTGACCGATCTTAAAAGCACAGGGACAACGGTTCCCATGCCGTTTCCTCTGTGCTAAGTTTTTAAAAAATGACCGAATTTACACCGACAAAATGATGAAGGTTGCGAAAAAGCTCTTAGTCGAAAATGAGCAATAACTTTCACAAAGTAAGACCGACCAATCTTAAAACAGCTTGACAAGCTCGGACACATGAAGGTTACAAAAATACTCGAAGTCGAAAACGGGCAAAAAATTAGCAAAACTGAGTTCGACGAACCTCAAAATCGCAGGTATACAGATTTCCATACTTATTACTTTCTCCGACAAAGTTCAGACAAAGTTGTGTCAGTGGATGACAAATTCTAATTCAAAAGGACAATAACTCTGCAATAACACGGCCGATCGATCATGCAGACGTACAGGTTCCAACGGTGGATAACATGTCTGTCAAGTTAAAGAAAAATGACTGAAAAATGAAGAAATACAAGCTCGGGCAAAGTTGCATGGCTGACAGTTCTCGCCATTTGAAGCGATTTACGGAAACGTTAGCTCCCTTCACGTTCTTAAAGTTGACAGAAAATTTAACACTAAGAGTATGTGAATTTTATATAAAAGTTAACATTTTGAAATGGTAGCGAATCTGTATGGTCGATGCGCGAATAATTTCGCAAACTTCTGGAGTTTTCACTGTGGAGTAGTATAAAAATACAGTAGCTGGCTTTTTACAATATTTGTCCCCCAATCAATTTAAAGTTCTGTCTATTCTTCGTTGAAACCAATTTAAAACAAGAAAACGGCGTTTTCGCCATCTTTTGATGTTTTGTAACTTCATTATATCAGAAGTTTGCGCATCGTGACATTAATACAGACACCGTCCTTTCCATTAACCCTGGTGGCATCTTCCATGCCAGTTCAATGGCAGCAATTGGAAGAGTCCATATTCATTATTTGGGGTACACTAATTAATATTTTCAACGTGCAGCCTTGGGGCTGCACGTTGAACATATTAATTGGTGTACCTCACACACGTACTTAGCACCCATTCTACTCAATGGAATTATGACGTATCATATTCCGAAATTTTTTTCTGAATGCATCCAGTGAAACCTTTCGTTGGCTACTACATCTCCAGACAAGTGCTAGGAACTCAACGTCTATGCAACTAATTTTCCAACATCACCACCCTCCCCCACCACACCTACCACTCACAAATTTTCCTCTACCTTCCCTTTTTAAAATAAATATAAAAATATGGATAAAATATAGTAATAAACTAGAAATGTATTTACTATATATTGTATTCAAATTGTATACATTTTGTACATTGCTTTAATAATAATTTAATAATAATTTATTTATATAGCGCTTTTCCCAGCGAAACGCTGCTCAAAAGCGCTGAAAACATAGGTGACGGTAACAATGGTATAATCAGCGGTCGAAGGCTGCTTGAAAGAGATGGGTTTTCAGAGCTTTCTTGAAGTGATCTGCATTTAGGGTTTTTCTAAGGTTCTGAGGGAGGGCGTTCCAGAGTGAGGGAGCTGCGAAAGTGAACGATCTCTTTCCTGCCGTTGATCGAATTCGCGGTACGACAAGGAGACTCTCAGAAGCTGATCTGAGATTCCTCGACGGTGTGTGTACTTTGATGACTTGCTTAAGGTAGATTGGTGCTTTGTCGCTATGTAAGATGTTGTGTGTCACCGCCAATACCTTATACTTAATGCGAGACTCAACTGGCAGCCAATGCAGAGATTTCAGGATTGATGTAATGTGGTCATATTTTTTCGCACCGGTAATGATATTAGCTGCTGTTTTGAATACGTTGAAGAAGGTAGTACCTACATTGATTTCAGAGGAAGGCCGAAATAGAGAGAGTTGCAATAGTCCAAACGGGACAGGACCAAAGACTGAAAAAGTTTTCAGAGTGTTTTGGTCAAGTTGCTTTATAATGTGAATAAAAAAAAAATATAAAAAAAAATAAACGGTCAGAAAAATGGCCTCTCGTGTTCAAAGGGAAAACGTATTCGTTAAATTTTGAGCCAAAGTATACAGCTATTTCATGTTGGCAGGAGTAATACTGATTTATTTATTTATTTATTTATATATGTATTTAGTGGGGTTTAACACTTTCGACAGCCAGGTTCACCTCGTGTCGGGGGGTTTTACGGATGGAGAAAGCCGGAGTACCCGGTGAAAACCACCGCGCAACGGCGAGCAACTGTCAGCTCCTCAACATACCAATTCCACACAAGCAGGGTTAGCAGTGGCTGAAGACAGGTGCACCATCGACGTGCAGTACGTCTTAGTACATAACGCCACCGTGCCCCCACGTGGGAAATTGGGGTGAAGTGTCTTGCCCATGGAAACAAGGAGGTTGCTTCATGTGGAATTCGAACCGAGGACCTGTTGACTTACAGCCTGCACCTCTACCTACCATCGCGCCCCCATTGTAATATTGTTAGTTTTTATTAATGGCGGATAAATTGTTAAGTACGTAGTTACTTCTAATTAGCTTGCCATAAAATGTCATGTTTTCTTATTTTAATAAAAGAAAAGAATAGAGAGCTCCGAGAGTTGTCTGTTGTATTAGTTTATTAAAAGTAACAAAAGAAAACTTTGTTTTATGTTGGCATAGGACATGGGTGTTTTCTCAACGATTACTTGCTTCTGACTGATTACTAGCGCGTCCGATAATTTCAAGGGAGATAAATGTATCGAAAGTCTAAGATGTAGTGATCTGAATGGTCACAAATATGAACGGTTCTTGGTGAATGATCCAAAATGTATATGCGAATATCCCTATGAAGATTCAAAGTAGTAAATCCTATTTTGTCCCTACTACAGTACACAGCGGCATACACTGTTCAATAGTATCTGGTACATAATACCAGATACTATTGAACAGTGTATAGTATCTGGTATTATGTACCAGATACTATTGAACAGTGTTGTTTTTTCCGAATCTAAATATGACACCAACCATAACGCTTTTGAAGGGCATTGACAGAATGCCTGACACAGAGAATTCGTCGCCTGAGTGCTAGAATGTTCTATGTCCCCTGTGGGACATAGAACATTCTAGCACTCAGCCGACGAATTGTAAGATATTTAAAGCTGTTCAAAGTTTTATTGAGGAAACAGGTAGATTTTCTTGAGAATGCATCTAACGTGAAGACCAATAGACTCTCATATCTTTGAAATAACACATGGTGTGTATATTGCCAATTTTTGGCCTTAGGGTTGGAATTGTCAGTCTACACGCCATGAAGATCAAAAATCACATTTCTTACCAGGGTGCATTTGTATTGCACTTTTGGATAAGTAACATTCTAACCCTTCCAAGACCATTACTTCTCTTGCACGTGGGACCACCTGACGCATTAAGAACGTAAATACTCGTAAACATTTTTTTATTATACACTAAAAGATAGATTATATAAGAAATTTCGGAAAAAATAGAAATCGTATCCCCCCACTGTGAAGATATAGAAATTTTCACTTTCTCGATATCAATCAAAATGGCGGCTTTCAAAGCATCACTTCAATGTGAATACGAGTCAAATTATCACTGGAAATGATCAATTTGTTCTAAACATGTATAACGAAAAGTAAATCTAGTGTTTGTGAATGGATACCGATCTTTTCCAGCAATAATTAAACACGTATTCACCTTGAATTGATGCATAAAGCCGGTGGCCCAAACATGGCCTGAAAGTCCGTAATATACGTTTTCGTTTGGTACGTCCTTTTAAAGGACGTACCAAACCAAAAACTTATATTACAGACTTTCAGGCCATGTTCGGACTAGAAACCTGCCAGCTGAATCAGATCGCAAGACGCTATTTGTTTCAAGTATCGATCAAATCACTTCAGCGTATCAACGACTCAATGCGCTGTTTACTTTCATGCGTCAATTCATGGTTGAAACGAGTGAAATTATCAGATTCTTATAAAAAACATATAATAAAAAGAAAATCTTGTGTTTTTGAGTGGATACCGAAAATTATCTCACTTGTGACCAAAACAAACGGTTATTTTCGCTCGCGCTGGCGTTCGCGTAAAATAAATACTTGTCTCGGTCACTCATGAGATAATTTTCGGTATCCACTAAAAAAAACCCCAGATATCACATATATATTACATTCGCTAGGCATTTCACTGTGACGCCAATCATGCACTGTATATACTTATGCACCATTGATTGTACAATACAATAAGAATTTATATGTAACGGTGAGGTATTTATATAGGCATTAGCCTGTTTACCGAACCTTTTCAAGCGAATAAAATATTGTTTAAAAAAAAAGAAAGTCTTTTCTCATCACATTGTAATTGACTTTAAAAAAACGACAACAACAGATAGATAGCAGTGCTGTCTGTTGTTTTCGTTTATCAAAACTAACAAAAAAAACTAAGGCGTATTGCACGTCGATGGTGCACTTGTCTTCAGCCAATGCTAACCCTGCTTGTGTGGAGTTGGTATGTTGGGGGGTTGACAGTTGCTCGGTGGTCCTCTCCGGGTACTCCGGTTTCCTCCACCCGTAAAACTGTCACGGTCATGATTAGCCATTGTGCATAAATATGTGACCTTAAACACAAATAAATAGATAAATAATAAACAGTTCTTTCAAACGATGTTCTACCTCAAGCGCTTTCTTGGTGAATCAAGAAATATTTTCAGAATTCCTCTGTTACCTGTTTATCAATCTACACGCTACTTACAAGGATGGAACTATTAAATGATTAATTTCTTCGATAGCTTTCTCTTGTTACACTCTCGTCGGTTTCCAATACTCGGTGGTGTTTGAGAAAAAACTACTGAATTCGTAAAAGCACACATTAGTTCAACAGTTTTTTTTTAGATACGGTGACATTGTATCGTAACAAAAAGACAAAATAAAAGAAGAAAATAGCCTCCACTAACTTGATGCTCAAAATATCACGCTGAATTGACCATTCCAGTGATATCGCGCAGAAAACGAAACTTGAGTGCACTTAAACTGAAGGGAATAGAGAACTGAGTCCTTTTCACAACTAAAACAGTCTTAGAATGTTAGACAAAGATCCTTCCATTCGTTCCTTTTCGCGTACAGATTCACACAAGCAAAAATGAGATTTTTATTGATGAGGAAGAAGATCGGTTTTACACCTTCAGTTTCACACAAGCACACATGAATTTTTAATGGATTGGGGAGAAGATAGGTGTTATTTGTCGGTAGAAGTATTCCATTTCCATTCGCTTCTTTTATTATTTCGGCCTCGATTTTTTATGGCATCTTCAGTGACCTATCAGGGAATTAAAGAAGTTAGGCCACTGTGAAATCGAATGAAGGAACAATTACTGTCTCCAAGTTGCCGCCGGAGAGTGGTATCTTGAGGACAGTAGTTGTTACACTCTTCGCTCTCAGTTGTCTGTTTTTGGATTTGATACGACAACGGTGGAACTGAGCTGGACGTCATATCGACCTAGAGTGCTGAAATGGTTAATACTTTCACTGCCGTGAGCGATTATTGTCACCTATTTTATAATAATTATCTGCACGTTCTTGTGTGCTAAGATCAAACCTATCATATGATTAATTGTGGGAAAGGGCTCAAAGAGCCCTTTCCCACAATTAATCAGATGACAGAGTTTCAAGAATGTTATAAATTTTATTAAACTTCCTCGTATACAAGTATACATGAAGGTACTCCATATATGGATAAAGTGGGCGTTGAACTGAAAGGGTTAAAGTCTCCATAAATAACTAATAACCTTAGCATGTACCATGGCATCTCTCATGGTGTCTCCATATCTCACTCCAATAAGGAAAGAAGATAATCTAGCCTTCATTGAGAGGGTCATAACTGATTTATGCATCCACAGCGAACTTTGGGAGTTTTTTCCTTCAGATCCGTGATACTATAAATGTCCTATTGTGATTTGCAGCACTTAGTTTTTGGAAAAGCTAGTTCGCCACTTATAGCAATTCACGCTATTCCTGATTTGTAGGGAGAGGCATCTGTGACTGATGCCTTCAGCCCCAGACAAAACAACCGACAGCGTGGATAAACTTTTACATGTATTGACAATATCTTGCTGTCATTTTTAGCTTCTTCGTTTATTTTCTTTTCTATTTGTTTGTTCACATGCTCTCTGTTTTGCAATTGGAATTATATTTGCTCTTCGATATCGGAGAAAATAAAGCAATATATATATACCAATCTCCAAACAATTAGAATGCTGGAAAGCACATTGGTAACATATTAAAAAGTGTACACAACGCCGACATCATAGGGTGGGGTGAGAGCGGACGTTGCTATAAAGAAACACTGAACAACAACTAAAAACTTCTCAAAGATTTTCAAGTTCCCGACGCCTTGCAATCGCCGAATACTTTTCAAAGAGTATGTTTTGGTGTCTGTGAAAAATGACTATGTTGACGATGTGCACGTTTGGTGGCGATGAAACATTAATATTTATCACACACATATTAATGTAAAACTATTAATGTAAAACAAGGGATTTTTCTGTACGACAAAAATAGCGCTGTATTGCACATGTGGTGATACAGAACATGTTCGATTTCGTTTCCAATGTAAACAGAAAAGGAACCCGTCTAAATAAATCACGTCAATCATTAGTTGAATGCACCGGAGTCGAGATCCCTTGGAAATTCCAAGTTCCTTATTTAGATTTGTTTACCATTGATATTTAAACAATCAGATTCGAGAAAAAAAAATTACAAAATAAAAATATCATTCTTACCGCTTGTTCCTTGACAAATACTTCCCACAACTGGTCATATAGTTATGGAGTGTGTTAAACTTATTAGCTATTTTAAAAGCTTTTGGTTGTGTTATTCCACGCAGTTTTGTCAATATTTGAAGTTCGATCACATCGTGACCGTGACACTGATCGGTGTGGATTGGTTTCGACCAATTGAAGGCCGTAAAATTAAAATGCAAATTGGGGTTGGTACCCCACCACCTAACAGTGATGTCTTGTTGGCAACGAAGGAAACGCAGAAATTATCCAGTTGAAAAGTGTTTTTAGTTCAATTTTCGTGCAGACTGTTTGTTACATGGGAGGTGTGTGATAAATACAGAACCGCTCATACGTTTGAGTGGGTTAAGAATTATCGCACTCGATTGCTTTGGCCCAGGATATCCTGGGCCAAAGCAATCTCGTGCGATAATTCTTAACCCACTCAAAAGCATGTGCGGCTCTGTATATTTACAACAACTTTTAGTTATTATTGAAAAAAAGTGCGGATATTGGAAAGTTTTCAAAAAGTGTTATGGTGATAACGGCAAAAAGCTGATTTCTGAAACACTCATTGGTCACATATAGAAAAGTGTCTCCACTACCGCCATGTTAGGATCGGACGTTGCAATGAATAAACAATGTTAAACAACAAAAAAACTTCCTGAATATGTAGTTCAAAGCTATTATCTTTTGATTGGTGAAGTGCAGTGGGAACGCCCCACACTGTCAATGCATTTGTTTACTGTAAGTTTTTTTTTTTTAAATATAATGCGACATCGTAATGCGTTCTTACAAAGCGTATCATTCTGTACCCCGTGTGAGTTTGTACCTTGATATCGGTTATCAATATTTGTTCGTTAATTATATCAATTAAATCACCTTTCAGTGGTACATAACTTCGTTTGTTGCTCTGGCATGGATGCTAAATGTGCCTATTGGCTATGGTGCTTTCGTACGACAGAACGAACATACCCAGCTTTGGAGAGGAAAATACTCCGGTTTATTAATGCCGGTACCAGTAAAAGGTTGGAATTAACTGGTTTGAACCCGACAGACCGCTTTCTGGTCCAAGAACACGGTGCTCCATAATTTCATTAAGTAGGATGAATGATAAGTGAATGTGTGGATTGATCAATCTGCACGTTGAAAATATGACAATAACATTATTTTTCAGGACGTTGTAGCTTATTAACGGCCCGGCTGGAATGATTAACAGCCAGCCCAGGAGTCCATTAAGGCCCGCGACGCAATCGAGGGCGATGGGCCCGATGGCTCTTAATCATTCCAGGGCGCCGTTAATAAAATGTGAAGCGTGATAAAAAAAATCATGTTAGTAGTATTATTTCCACATCTTTCGGCATTTGACCCAATCGATTTCTCTTTTCGAAGTATTCTCTGAATTTTTTAACTCCATACTCTGTTGCTCTAGATGTGTTTTCAGGAATTATACCTTTTTGAAGAGCTTCCAAATCAGCCTCATTTAAATCGCCAGATTTGGACATTTTGACAGTTTTGACGCATGTGTCCTCGTCTACTAACAGGTCATTTGACGGATCAGCTGACATAGGCCTCAAAAATGGGGAGAATAAAACCCAACATTGAAGACGATTGATAAGTTATAAGAGATCGATAGATAAAATTATTAATGCATATTTACTCTAGAGATAGTGATCCAAATATATAGCGTAATTTCTAACTATGACACGACTATAGTGTCGATACAAAGATATTATTACCTTTATGTGGATGTACAAAATATGTATCCGAGTCGAGCTCCGGACTCTAAGGGCAGATCAAGACGAGTCGAAGACGAGTCGTGATCTACCCTTAGAACCTGGAGCGAGACTCGGATACATATTTTGCACATCCACATGATGGTAATAATAATTTTATTTTACAATATATTTGGGATAAGTCTAGAATATCGACGAATATATAACGAACTATTTATTCGTACGGATGAACAAAAAAATGGAACTCACGCTTAAGGAACGTGCTTGTATCCGACCCCTGATACAAACATCTGTATCAGGGGTTCGGATAAACGACAATTTGCGGAGTTAATACAGACAAAATACATGTTGATTGTAAGATAAAATAGAGAAAATATTTAAACCATGTATTCAAAACAAATACTCTCAGGCGGAAGTTCAAGGTCGTAATCAGAGAGTAGATCTAGCTTCCGATTATTTGGCGGGCTGGCGGGACGAACATGAATGAAGCTTTTCATTATTGCACGGCGTCCGGGCGTTTTAGTAAAAACACGCTATTCGGACCGCCCTAATAAATTAAATTAATAGTCTTGAGAACGCCATGAGAAGCGGTAATGATATTAATTGGTCTACCCTCAAATAATGCACATGGACTTTTCGAATTGCTGTCATTGATGTAACATACAGTACGTGGAGAGAGTATTATCACTAAATCACCCGCAGAGTGGAGATTCCACCCAAGCAATAATTTCAAATTTGCTGCAAAGCATAACAAGCACAAGCAAAGTTTCAGCCAATGGACCTCCGGGTTAAACCCGGAGGTTCATTGGCTGAAACATTGCTTGTGTTTGTTGTCGATGTATACACAATTTAAAAGTTATAGCTTGGGTGATAACCCCACTCCGCGGGTGATTTAGTTACAATCCACTCTCCACGTACTGTAGAAGTTACCACCAGCTTTCGAAGGGTTAATGAACTGAAAAGCAACCTGCAACTGAAATCGTGGTGGGTTTGTAACATACTCCAACCTACTGCTCCCTATAATAAAAACCCATATGACACCGAATTTGCCCAACTGTCCAAATTCACCCCATTTACGGTACAGGGTTAATTCCAACATTTATAGACCTTTTCGAGCTGGGTCTTCCTGTCCACCCAGCCGCTATTGTTCTGGTAGAACTGAAAAACTTTTCTTGCTCAAAGAAATGCCGACCATAGTTTTGTTCAAATTACTGGTTTGTTCAGTTGGGAATTTAACTGCAAATTCAGAGGGTTGGGTGAGTAAGAAAATGACAAAAACGAACAAAAATATCGTTTCATTGAATGATATTGCCTTTGTGTACATTTACAGTGAGATGGGTCAGTCCAATATCAAAATACAGGGAATATCAAATAATAACTGCAGTCTGCAGCCGTCTGACTGCAGACTGCAGTTATGATTTTATCACCAACGCCTCGTGTATAGACCTGTCATATTAACCCTTTACCCAACGTAACGCAAAAACCGGCCAACTCTATTCGCAAAAAACCCAATTAATTTTTTATTATTTTTTTTATTTTTTCTGTCTAAAAAACAAAGGTTATGACCCCTCTTTGGAACGAGCTCGTACCAATCAGTGTTCATAACCTATGTTTTTGACCAAAAAAAAAAAAAAAAAAATTAGTTCTTCAATTTTGTTTGCAAGTGTCGTCTGCTTTTCATGTTAGGTAAAGGGTTAGCACAAAAATGGGACGGAATTATGCCTTGGACCGAAAAATGGGTCTTACGAGTTTAAAGGTTTAATAATTGAAAGAAAATTAAATCAAATTCTTAAATTAAAATCCGGTGCTGTGGGAACTATCAGTTTTCTGTTTAGATATATCAACTCATCCATAAAGTCCGGAGATGAAACATAAGCTCTGTGTATTGATACGGACTATAACCTTCGGTCAGGTGTTAATTAAAACTAGTGAGCTGTGTGAACAGGAATAACCCGAATCTGCTTGGAAATAAGTGTCCTGTTGGGATTCATGGTCTTACTTAAATTAGTGGTTTGTTTAGTTGGGAATAGTTGGTGAGCAGGAAAATGACAAAAACGAATAAAAATAATTCATGAGTTATTAATTATTTATCATATAAATACACATTATCTCTGACACTTAACCCTTTACCTAACATGAAAAGCAGACGACTCTTCCAAAACAAATTCTTGAATAACTATTTTTTTTCATTTTGTGTTTCAAAGAGATAGATTATGACTCCTCGTTGGAACGAGCTCGGAGAGCTCGTTCTAACGAGGGGTCATAACCTATGTTTTTGAGACAAAAAATGAAAAAAATAATGAAAATTAATTGGCGATTTTTGAGAATAGCGTTGGCCGGTTTTTGCCGTTACGTTGGATAAAGGGTTAAAAAAAGTAAATTTTGTTTCCTCGTTGTTGAGGGCCGTGTCATCTTCTAAAGTGTAAAGCCAGGCGTAACTCACATGGTTGACTGGAACAAGTGGAAAGGCTATATAGCACGTCGAATCAGGGTCTTAATTACTTTGATGTATTGATACTGTTGCTGAAGGTGGCATCTGTTGTGCCTTTCTCCACACTGTTTGACCATAATGAAAAAACAACCTTTGAGTGTAGCTCTTGGGAAAGTGGTAGCTAAGGCATTCTGGGCCGCTGTCTCGTCGTCGTGAAGATGGTTTTTGGGTCGATATATCAGCTTAGTTCGGAGATGAACCATAAGCTCTCTGTTTTGATACGGACTATATATAACCTTCGCCCAGATGTTAGTTAAAACTAGTGGGCTGGGTGAACTGGAATAACCCTATCGGGCCTCAATAACCCGGCGAGACCTCTCCCGGGAACATTATTGAAAAATCCAATTTTCTGAGAGGGAGTCCAGAACCCTTGATTGCCATTCCACCATTGTGATTGAGGGAAAAGTCGGTCACATTTTTAGGTGTACCTGGCTGAATTTGGTGGAAAAGTTTCATCTGTAATCAGCTGGAATGTTTTTTATGTGTATCCACAGTCGTGAGACGGTAGTCCAATCTTGGATCCAATATAATTGTTTTGGTGTGGTGCGTTCTAAATTCTTGTATTGAAAGTATTTAGGCCAAAGTGGTCTTTGAAACTAACGTGTTGTGTTTTGAAAGCTGTGCGTATTTTTGGTAACGTCGGAATATTTTTTTTAAAAATTAAGTTCAATTTACTGTATAATCACTTTGTAATTAACTCGTCAAATTTGTATAGGTAATATATATATATATATATATATATATATATATATATATATATATATATATATATATATATATATATATATATATATATATAGCCAATGGTTCTTTCTATTAGAAATGTATGCAATTAAAAGTGTTATTTTAATATGTATTGGGCAATTATCCCTCTGAACTCTGATGTCAAAATGGCAAATAATGCAGTTTGATGTTTAACCAAACGTACCTACTTTGACATAGCTCGCCAACGATGGGTCATAACCTCAAACAAGATATAATTGATTGATTTCATAGTTAAACAAGAGAAAAACAGAGTGATTTGAGAAATGGTGTTGAACTACCAGAGTGCTAGGGGTTACGTGGGTATCTCTAACACTGAATATGAAAGCTGGATTTATTTTTAATTTATCACAAAAGTTTTATGTTGACATAGTAACCCCAGCCTCCCCACCCCCTTCTTCAAGTTTTTGTCAAATAGTTCCACCGTGACCACAAATGTACTTTTAGGGATTGCTTCTTACAAAAAACGCAAATATGGAATATAAGATCGCATGATATACCTAGAATTAGGGCTGTCACGATTTTTGAATTTAGGAATCGATTAATCGTCGCAAATAATCGATTATAATCGATTAATCGTACATAGATGACCCCGTCTCCACATTTTCCTCTCTTTAAGTTGTTAAAAATGAAGTTCAAGTCAGTTGACCTTCCTCAAGTAAACAACGAACGATCCTCTTTTAGGTACATTCAGAGGTTCGCAACTGCCGACCGGTCTTGATTATTACACTGACGGTTCAAAAGTTCAGAACATCAAAGCTTTGAATTTTCCTAAAAGGCAAATGCTTCTAACGGCTTCTTGAGATTTAACGTCGACGTTCTTGACCCTTTCCCTTAAGAAACAATAATTTTTTCATTTTTTTTAAATTATTAAACGTCTAAAACGGGGTAAAATTTACCGATTCTTCGACAACGAAAAATACTAATCGATTCCGGCGTGATCGATCAGTAATCGATTAATCGAATAATCGTGACAGCCCTACCTAAAATTTTGTAAACATTTGATTGGTATTTTTTTTTTAAGCTGCGCAAAACAATATTTTGATAATATTTAAATAAAACGTAAACATAACATTTTTTACCCCAAATTTTCATAGAAGGCTACAAATGTTTTCTTGCTATCGTAGTTTCTCTGACGGCTCGTATCACAAAAGTTCAATCACGCTTGCCCTCTAAAATTAGTTGGGCTGGAAATCAACCCAAATCAGCAAAGGAGTATCTTGCACCAATTTGAGTATTGCAGAAACTCCACACAGATGTATCGATCTGGATCATTCACAGTGTTTTGAACGGATACCACAAAATGGTGGGAGTATGTCCTTGACGGCAATGACGTCATACCTCCGGAAGTCGTAGCTGGGTATTATAAATGTTTTAACTCCTTGTTTTGGACCTCATATTATATTAAATAACCTATTTTCAGTTTCCTTCAACTAAAATGAATTTTGACGTTCTCTTCACCTTGTCTGATAATGAGGAGTCAAGATATGGCCTTAGAAACAAGAGAAACTCTGATACAACACTTTTGTACATAAACATAACAGAGATGAGTGTTAGTAACAATTCAGATACAACAAAACATTAAATTAATATGATTTAAAGGGGGACAATACGCCGCGTTTTCGAAACAAAATAAATTAACCATTCAACAAAGTCGCATTTTCCGTTTTGAAAAAGTACTCACATGTTTCATATACCATTCGTACGAAAGCGTCCGATTCGATTAAATAAATTAACTTCTAGGCAAGAATTTACCTACATTTCAAACGGTTGCTAGAGTTTTTCAATCCGAACTGATTGGTCGATCACTCACGAACAATTCCGGCACCGTGTAATCTGGATTGTCCCTATTTTTCAATAAATTCTGTCTTTTGATTGGTCAGAATGCCTTGGACAAATAGCCATGACAAAGGGTGTACCCAACATCCATCCATTGTATATGAGAGCGTGCAACATCCAGGGTATAAGTGCACGCGAAACATCGGGGGTATATGGTTTAAACGAAAGCTTTCCGCGTTTGCTCGCCTAGACATAAAAATCGAACAAAAAAACCTGAAAATAGTCACAAATATCATCAAATTTTCGACAATACAATCATAAAAATAAAATAGGAGCAAATAATTCGTCCCCTGAGTACCAATATGTTCTATGTGCCAGTAGGCACATATAACACATTGGAACTCAGGGGACGATATGTCAACAAAATACTGTTTACTCGTTTCCTTAACGACCCAAGGGATGTAATTCTATCTGTAGTCTTCTGCGATTATAAAAACAAAATAATTATCACGAATTTGGTCCAAGTGATTGTGGAGCTGAGAAATATGTCCACAAATTTATTTCCACTATGTTTGTATTGTGTTTCAAACGGGACAAAAACGTTATCTCCGTCAACATGAATGGTATATGGAGATTAATACCTGGATGTCTCGGTGTTTAAAAACCGACATCCAGGTATTAAATCTCCATACACCATACATGTGGGGGAGATAACTTACAATATCCCTTTTCCATATTTGTCGTCATTTACTTTTGTACATAAATATCCAATTTTAGCATATGCAAGTTCATCGGGATTGTCGTTATCGATAAAATGTGGTGTGAGTTTTATTGGAATCACACGTGTGCCTTATTAAAATAATACAAAGTATTGATCTGATGATGACAATTATTATTAAAATAATGCACAGTTGTTGTTCGTGGGCCAACATCACTGGGACAACATCGAAGGTAAAATTAGAAAGCACGTGTATTCAGAGATTATATCACGTTCTTGTTCATTTCCTGTGACTTTCGGCATCTTCGTTCATATCTTCGCAATGTCGTATCTTTCAAATATTCGTTTGCATTAAAGTTTTTATTTACAGATTCAAGTAACTCCGCGTCGCTCCCGATGTCTGACACTTTGTACACAGCGTTTTTTTGTACATGCTCTTTACATGCAAGTAAATTTTAAGAATCGATATTTTCAAATTAGTGGCTTATTTTCCCTTTAACCCTTTACCCAACATGAAAAGCAGACGACACTTGCAAACAAAATTCTTGAATAACTATTTTTTTTCATTTTTTGTCTCAAAAACATAGGTTATGACCCCTCGGTGGAACGAGCTCGACGAGCTCGTTCCAACGAGGGGTCATAACCTATGTTTTTGAGACAAAAAATGAAAAAATAATGAAAATTAATTCGCGATTTTTGAGAATTGCGCTGGCCGGTTTTGGCCGTTACGTTGGGTAAAGGGTTAATAATTTAATAATTATACTTTTGAGAAGAGTTGTCCCTTTTTTGTATAGAAGTGTACACTGTTCATCGCAAACGTCTTTTGAAAGCGTGTACTGTTCTATAAACAGTAAAGTAAACAAATTGAGCATGCGCTTGTACACTGCAGTTGCAGGATAAGCTTTTGTGTGAGAGGCCCTTGATACCCGGGTCAGTACGGACTCAATTCCATACTTATTATAAGATTAATATAGGGTATTACCACTGTGTGTGTTTCTGAAATGGTGTATTGAAGTCGAGACCTTGTCTATGGCCATAAATTGACGAGTCCGTTAGGACGAGTCGATATATGACCCAGAGGCGAGGTCGAGACTTCAATACATAATTCGGAAAAGCACTTGGTTGTAATAACCTTTTTATCTTACAATATTCCTCCCTTTCTTGACTTTTTCGCATATATTTTGACAGTCATTCAGCGTCTATGGATCGATTTTGTATAAATGAAGATCATGACGTCATGTTATTACGTTCTGGAACTGTGGATGACGTAATACCGATTCTTTGTTGCGCCTGTACTATAATTGATGAAGTTTATAGTAGTGCTTCAGCTGAGTTTTTCTTAGTTTTATTTTTCATGTTTAACACATGGTAGGACTATATAAAAATATCATGGCAAAAATGATCTTCTGTAATTTATTTCGTGGAATAATAGATGGTGAATTATTTATCATTTAATTACTGTTATCAGTAGCGTTGGCCTCAACATGTGTAATCACCCGATGCCAACTGACTGCATGTAAAAACGGTTCTCTTTCTGAATCGAATGATGGCACTGTGCAATTGCGACCTTCAATACAGATTTGAGTTTGCCCAAACGTTTTCACTTGTATTGAGGGAAATACGTTCTTGTGGTAAGATAAATTCGATAAAAATGGATGCAGAAAAACTCACCCCACCCCACCCCATTGCTGTTGACATTCTATTTGGTCATTTATGAAAAGGAGTATAATTGACTCAGATCTATTGTATTTTACTTTTTACATTCTGTATCAAAATATCAAACAGATCGGGGGGCGCGGTGGCTCAGTTGGTAGAGGTGCAGGCTGCAAGCCGAGAGGTCCTCAGTTCGAATCCCACCTGCGGCAACCGCGTTGTGTCCTTGGGCAAGACACTTCACCCCGATTGCCTACATGGGGGGCACGATGACGTTGTGTACTGAGGCGTACTGCACGTCGATGGTGCGCATGTCTTCAACCAATCTAACCCTGCCTGTGCTGCGGCGCAGAGTTCAGAGTTACGATGTTGGAGAGCTGACAGCTGCTCGTCGTTGCTCGGTGGTTCTCTCCGGGTACTCCGGCTTCCTCCACCCGTAAAACTGTCACGGTCACGATTAGCCATTGTGCATAAGGATGTGACCTTAAACACCAATAAATAAATAAATAAATAAATAAAAAAATAAATAAATAAATCAAACAGATTACTTTTATAATTTTCCAATAAGTCTAAAATCATTGCCTTTTGATTGGACGAGAACTCGCTTAGTTCTTTTTATGTTTACGGCTCCAGTAGCTAATGTTATCGTCTCACGCCACCACGTGAAATATTTGAAAAGATGATAACAATAGGAGGGGATTCAAATTGCATTCTACCTATAAAATCGTATTTGTTTTAGGCCTGTGATCATTATATGAATGTATACCTACAACTAGAGCTGCACGATATTCAAAACTGAATACCGGTATCGGTATTCAAAAAAATACCGCGGTATACCGGTATATCGAAAACTGTTCAGATATCTGAACATAAGTACCACAATCGAGACTCGAGGCATCACAGTCGGAACGAATTAGCATGCCTTGATGATGCGGTTCGAAATACCTTTACCCAAAGCAGGCGATATCAAAATTTATTATTTTCAAAATTAGTTTATCATATTTTAACCAAAGATTTCAACAAAACTATATCACGTGACCTCTCATTGGAACGAGCTCGTTCCAATGAGGGGTCACATGATATAGTTTTGTTAAAACTTTTGAAAATTACTTTTCAACTGCTGAATTTGTATATTACGAGGGCTCAAGCAGACGATTCCTTGGGTAGAGGGATAATATTATTCATTCGGAGCTACAGTTAAAAAACTCAAGACATCTTGAAAATTAAATTGTGGGTAAATAAATAATGACGATAAACCGACATTTTTGTAATTACACCGGTATTCAATCGATATTGGTTTGAATACCGGTATATATCGGTTTATCGATATACCGTGCAGCCCTACCTACAACCCACTTATAAAAAGGTCGAGTTTACCCTTTCAAAGTTTAAATTATGAACTTGTTCATGATTTGAACTGAGATGGAGTAAGCTCAACCTTTGTACAAGTTATTGATTTTTTATTGTTCAGTGATGTCGGGGACACACAAGAGGTTTATTTACTATATGTCTTATCTTTAAAGTTGCCTTGTTCATTAAAGTTGTATTGTCTGACCATGTTACTGTCAATTCATCACAATATTTATAATGTTTGGGAGTTAAGTTGGTTCATGTTATTCTTCAATATTTCTGGTCAGTTAATCAGTCGTATATCTTTGAGTAAAGCAGACAGTTTGCACACGCACACTGAGTCGGAACAGGCATGTGCTCATTCCTATAAAGCACGCACTCGTTGTTACTATACGATACAGCAGAGCAGCATTTCTTCTCACCACAGCGAACAACACAATCTTCCTTCTTTGAACCGGACATGTCTTCAGTTAACAACAAGCGTGCAAACGCCACGTGACTCTCCAAACAAGAGTTCTGCAGCCTGAATCTCACGGGTGACAGGTTGCGGTCCTCTGAAAGTATACCAAATTTGATATTAATTTTATTCTTTCGGCCAGTGAAAATTTGTGTGTCGGATCAAATTAACAGAAATTTTGGCTCGGAAGTAAAAAACAATATTGTAAATTTTAAAAACAAATATAAAACTCCCACTGAATGCAGTATCTTCCATATTATTCCAGTGACGGCAATTGGAAGAGTCCATATTCATTATCTTGGGGTAGACCAATTAATATTTTCATCGTTCAGTCTTGGGGGTGCTTGATGAAATATTAATTGGTATAGTACCTCCGCTGTCACACTACATACTAAAACTATGACGTACAATGTTCATGTGCCGGACAAACGGCCTCAGGTGTTCAAGCGGTTAATTTTCCTATCTGTTTGTAAATTAATTGGGCTCAAGTAAGTGTGCGGGTAAGGAGTTCTTTGGCCCCCATTTCCAACCTGTCATAATCGTAAATTTGTCTCTTTGATAAATTTCCCAGAAGGGAATTGAAATTTAGTTTGATTTTGATAGAATTGTTGGCCACATTGTTCCGTCAATGTGTATTATTAAAAGATGAAAAGAGAAAACTGAATAACAGTGTTGTCCTTAAACACATTTACATGTTGTCCTCCATTCAAATCGATTTTTCGTTCAATGGCCACTTTCACCTATTTTCACTTAAAAAAAAACAAATAAAAACAGGAATTGCAAATCCTCTAATATTTCGAACTTTCAACGAATGGTCCCATGTTGATGTTATTTCATGCCCGAGGGAGCGCGGTGGCTGCAAGCCGAGAGGTCCTCGGTTCGAATCCCACCTACGGCAACTGCGTTGTGTCCTTGGGCAAGACACTTCACCCCCATTGCCCACGTGGGGGCACGGTGGCGTTGTGTACTATGGCGTACTGCACGTCGATGGTACACTTGCCTTCAACCAATGCTAACCCTGCTTGTGTGGAGTTAGTATGTTTCTTCCTCCACCCGTAAAACTGTGTCGCGGTCATGATTAGCCATTGTGCAGGAATATGTGACCTTAAACACAAATAAATAAATAAATAATAAATATTTCATGCCCGAGAAAAGTGTTACCCTCTTTCAAAGGTTTTGGTTCTGTCAACTTTCCTAGAACTATAAAATAAAATTGAAACTCTGGAAGACAAAAAGAGCTCCAAAATTGTGATTTGAAGCATTTCTGTAGCGTCTATCGGAAAGCGAGTTGTCGTTCTTGGACTAACTACTACGGGTTGGTATTTGCGGTATTTTAACCAATACGACTAGGACTGATAGTGCATATTCAAATTTCGCCGGACACCACGGAATACCTTGAGACCCCGACATCAACTCACCCAGTCGGGAATGGGTTGGTGGAATGGGGTTCCGAGGTATTTTCCCTTAGGAAAAATGTGCTTGGCAATCAATATGACATCACAGTCAGTACTAGTAATTAGTCGATTAATTAATAAAATTTATGACATACTTGAAACTGTATCATCTGATTAATTGTTGGAAAGGGCTCTCTGAGCCCTTTCCAACAATTAATCGGATTGTAGGTTTGATCTACGCATGTACTAGAACGGACAGATAATCATGATAAAATAGGTGACAATAGTCGCTTTCGGCAGCGTAAGTGTTAATTAGATAATGACTTGCGACCGTATGAAGTATTTATCTAAATAAATGCTGCCATTTGTAAAGACTGGTGACCCGCTAAGCTTAGTGCTAGTAATTAATCGATTTATCTATTATTATTATCTACGTACAATAGAAAGTATACATCCCGGTATCATTCAGTCTGACCATTAATTTAGTCGGTGGTACAGATATAACTTAGGTGATATCCCTTTTCGCCTACAGAGGATTTTCTCCAAATTTTCTAGCTCTGCCGGTTTTTTTTTTCCGTGACCAAATGTCCGTTCACCCTTGAAGTAATTGCTAGTTCATTTTTTAAAACTCGATCAATTTATTCGAATTAGACAGCGAAAAAAGCACCCTTCGCCTCCCAATAGCGTTTTGGCACCAACACACTTTGTATGGCACTAAAATATCCGGAATGGCAAACAAATTGGCACCAGACAGTTTCGGCCCAGTTTGATTATTTGGCAAATAATAAAGACATTCAATCACATATAACAAATATCTGCCCAAGGTAGTTTAGAAATAAGGGATTAGAAATTATTTGTTATTTTCAACCCCACTGTTCTCGCATTGGTGTGGGGAATTCTTTTTTGAATGTGTCAAGTACATGTTACCCAAACACAATGCCATGTGCTTCCATGCGTTTTTTTTTACTCTATGGTCAGAAATTGGAATAGTCTGTGATCCCAAAATTGTTTTACCTCGGGTGCTACTTGTGTAGCACTACTTGTTGTGACTCAACATTTGTTGCAATAAAAATTATGGTTGCATTACAAAGCATAATAAAAAGAGACTACAGTTAAAACTAGAAGTCCTGTCATGAAATGCGCACAAATAGCATGTTGATATGCGCGTTAACGTGCGCGTTATGGCCCAAGTAAAGCTATCAAATTCTGTACATATGGCCTGTGCACAAGCAATGTTTCAGCCAATGGACCTCCGGGTAAACCGGAGGTCCATTGGCAGAAACATTGCATGTGTTTGCTATAAGTAACCAGGAGATCCTGTCGTGCTTTGGATGCCATTGAATATGGCAATTGCGCGCAATTCCAACGCGCAATTAAGCCTAGATAAGCGCACTGTTCGTGACAGGACTTCTAGTTTTAACTGTATGGTTGCATAGAAAGTTGTGGTAACAGACCCCGTTGGCATAGTAAATACAGCGGCAGCCCATAGTTCTCGGGGCATATATAAGGAGTTTGAGGACTTGGGCAGTTATGATCCACGTTTTTCAGCTGCCAGTTTATATTATTCTTTGTGTAAGATACCAATAATCTGGGGCAGTATGATTTGCAAGTTGTCCCATGATTACTTATTTCTTTACATTTCAACCCATATGTAACCTTATTTGTGAACGTAGCCGTCTTCTCGATTCAATTTCCAAACGAGATTTAGCTCCACTGTATACAAGGAACGTCCCTTGCGTTTTTGTACTCCTGTACAAACCCGAACATTACCCTTCGTAAAAGGGACACTTTTTTTATTTTTTAGATTTTTTTTATTCAGACACAGTTGTGAAAAACATGTATATAATACAATTAGACATTGTTAGACATGGGTTTCTATATAAATTTATACACAAGTGACTTCATACAATCGAGGTTCTGTAGCTAATGAACAGTGAGTATGAGAACAGCAATTTATCACATGACTCGTCCGTTTTGTTCACTTTAAAACATTTAATATTTTGCTTTCATATTGATCAGTGATAAATAAAGCCTTCCGTCAATTTCCTTGGTCAATTTCAAAACTAGACAATTTGATTGGCTGAACAAAATACAACTGGGCCCACATTTTCATAATTTGCATATTTAGAGCTAGGAGCTTTCATTGGTCAATTTCAAAACTGGGCAATTTGATTGGCTTAACAAAATAGAACTGGGTCACATTTGCATAATTTCAGTAGGGAGAAATTACGTTATCTCTCCTATTTAGTGTGGGTTATATTGTATTAATCTTTTACCTACAAGAAAAACGCCATTCATTTTTTTTTCATATTTTCACTTTTTGCTTCCAAAAAATATGTTATGACACCCTCATTGGAACGAGCACAGCGAGCTCGTTCCAATGAGGGTCATAACCTATGTTTGGAAGCAAAAATGGAAATTTTTAGTTATACGAGTGTGTTTTTTCCAAGTGCCGTCTGCAACTCAAGTTAGGTGATGGGTTAAAAAGTCATACTAAGTGGCTAATTTGTGCGTGTGTGTGTCATATGTTAAATAGAATATGAAATGAGTGTTTTTCTCATATAATATTTATGAAACTCGTCCGAATTTTCCGTTTGGGCTCGCCAGAGGCTCGCCAAAACGGAAAATTCTTAGACTCGTTTCATAAATATTATATGCGACAACCACTCATTCCATATCCTCTATATACGACTTAAATTCTATCAAGATATTAGATAAATAGACAATAAACATATAGTGTGTTTTTATATCTGTGTTATACAACGAGTTGAAATATGGTTTATTTTTTCGAGGCTTCGCCGAGAAAAAATAAACCATATTTCAACGAGTTGTATAACACAGATATAAAAACACACTATATGTTTACTGTTTTTATCTGATAACAAACAGACACCCGTCTCGAGCGTCTACCCGACTTATATATGCTTCCCACGGGCCTCCAAAGAAAACCAGTCTACGAGACAAAAGAAATAGGACAAGACGCATAGAGTTGTGTCCCTTACATTACAAAATCGATGACGGCGATTGTAAAGTGCGATTGCACTTCTTGCATCATGTAACTGCGCTGGAACAAAATAAATTTCAACTGTTTTATTAACAGTAACAAAACGGTGTTTCAGTAGAGTTATTCTTTTTTTGACATAGTTCCAGTTTTCTTCCGTGTTTTATGCTGTAGTCCCAATATAACAAATAATTTTGCGTTTGTTTACAATTTTTACGAAGTGTTTTTTTTTCAGGTAGAGCAGACTAACTTTTAATTAGCGCAGTTCCGCGAGTACTTTTGATCGAGGCCGTGACTATAAATAGTTCGCAGTCGCCGCATACTAATTACTATTAACATTCAAGTAATTTCTACAATGTTTTGAAGCAAAATTTTAGGTTGCCTTTATTGAAGCAAAATAAATAAGAAATGACACCATCAGAGGATTTTGACAAAGTGCAATAAGCGTACAATTAAAACCTGCCCTGTGATATAACGATGTTTCATGAATGAATGAATGAAAATGGAATTGAAAGAGGTCAGAGGTCGTTCGCATAAATTATAATTATATACAACACCCGCTGTATATACTTCAAGTATATACTCTGGTTGTTATACTCTATGGTTATCAGATAAAAGAGGGTTGCAGAAGCAAGTTTGAAAACTCAAGGAGTAATGGTAATGCACACCCGTCGCGCCTCCCAGAAGTTTAAAGCGCTTGAGCTAGACACACCATGAACTGATGGTGGATTTGTCTTCTAATAAAAAGGGACACTTGTTTGTTAATTTGATTTCTGCATCCTTACACACTAAATTATATCGTTCTTTAAACTGCGCTCCAAACTGCACCTTTAACCCTTAAACATTGGTGATATCTTCCATATTAGTTCAATGACTGCAACTGGAAGAGTCCATGTTCATTATTTAGGGGTAGACCAATTAATATTTTCAACGTGCAGCCTTGGGGCTGCACATTGAAATATTAATTGATCTCCCCCGCACATACACTTCGCAGCCACGCTACTTACAGAAATTATGACGTATCGTGTTCCTGGGCCGGAAAAAAACGGCCTCTCGTGTTCTAGAGGTTGATTTTCCTATCTGTTTTTAAATTAACTGGGCTTAAGTAAGTGTGCGGGTGGGGGGTTTGTTGCCCCTCATTCCCACCCTGTCATAATCGTATATTTGTCTCTTTAAGAAATTTCCCAGAAGGGAATTGAAATTTAGTTGGATTTTGATAGAATTGTTGGCCGCATTGTTCCTTCAATGTATATTATTAAAAGATGAAAATGGAAAAACTAAATAACAGTGTAGTCCTTAAACACGTTTAAATGTTGTGCTCCATTCTGTTCGATTTTTCGTTCAAAGGCCACTTCCACTTATTTCTACATAAAAAAACAAATAAAAAAGGAATTGCCGCAAAATCCTCTAATATTTCGAACTTCCAACGAATGGTCCCATGTCGATGTCATTTCATGCCCGAGAAATGGGTTACCCACTTTCAAAGGGTTGGGTTTTATCAAATTTCTTAGCACTATACAATAAAAATGAGACCCTGGAAGATAATAGGACTCCAAAATTGTGCCTTGAAGCATTTCTATAGCGTCTATCTGAAAGTGAGTTGTGGTTCTTGGACTAATTACTACCGGTTGGCATTTGCGGTATTGTAAACATTACGACTAGGATTGATGCCGCATATTCAAATTTCGCCTATGGGCGAACACCACGGAATACCTTGATACCCCCAACATCAATTCACTCCAGTCGGGAATGGGTTGGTGGAGTGAGGTGTTCTCCCGTAGGAAAAATGTGCTTGGCAATCAATATGAGATCACAATCAACATCGGCTCGTACACTGCACATCACACAAATCAATGATATGACCGTTGAAAACTTCGTCACTGTACAGTACGGCCACCGTGCCCACTCCGTTGAAAGTGACCCGTCCACGGTGACCGTGGATGGGTCACTTTCAACGGAGTGGGCAATATTTCCACGGACGCAATAATATTAGATTCCAAACACTAATTACAGGAATAATGATCAATAATTTAATCAATGAAGAATCGGGTAGAGCCGAGGAGCACCATTAATTAACGTTTTGCTGGTGATGATTTTTATTACCTGGTAAAAGCATGGGTGGACATCACTGCCCACAGGTGGATTACGACCATTCCACGGCGACTGCACTGTAATCATGGCACACAATTACGCGGGAGACTTTTTCCATTAATATGCTCGCAGTTTTGAGAACGTTATTTAATTGAATCACACTGTACACAAATAAACATTCAGAAATGAAGAATTTCGCATACCAACCGGAAGTAAATCTTATTAGTCACCATAGCGTAGAAGAGTTCATGGAATCAGGTGGAGATAACCTATTTATCGATAGATCCTATAAAATGCATACAGTAACCCTTTGGTGGCCTCTCCGACCATGATTTTTTTTCGAACTGCCAACGAGTTCAACTCATTTGTGTTGTTCCCAAGACCATTCCTTTTTTTTGGGGGGGGGGGGGGGAGGGGGGGGGGGGGGGGTCTTCAATCACTTTTTAGTACTAAAATTCAAAACTGTTGCTGGGAATATACTGAAGGCTCTCTATTGATGATTTTCAAAATTTTCGGACAATAAAATGCTCTTAATGACTCCTGAGTTTCCCTGGTAACAATGACTTCTATTTTCATCTTTGACTTCGTGGTATTGGTTCAAAGTGAAATTGCCTCAGATTTAAGACCCTTTACCTACATGTAACATGTAAAGCAGACGACACATGCAAATAAAATTATTAAATGACTAATTTTCTCATTTTTTGTCTAAAAATATAGGTTATAGCCCTACTTTGGAGCGAGCTCGACGAGCTCGTTGCAAAGAGAGAACCAAAACCTAAGTTTTTGAGATAAAAAATAAAAAAAAAATAATGAAAATTAATTGTCGATTTTTGTGAATAGCGCTGGCCGGTTTTGGCCGTTACGTTGTTTAAAGGGTTAACTAACGACAACTCTCATTGGGGGGAGGGGGGGGGTCAGTCAGTCATTATGATTGATAATGATTAACCCTTTACCCAACGTAACGGCCAAAACCGGCAGCGCTATTCTCAAAAATCGCCAATTAATTTTCACTATTTTTTTCATTTTTTGTCTCAAAAACATAGGTTATGACCCCTCGTTGGAACGAGCTCGTCGAGCTCGTTCCAACGAGGGGTCATAACCTATGTTTTTGAGACAAAAAATGAAAAAAATTAGTTATTCAAGAATTGTTTTTGCAAGTGTCGTCTCCTTTTCACGTTAGGTAAAGGGTTAATAAAGGACATAGCCGCAAGTTGGCTCGCCTTCAAGTTTCGTGTACGGTCACCAGACGATGGTGCAAATAGGTATGGACAAGGTAGCCTCATCTGTGTTTGCGCGATCCCCGATGGAGCACTGAAGGTGATATGGTCATTAGAACTGATACGTTAGAGGGCGATATCAGTCCGTGTTTAGGTGTCCATGTACTGTAGTATTCGTTTCTGTGATGAATTGACTGACCTACTACTCCCTCGTTTGAGGAGGGAGATTCAATCAGCTTAAATATTTCTTTTAGTGGAAAAAGCGAACTTATATATGTTTTCTGTGATTTGGAACAAAGAATGGTGTTCTTACCAAATGTCATCATGCACACGTAGTTATATGTAGCATCGCAATAATAGTCGTGCATTTTCATCGATTCGGCACGTGTGATAAACATGCAATGTGCCCAACCGGGTGAAACTGGCTTTCCTCCTCGCCAGTTAAACCAAGTAACCAAGTCTCCATTCTCATATCTCCATTCTCCTGTCTTTGCTATGTCATTCATCCCAATATACATAAAGTCTCTTTCATTCGGAATTCTGCAAAAGAGTAATAAATGTATTTTTGTTGTGTTTTAATACCCTCCTGTTTTCCATGTCAAACATTTTTCGTCATTGCAATAGATTTACGGGAAAGTCAGCTCCCCTTATTTCCTAAAGCTGTCAGTAACTTTAACACTAGGGTATGGCAATTTTATATAAAGATTTAATGTTCGCGAATTTGTTTCATTCATTTACGCGACATTTCACAAACTTTGTGCATTTTTCTGTAGAGTAGTATAAAGTTACAGCAAAGTTAAGCAACTTCGAATCCGGTAAGTCCTTGGATGGGTGCCGTCTGAGTGATCGATTCGGACTCCCGCGTTGTGTACTTGGGCAAGACACTTAACCTCGTTTGTCCACATGGGGACACGATGACGCCGTGTACTAAGGCGTACTGCACGTCGATGGTGCGTATGTGTTCAACCAATCTAACCCTGTCTGTGCTGCAGTGCAGAGTTACGATGTTGGGGAGCTGGCAGCTGCTCGTCGGAGCTAGGTGGTTCTCTCCGGGTACTCTGGTGTCCTCCACCCGTAAAACTGTCACAGTCATGATTAGCCAATGTGCATAAGTATGTGACCTTAAACACCAATAAATAAATAAATAAATAAATAAATAAATAAATAAATAAATAAATAAATAAATACATAAATAAAGTTACAGAAGCTGACATTTTATAATTTTTTTCCCAATGAATTTGAACGTTTAGCTATTATTCTGTGTTGAAACCACTTTTAACTCTTTACCTAACGTAACGGCCAGCGCTATTCTCAAAAATCGCCAATTAATTTTCATTATATTTTCATTTTTGTCTCAAAAACATAGGTTATGACCCCTCTTTGGAACGAGCTCGTCGAGCTCGTTCCAATGAGGGGTCATAACCTATGTTTTTGAGACAAAAATGAAAACAAACAGTTATTCAAGAATTTTGTTTGCAAGTGTCGTCTGCTTTTCATGTTAGGTAAAGGGTTAAAAATGAGAAAATAGCGTTTTCACCACCTTTTGATGCTCGAAGCATTGTTTTCTGTTCATTACATCAACAGTGTACGCATAGTGACATTGAATACAGACTGTCATATCCAAGAATATAAAAGTGTAGGGGTGAGATTTGCTTATTTTTTCCTGGGAAGAATAAAACTGGTAAATTACTGTAAAAAACACATTCACTAAACTGAAGGCCAATTTACACGATACAAGTTTTGTTTAAAAACTCCATCCAACATTTGTAAAACATAAAACATCGTCAAACATTGATCAAATTGATGTGCATGCTCGAACATCGTCCAACTTGCTCGCGCTTGTTCGCAAATGTTCAAAATTCCAATTTACACCATAAAACGTTTTCCCTTGAACATCATCATACAATGTTGAATGGAGTTTTTGAACAAAAGTTGTATCGTGTAAATTGGCCTTGAGAGCCAAATTGGTTAATTAGTATTGGTGGGTGATACTGATAGACATTCTCTTAATGACTGATTATCTATGAACTTGCTGCTTTTAATTACCTTGTCTTAAAAAGCCATTTTTTTCCCACAACACAACTAGGAATGCAACAAATTCAATCATGTTTGACAGAGCTCGTTGAGCTCTGTCAAACAAGATTGAATTGGTTAAATTCCAAGTTACATTATGGAAAAAAGTAGTGCTGTAAATTTCGAATTTTTTACATCAGTGTGCAGGGTTAATTACTCAATGGCAGGCACCCTCATATTGTAGTGATCACCCCCCTCCCCCTCCCCTCCCCCAATGTTATTACTTCTAAAACATATACCATGCATCCAATATATATTTTGGAAGAGTTTTGAAATAGTTTACGCAATTCACCACAAGTGTTCATGGTACGTGGAAGACAGCAGTTGTAGAAGACTGCAGTACACTCTAAAAAATCCAGGGTTTCCAGCGTATCAAATTGGGTTTTCCACTTGTCACCACAGGAGTACCAAAATAAAGGTACCACAGAATACCAAACGGTATTTGGTATTCCAGAATACCAAATATATTTTTTATCCAGAATACCAAGATTGGCACTATAAGATATCCAAACATTTGTGGTGCTACCGAATACCAAAAAATACTAGTTGCCGCAACACCAAATATACTGGTTGGGTTCTTGGGTACTCTAGAATACTAAATATATTGGTTCTCCAGACTATCAAGATTGGCACTATAATATACCAAATCATTTTGGGTGCTACCGTATATCAATGAGTTCTAGTTGCCACAATACCAAATATACTGGTTGGGTTATTGGTTACTCCAGAATACTAAATATAAATGTTCTCTAAAGCACCAATTCTAAAACTGGGCAACTCCAGAATATCACACCAATGAGTTTTTGTAAAAGCAAAATACAAATTTCTCCTCAGTTGCAACGCAACTTCTTCTTAGGAAAGGTTATTCTAACAGAAATGAAGGCTGTGTATCTGAGCAGACCTGTCTTCAAGTCGGGAGTATACATGGAATGCCAGAATACATGAATGCCATTGGCCTTACTCGGTCAGTCATTGTACTGGTAGGGTTTGAATATGTAGTAGAAACAGAACAACACTTTAATCACTTCTGGGTAACCTTTGGAAGCAACTATCAATTCATCCAAACAGATCCTTTGGGGCCAGTCGGCAGCCATATTTTTGATCACCCTTCCATTGTGGCAGACGACATTTTCAGATGGAGCTCGAATCAGGGACTGCAACTATCGCGCTTAGTGATAAACTGGCACTGGTACTCGGCCCACAAATTAAAAGGGGAGAGGGTGGCAGTTAACAAATCAGTGTTATATGTATTCCAGGATCACAGGTATTTCAGACCGGAAAAATAATAGCTTATGGTTCTAACGTGGTAGTAGAAGACAGTGGTAGCCATTATTAATGAACCGGGGATGTGGATAGACGGTCTTGGATGGAGGGAGTGTGCTCCATCACGAATCCACCATCTCCTCTTTTGTTCAAAATATATGAACTTTGGCTTCTTTAATTGAAAAGAAATATTGACTCCATTTTTAAAATTCCATAAAATGTAAATCATTAAATGTATGTGAGAACCGGTCACAGTCACAGATAAAATGTTTCGAAGTCCACTACCATAGGACGTAGAATTTCCAGCTGTTGGTGCCCTAAGGCTTCAAATTTCTGACTGTTTACAATTTTGCTTGAGATTTGGGGAAGGGGCACAGCCACCCCATGTCGCCGCGTTCGCAGTAAATGTTGCAGTACACTCTAATATCACTTGGGATAAAAATCAACCCAAACAACTGGGTTGAGTGAATATGAACCCAGTTGAGCTCATGTTCACTTAACACTTTACCCAACGCAGACGATATCAAAATTAATTATTTTAAAAATAATTTTTTTAAATTTTTCAAAAAAATTCAAGAAAACCATATCATGTGACACCTCGTTGGAACGAGCTCGACGAGCTCGTTCCAACGAGGGGTCACATGATATGGTTTTATTGAAAATTTTTAAAAATAATATTTTTTCAACTGCTGAATTTGCATATTACGCGGTCGGATGCGGGCGATTCGTTAGGTAAAGGGTTAACCCAGTCGATTTTGGTTAATTTTACCCCAACTGATTTTCGAGTGTATAGTGTACCGGAGAAATACACACGCGGGGTTGGATAAAATCAGTTCGGTTAAAAAAAAACAACTCACCTGGGTTGAGTGAATATGAACTCAATACTCTAGCCCTCTGAAGAGCAAGCTGTTAGTTAAACTTGGTTTTCAGAAAATTATTATTAAAGCTGTTTTGAACAATTTTCAAGGGACCATTGTTTTGTTTTAATTTTGTGAATGTGTCTTAAAGTTGCCATGAACTTATGAGGTATATTATAAAGGTCCTGCAATCTGCAAATGTTATATTTCAAAGCTGTTCCTTGTTCATATTCTATAATATCGGTATTAATTTCCCGCCGGTGTAATAAACATGTTGTTTGCTCATTAGTCTTTCTTGGATACACTTTATCATACTTAGGAGATGATATTCACTGTATTCCTTCCGGTAAAGCATAGTTTTTGTCTTTTGGGTGAAAGATATACAGATAACTGCAACAGGCAGTTGATCTGTGTTGTATTCCGTCGAGTTGACGAGATGAGACTTTTTTTTTTTTAATCAGGGTTTAACGACACATTAACAGCCAGGGTCATATTACGGGTGGAGGAAGCCGGAGTACCCGGAGAGAACCACCGAGCAACGACGAGCAGCTGCCAGCTCTCCAACATCGTAACTCTGAACTCTGCACCGCGGCACAGGCAGGGTTAGATTAGTTGAAGACATGCGCTCCATCGGCAAGCAGTACGCCTTAGTACACAGCGTCATCGTGCCCCCATGTAGGCAATCGGGGTTAAGTGCCTTGCCCAAGGACACAACGCGGGAGCACGAATAAGTAGCTGAAATGGTCACCCATCCAACTACTAACTGCGCTCGACATTGCTCAACTTCGGTGATCTGACGAGAACCGGTTACCGCGACGCCACCGCGCCCCCGACGAGATGAGATCGGCCAGATTAAACGAGACGCCGCAGGCGTCGAGTTTGATCTGGCTGATCTCATCTCGTCAACGAGATATGAAAGATGCACATACTCGATAAGCACAAAGAGATGAAGTTAAGAAAACGACAAACCTCAATTCCTTTGTTTGATTTGAGAACAAGACAAAGCATACTCATATTTCACATTACGTGCATACACTTCCGGACAACGTTTACTCTCTAATCGTTTACCACGTCGTTTTAATTGAATAGTGGTGAAGTAAGTACCCAGTCGGGCACATTTGGAATTACTCGGTGTAGAGCCTCAGAAGTGGTATCATACCGACGTTTGTGTCACGTGGGTTGTCTTGGAAACTGTGACATCAACACCATGGTGATGGTTTGTGCTTGTGCGCATGAGCTGCGAGTGTTAGGGCGACGCGTGTTTCCATCGTCCATATTGTACACTTGAGGCCACCATCTTGGGTTCTATAGCTGTAAGTCGTGTAATCTCTTAACAACATGGGGGGTATCCTGGGGGGGGGGGGGGGGTCGATTCAATAGGATAATCTTTGTCGCTTCGAATTACCCCCAAAAGACCCGATAACTACTAAAAATTACCCCAATGGACCTGACATTGTTCCACAGCGATGCACGTAGTACTATAGGACTGTAGAGCCTCCGAAAGATAAGTTTAAATCAGTGGGAGTATGTCTAATTACCGAAAACTACCCAACAACAACCCCAAAACTATCCAAACGAACCCAAAGACTGCTTATCTAGCTCCGATTTTTGTTTTCAGTTACTGCAACTATCCTATCCATAAAAGCCTTATTATACACATCGCTGGTTCTATTGTATTCACATCCTTTGCACGTGGTGATTTGAGGATACTGATTGTACTTTTTAACCATATTCCCTGTAACCTCTCTCATCTAAAAATGTTTTTACTGTATGTGTACAGGAGGGTTATGAAGATATTTCTCGATCATGTGGTCAAACCTCAGTCCCATGATATCAACATCCGGGTATCTGAGGATACGACATCGTGATATACTGTTTGAAGATACATTACAGAGTTTACCGGTATATGGTTTCAGCACGTTTGTCGTTTGAGGCCATGGGGTCACGGGGTAATCCCTCATTGATGTGTAACCTCAACTCCCTCCTACCATCATCCGGGTATTTAAAGATACTTACAACACGGTGATCTATATTAGAGGTTACTTATTGGAGGATACAAGGGCTATGAGAAGATACCCCAAAGAGATAATGTTAGGTAGTTAGCATGTCGCTTGTTGTAAATTGTGCCAGTAAAGATACACCCGTTGAATTTAATGCTCCCCGCAGATGGAGGTCACTTGACTTAATCGCAATTACGTACCACCATGGAAGCAAGATGGCGTCCTCAAGCAAAATAGACGACGACAACGTTTATCAACCAGACAACTCGATTTGCCATGCGCACTGACACCACACATCACCATGATGAGGACTTGATAACATGGCCGCTCATCGAGCTATGACGAGACACCCACAATGCGCCGTGATTTGACGCAACCTCCGTGGTTCGCCAAATTGGCCCCTGTCAGGTGCATGCTAATAGAATTTAAATGAAAACAACCCAGAAACTGAATGAGATGTTTTTATTCCTTTGCTATAATATTTGTGCAGTGTACTGACACGGTCTGTGAATATTTAAATGTTTATATTATCTGTGATACGTACTCTGCCATGTCCACCATAAATTGTCTGTCAAGATCATCTTCCATCCTTAACAATTCGGCACCATAACTTTCGCAACTAAGTTTTGAATCTGTGTAGTTTAGTCTATTTCCCATTATTTTGATGCATCTATTTTTTCTCGAGTCGAGCTTCCATCCAGGAGAACATACATCTGAAAAGAAACAAAATAAAGTGTTCAGTATAGTGATAATATTGAAATATTCCCGAGTAACATGACTTCTGGTAGCGCAAGATTCTAACCTTCACTTTTCTTCATAACAAATAGACGACACCTGTATGGGTTTTGTTATAGCTGGAAATTTGTATGATTTTCTCAGACATGTTCTGTTATTGTGATGCTGACAGTCGTAGTTTTGGTTTGGAAGTCTGATTGATCAAAATTGTTCGCTTTCTCCTAGTTTGTAGACCGTAATTGACTCATTAGGCAACCTAAATAGCAGATGACACTTTGCGAAATATTTCTTGAATACCTAAATACTTTCATTTTTGTCTTAAAACATAGCTTATGACCCACTCATTGGAACGATCTCAAAGAGATCGTTCCAACGAGTGGTCATAAGATATGCTTCTAGAAAACAAACTGAAACGTTAATATAATTTGTATAACATTTATGAATAGCGAGGGTCGGTTTTGGCCGTCACGCTGCGTAAATTGTTTTAACTAACGTTGGTTGTGTGACACATGCTTTATTTTACGTGTGTATATTACCCCGCCCACTGATTTATCAACAAGATAGTCAACAAAGTATATGCGATGACAATCAAAACATTGAATAATAAAATGCCACGAGAATGTAATTTCCTAAAATTGTAGCCACTGAGCACTAGAGCTCGATTTTCCATATTGCGGTACGTGGGCAACATGATTAAAGTCTCCTTCTGTAAGATTATTAGCAAAACACTCCGACATCTTATAAAATAGTGTTTGGAAGAGGAGACGTTCATTCCTCAACAGGGTGTAACCTCAGGTTTCTCGTATTAGCTGAGTATTCAAAGATACTTACAACATGGTGATCTGCTATTGGAGGATACTTATTCGAGGGTATCTAATGAAGGTGTCGCGTGGTGTGTCTAGGTACAACGCGGGTGCCAAGGTGACGGTTTGATGGACAGTAATTTTAAGGGTCTGTGTCATTGTGATAGACTGCATGGCACGTACGCCTAGTTGCTATAGGCAACACATTGTGCTAAGGCCCTGGTCACAGTCACATGTTCATGGAATGTATTATTAGGGCGCCGAAGACTTTCGGCGGAAGCCACAGAGTAATCACTCAGTCCGTCTATCCGTTTGTCTGTCTGTCCGTCTGTCCGTCAACATATTCCTATATCGTACGATAACTCAAGTTTCATTTTACCAATTCTCATAATATTTATACACAATATTAAAATTGATCAAACGAAGCTCCCTTTCGTTTTTGGCGGTTTTCTGGGTTTTTTCGTTCCAGAGTTATGGGACTTGAATCTTCAAAACAATTGGCAATTTTTGACATGTTATGTATGATAACTCAATAATGCTTTCGCCGAATCTCTTGAAATTTTGTAGCAATATTACAATTATATCAGTAAAAGCAACACTCCTTTCAATTTTTACAGTTTTTAGGATTGTCATTATGGACTTATGGGACTTAAATCGTAACAAATGGCAATTTTTCACACGTCATAAAATTACTAATTTGACCAATTCTCATAATTTATATACACACTATTGAGATTGATCAAACGAAGCTCTCCTTCATTTTTTGACAATTTTCAGATTTGTCGTTCCAGAATTATGGGACTCGAATCGTCAAAAATAGCATATTTTAGGTCATCAATGTTGAAGGAGTAATGTGGACTTGGAAATTTCTGACCTGTTTTGCTATACATGATTGCAAGCAACCACTGATATCCAAGGGCTTTCAAATTTCATATGTGTGTTAATTGCTTCAATATAATTTAACTTTAACCCATAACCAGACAGTTTTTACAGATTGTGGAGATTTTTAATACACTGTTTAACTTTGTTTTCTTAGTTTAGACTTGGGGCAAATTCTGACCTGTTTTGCTATACATGAATGCAGGCATCCACTGGTTAACAAAGTTTTGGTGAGGGTGAACCCGATGTGTTCCATTTATACTAAAAGCCAAAGACATTGTATGGGATATTGTTGGTGGGCTCCCTCTCAGTCACCCACACGCCATTCAAAACCCTCTTGACACATCTTGGGATCAGGTGAATATTGCAAATTACGAAACTGAATAAATGATTTTCTTGAAAGAATGAGCTGTCAAAATGAACGTGTTTATACTTACATGCCCCCATTGTAATCCCGACAGTGAATGCAAAGCTGAAAACAGCTCGGATGACCGATATGGACGGTGTATCTGTTATTGCCGGCATGTCTCCCCAACGCTAATAAAAATGTTCTGTTCCCAGGTTGTTTAAATCATAAAGAATTAACATCATTCCTCCATCACAAGAGACTAAAATTGATTTCTATGTAAAAAAATTACACAAAGGGTTTTATTGGATTTCTGATATTCCGGGTAGGAGGTCCATAATCGTAGTCGCAGTATTGTGAGACCTATGTTAAACCCTGTGGTGTAGCTGTAGGGGTGGTAGCGCTGTGGCTCAGTGGTTACGGCCTTGGACTTCAAACATAAAGGTCCGTGGTTCGATCCCCGCCAGGAGTGATTGCGGTGTGTCCTTGTGCTAGGCACTTAATCCCGATTCCCCACGTGGGTGCACGATACGTCAACGATACTTCAGTGTGGAAAGGTATTCAATCTGTAATTTTTTTTCCATAATACAAGCCGGAATTCAACCAATTCAGTCTTGTTTGACAGAGCTCAATGAGCTCTGTCAAACAAGATTGAACTGGTCAAATTTCAAGTTGCATTTAGGAAACATTTAGTGCTGAAATTTCGGAATTTTGACATCAGAGTGCAGAGGGTTAAACTGTTAATGACAGACACTCTCAGATTTTAGTGCCCCCCCCCCTCAAAAAAAAAAAATAAAATAAAATAAAAAAATAAAAAAATAAAAAACAAAACACTCTGGCTTCGCATTGCACCCATTGCAATCCCGACAGTGAATGCGAAGCTGAAAACAGCTCGGATGACCGACATGGACGATGTACCTGTTATTGACGGCATGTCTCCCTAACGCTAAAAAGGTGTTCTGGTCCCAGACTCCCAGGTTGTTTAAATCATAACTTATTAACATTGTTCCTCCATCACAAGAGACGAAACAATTGATTTCAACGAAACAAATTACACAAAGGATTTTATTGAATTTTCGATATTCCAGGTAAGAGGTCCGTAATCGTTGTCACAGTATTGTCAGACCTATGTTAAACCATGTGATGTAGCTGTAGGGGTGGTAGCGCTGTGGCTCAGTGGTTACGGCCTTGGACTTCAAACACAAAGGTCCGTGGTCATTCCCCGCCAGGAGAGATTGCGGTGTGTCCTTCAGCAAGGCACCTAATCCCGATTGCCCACGTGGATTCACGGTGACGCTGTGTACAAAGGTGTACATGATGCTTTGACTCATAATATAATTGTTTAACATGACATTCTAACATAATTCTAACAATAGATGGATTTCGATTTCTCAACGCTTACGAGTATGTGTACGTGTGGGTCACAGAAAGTTACCTACACGTACAGGTATAAGTACACGTTTTAAAACTGCAACCTCCCTATTAACCTTGTGACCACATATATTGAATACATTATATATTATAACATAATATTTAATTTTATCTGATGACCATAGAGTATAACACCCGTTGTATATACTCGAAGTATATACAACGGGTGTTGTATATAATTATAATTTATGCGAACGGCCTTTGACCTCGTTCGATTCCATTTTCATTCATTCATAAACTTCGTAATGCAAGTTTGAATTCTACGTTGAAGGAGCAAGTGAAATTTAATCGAAATATATATGACATATTTTCTATAAGTATAAACGTGTAAATTTTCAGTTTAGTTTGCTGTAATAAAGAAATAATTACAACCTACTTCGTTCAAAACCTTACTAGACTGTCAGTAATGTGTAATGCGCTATTTATAGCTACGTCTACGTCCACGATCAAAGTACTGCTCCAATTACACGTTCGTCTGCCACGTGAAAAAAACGTTTCGTACGAATTGTAAACAAAAACAAAAGTGGACCATAATTAATGGAAATTGGAAACTTCTCGATTGAATACACATTATCATCGTCGCCAGGTAGAGCTAAAAAAAACATGAATAATAGATCAACTGCAACCAGTGGCTATGACTGTACAGCAACAACCAAAAGATCGCGTTTGCTTTGTCTCATTTTTCTACGGAGGCCCGTGGGAATGAGCATAAAAGTGAATATAAGCCTCAACTTGTGAAACTGCTGTTTGTTATCAGATAAAAACAATATACATATAGTATTTTTTATATCTGGTTTATACAACTCGCTGAAATATAGTTAATATTTTCTCGGCAGAGCCTCGAAAATATTAACTATATTTCAACTCGTTGTATAAACCAGATATAAAAAAATACTATATGTATATTGTCTATATATATTATTCCAGGCAGAGCAATTCAGATGCAGAATCGCCATAGGCCATAATGTCAGTTTCAGCATTCAATAGTCTCTGTTTCAGAATGTTTAATCTTTTATCCACATTTTTGTATTTTAGGCTTTTTGTTAGGAGTACGAATGGTTGCAGGGCAGCATTGTACTGCACCTCTCCAATAGACTCTGTCGCTTCTTCGATTTTTCAGTTGGTAGCGGTAGTTATTAAAAACTAAACTTTGTCCACCGCGTTTGTTCTGAACATACTAAACTTCTACTTGTGCGTTAGCCATCTTCTATGTGGTATGGAAATGTGATATGGAACACTTGATATCGCATTGAAATATATATTCTGTACTTGATCAAAATTCACTATGAAGTTAAATTACAAACAAACAAACAGCATGACGTCCTATCATATACAATCCTAGTTAACACAACCACAATACATTACTAAATTAAAGATAAAAAACAAACAAACAAACAACATGACGTCCTATCATATCAATCCTAGTTAACACAACCACAATACCGTTCTAAATTAGAGATAAAAAACAAACAAACAACATGACTTCTTCCTATCATATAAATCCTAGTTAACACAACCACAATACAGTTCTAAATTAAAGATAAAAAACAAACAAACAAACAAACAACATGACGTCCTATCATATCAATCCTAGTTAACACAACCACAATACACTACTAAATTAAAGGCAAAAAAACAAACAAACAAACAACATGACGTCCTATCATATTCAATCCTAGTTAACACAACCCCAATACACTACTAAAATAGAGATAAAAAACAAACAAACAAACAACATGACGTCCTATCATATAAATCCTAGTTAACACAACCACAATACAGTTCTAAATTAGAGATAAAAAACAAACAAACAAACAACATGACTTCTTCCTATCATATAAATCCTAGTTAACACAACCACAATACAGTTCTAAATTAAAGATAAAAAACAAACAAACAAACAACATGACGTCCTATTATATACAATCCTAGTTAACACAACCACAATACACTACTAAATTAGAGATAAAAAACAAAAAAACAAACAACATGACGTCCTATCATATACAATCCTAGTTAACACAACCACAATACACTACTAAATTAGAGATAAAAAACAAAAAAACAAACAACATGACGTCCTATCATATACAATCCTAGTTAACACAACCACAATACACTACTAAATTAGAGATAAAAAACAAAAAAACAAACAACATGACGTCCTATCATATCAATCCTAGTTAACACAACCACAATACACTACTAAATTAGAGATAAAAAACAAAAAAACAAACAACATGACGTCCTATCATATACAATCCTAGTTAACACAACCACAATACACTACTAAATTAGAGATAAAAAACAAAAAAACAAACAACATGACGTCCTATCATATCAATCCTAGTTAACACAACCACAATACACTACTAAATTAGAGATAAAAAACAAAAAAACAAACAACATGACGTCCTATCATATCAATCCTAGTTAACACAACCACAATACACTACTAAATTAGAGATAAAAAACAAAAAAACAAACAACATGACGTCCTATCATATACAATCCTAGTTAACACAACCACAATACACTACTAAATTAGAGATAAAAAACAAAAAAACAAACAACATGACGTCCTATCATATACAATCCTAGTTAACACAACCACAATACACTACTAAATTAGAGATAAAAAACAAAAAAACAAACAACATGACGTCCTATCATATCAATCCTAGTTAACACAACCACCATACACTACTAAATTAAAGGCAAAAAACAAACAGACAAACAACATGACGTCCTATCATATCAATCCTAGCTAACACAACCACAATACAGATCTAAATTAAAGATAAAAAAACAAACAAACAAACAACATGACGTCCTATCATATCAATCCTAGCTAACACAACCACAATACAGATCTAAATTAAAGATAAAAAAACAAACAAACAAACAAAATGACGTCCTATCATATCAATCCTAGTTAACACAACCACAATACACTACTAAATTAAAGGCAAAAAACAAACAGACAAACAACATGACGTCCTATCATATCAATCCTAGTTAACACAACCACAATACATTACTAAATTAAAGATAAAAAAAACAAACAAACAAACACCATGACGTCCTATCATATTCAATCCTAGTTAACACAACCACCATACACTACTAAATTAAAGATAAAAAACAAACAAACAAACAACATGACGTCCTATCATATTCAATCCTAGTTAACACAACCACCATACACTACTAAATTAAAGGCAAAAAACAAACAGACAAACAGCATGACGTCCTATCATATCAATCCTAGTTAACACAACCACAATACATTACTAAATTAAAGATAAAAAAACAAACAAACAAACAAACACCATGACGTCCTGTCATATCAATCCTAGTTAACACAACCACAATACAATTCTAAATTAGAGATAAAAAAACAAACAAACAAACAACATGACTTCTTCCTATCATATAAATCCTAGTTAACACAACCACAATACAGTTCTAAATTAAAGATAAAAAACAAACAAACGAACAACATGACTTCTTCCTATCATATAAATCCTAGTTAACACAACCACAATACAGTTCTAAATTAAAGATAAAAAACAAACAAACGAACAACATGACGTCCTATCATATACAATCCTAGTTAACACAACCACAATACTCTACTAAATTAAATATAAAAAAACAAACAAAAACATGAGTATCAATCATATAGAAATTCAGTTAATCCTTTACCCAACCTAAAAAGCAGACGACACTTGCAAACAAAATTCTTGATTAACTAATTTTTTCATTTTTGTCTCAAAAATATAGGTTATGACCCCTCTTTGGAGCGAGACAAAAAATGAAAAAAATAATGAAAATTAACTGGCGATTTTTGTGAATAGGGCTGGCCGTTACATTGTGGAAAGGGTTAACACTGGTCAAAATCAGAAAGAGACTACAACTTGTTTGCATAAGCTAAAGTGGGAGAACCGGGAAAACTGTCTACACTAATTAGTAGGTGTGAAATTCAGAAAATGGAAGAATTGGGCTTAAACCAACGCCAGACATCACCCGATAATGACGCCGACCATGTATTATTTAATCTTAATCCTTTATCCAACACGGGTAGAGGACGTCAACTGTAAACGATTTTTTCGGAACAACTAAAAAGTTTCAATTCGGTCTCAAAAACATACTTGTGGTCCCTCACTGGAATAAGCGAAATGAGACAGCTCCAGTGAGCGGTCATTGGCTATGTATTTGAGACAAACAGAAGTTATCGTACTTTGTTCAAAAAGTTTATTTTTAAACATTTGTATGGGGTGAGTATATATTTTGTATACCCCATATCACGGTTTTATAACATTTAGCACCCCAATAACAGTTGTGTTAAAATCTCCCTCATTTATGCATTTAATAATACCTGGAAATTCCTAGAATCTGGGGCAGTACGGTTTGTATCTTTATTCGTCTCAATTAAGCACCAAAAAGCACAGACAAAGCCATTTTTACCAAGATTTTGGTCTGCTGAAGACCCTCGTCGGTTTATGGCCAAAAAGGCAGGGGAGAAAAAAAAAATTAAAAAAAAAAAAAAAAAAAATTGGCCCACAAACGAAAAAACGTGCGAAATTTTTGCAAACAAGTTTTGAATGAACATATGTGTTTTGAAGCCGAAAAAAATACTTTGCAAACATTCAGAGTAATTGATAACATATGCTTATGGAGATAAAATTTATTTAATGGAGATGGCTACCGTTATTTGTCCACAGACTGGTAATTATCTGAGCATCACCCCCTGAAAAATTACCCGAGTTCCACACCGCTGATGTTCTCACTCCGTTCCATAATTTTGCTCGCCAAACTCAATGTTTATTCTCCAGTAATTTCCCCTGATTTTTAAATCGCATTCCATAATTTTGTTTCAATCTCTGGTCTCCAGCCACACCCTTTTCGCCAGCTGGGAGGTTTTGATTTTGATTTTTCGAATTCGGTATTGGTTTCGGTTCGATGTGAGGAAAAAACCCTCGGTTTCGGTTCGGTTTCTCTACTTGTTGAGAACAAAAAATAAATAATACTTCAGGCTTTCTTAACTCTGAAAAAAAATCGCATTAATTTGTAAGACACCACTCAGCTCAAAAACCCTGCCTTTAACCCTTTGAACGCTGGTGGTATATTCCATGCCAGTTCAATAGCAACAATTAGAAGAGTCCATTATTCATTATTTGGGGAAGACCAATCAATATTTTCAACGTGCAGCCTCTGGGCTGCACGTTGAAAATATTGATTGGTCTACATCATATGTTTACTAAACAGCCATCCTATTTAATGGCATATCATGTTCCTGGCCGGAAAAGCGGGCAGCCGCTAGGGTTGAAAAGGTTAAGTGTGCCCATTGGGTTCAGCCTGACTTCTTAGGGTTTCTAAGGAATCTGTTGCTAAGCCTTATTGAGTCAGAAAAAACCCAGAAATTAGGGTCACAAATGAATAAAGTTCATCTAATCTCTGTTGTGTTCTCATGGTCACATTTCTCCCTTATTGACTCGTTCGGAGGAGTCCGGTGGAGTCGGTGGAGTCCGGTGGATTCCGGTTGAGTCCGGTGGACGAGTCAACAAGGGAGAAAATGTGACAATGAGAACACAACGTATTCGCCCCTGTGCCGGATAGAGTAAGTGATGAGTGTCCATACGGGGACACTAGACCAGTTCCCTCCCAGTAAGATAGTTTGATCGGTTTATGCACAAACACAGCAAAACCGTTCGGCCCCCCAAAACCGGAATCCAATCGGAAAACCGGAAAACCGAAGAAACGTCCAGCTTTACCGCCAATTTCTCACCCGGTGATGACTGCATCATGATTTCCCTTATGTCACTACCAACTGTGATGTTTTCTGTGCCATTTAAAAAATAAGAATTATTAGTTTCCATACTCAACATACACCCATCCTGTGTGAATCTCGCGAAGCAGAGCAGTGCTTGTGTACTGTGGTAAACAAGTTCCGCTTTACTGGTAAAATAGGATCCGGAACCAACGCCTGGGCTCGAAGTCATCTAAAGTGAACACAGCAGGAAAAAATGGCTAAACTTTGCTCTATACTTTTATCTGCTTGTTTGTGACACTCAGTTTTATGCCATTTGTGTATTTTTTAAATTATGTTTTATAGAATAAATAGTGGCGCAACCGAGGGGTGGGTGAGGGGAGGGGGGTCGCTTCCCACAAAACACTGGGCCATTGCAACTTTCATACAAGAGCCCACAAATGGTCTCCAATGTTGGGCTACACATGCTACAAATGCTCGAGATTCGCTCTTAATAAGATGGGTAACGGCCGGAGAGTCCTACTTAGGACTATGGGAGACCCTCCAAACCCCACATTCAAATGTCATTTGCCCCCCCCCCCCCTGGGAAACTCCCAAATGTAAAAATTCCCACTCGCTCGACTCTTAAAAAAACGAAGGACTGTGGGAGGGGCAGTGGGTTACGCGTGGAGGTAGTAACTGAACACGATCCTCTCCACTCACAACAAACGAGGGCTGAACGGGGATGGGAAGCATTCCTCTTCTGTTAATGGAGGTACGGGGGCCCTTCCCCGATAATATTCCTAACAGTAAAACATTCCACTCATCACTCACAAGAGTCGAGTGGCTGGGAAGGGTTGAGGTGGGGGCGGCTGTCTACATCAAACTATCCCAACAACTGTTGCGCCTGTTTAACTCGACACATCCGACTCTCAAAAATCAGTATTTATACTCGCGTATCACTCATCGAAGCCACTGAAATATTTCCAACAATTAAACATGACTCACCCGACTCTCAAAAATGGACATGTGTGTGATGTGGAAGGGGAGTTTAATTAAACACGACCCTCTCTACTCTCAGGAACGAAGGGATGTGAAGGAATGGTATTTCCCTTCCGATGAGTGGGGTTCTATGGCCTGTCCCAACAATGTTCCCAACACTTAAGCACACCACTCTTCTCAACATACAGAGGACTTAGCGGAAGGTGGGGGAAGCCTATGATGGGTATTTAGACACCAGTATACTCACTCGAGTCATAATATAGGAGGCTTGATTGGGGGTTGTGCGGTTACGACTCTCAACCAACGAAGTACTGAGAGGGAAGGGGTGTCCCGCGGAAGGGTATCTATCTCATGTCGGTGTGGGTACGGGAGACCTCTTCCAGGAACATAAATTAAGCAATCAAATCCATGAGAGTGGATATGAGTCGTTTTTAGCTTGTGTAAGTCTATATTGGATCACATATTGTGGCTTTATGTTGTGTAAGACTTGCGCTGGTCTATTTTTGCGGGTGTGGGTGTGGGGGGAGGGGGTGATTAAAGAAAAGATTTGGTGGCTCGGCGACCCTATGGCGTTGTTCCTGACCTGTTCAGTGGGGCCACCTGACTCTAAACATGTGACATAATCATATGGAGTACTTAGTGAAAAATAGGTTAATTAACCTTTCTTTCAAAAACTGCTGTTTATTTTCTGAATGTCTTTCAAGTAAAAAATATTTTTAAAACCCACCAAAAAAAAAAAAAAAAAAATAGAAAAGGGAAGTAATTGATGTTTGGGTAGTGTTGGGATGTCTTACGAGAGTTATGTCTCTTGATGCTTCAAGTCTGACTCTTTCTGAGACATTTGGGAACGCGGTGGCTCAGTGGTAGACTGTTAGACTTCTATGCTAGAGGTCCCAAGTTCGATCCCTGTCCGGGACGACCCGCGTTGTGTCCTTGGGTAAGGCACTTTATCCCGGTTGCCTACATGCGGGCACGATGACGCCGTGTACTAAGGCATACTGCACGTCGATGGTCCACATGTCTTCAACCGCTGTAACCCTGTTTGAACAGGCGCTTTAACAGAGTTAGAATGTTGAGGAGTTGACAGTTGCTCATCGATGCTCGGTGGTTCTCTCCAGGTACTCCGGCTTCCTCCACCCGTAAAGCTGTCACGGTCACGATTAGCCATTGCGCATAAGTATGTGATCTTAAACACCAATAAATAAATAAATATTCTGAGACATTTACCCGAGTTTTTAATTTCTATGTTGTCAATCAACTGTGGCGTAACAATAATATTGGGAGCTCTTTAGGCCATATACTGTAATTATTCACCACATTATAATGTTACATTGTAATGTTGTATTTTAACACACTGGCTGAGTACAAACATTCTATTCAGTATAATATCCACCCGGCCTTGACTATAGCTTATGAAGTTCAAGTGATGGTTAGTGGTTACAGTATGACCGTCGTGGATTGGCCACTTTCCTCGGGTGGGCAATATTTTCGGGAACTCATTAATATTCCAAACACTAATTATAGGAGTAACAGTAAACAATTTAATTAATGAAGCACCGGGTACAACCCGGTGCTTCATTAATTAATTTTTTTTTTCTGATGGTGATTTTCGTTCGTCCTGTCGTTCGTTTCTATGTTCGTCCATTCCTTAGTCGGTCAGCACCTTTACCGAGAATGAGTCATGTTGTCATTGGTTGGTTTCGGATACTGCTTCGACGGTTTGATGTAACAACTTGTACAGAATGCATCCACATTTAAATGAATTAAAATTAAAAGTTTTTCGTCATTTGAAATACTGTCTCCTGTTGTCATGGTCCACGTACACAACCCCGTAATTGATTTCAGAGAATATCGCCCCGATTCTTTATGCAAGCTGGTATTGAAGCATCTAACCCCAATGCTTCAACTACAACACTGTTTTGAGACCCTTAATAATGATTTTTCCCAGAATGTTGGAATTGTTGGGGGCCCTAAAATGTCCAATTGTTGGGGGGCCCTTAGGAGACGCCCTAACCTACCTGTAGGCGTTACGCTACTGTGATCATAAAATTTTACTTTCAGTGCATTTATTTTGGAAAATTTCGGCAGCATATAAAAAGAAAACTTATAGGCCGCTCCAAGCTTTTACAACCTTTCCACCACCACCACTGGCGAATACTATCATCAGAGGCGTTTGGATCTTAATTTTGTTGGGGTGCGCTAAATGGCGACCGACAATCTTGGGCAGAAAAACCCTTTTTTTTAAAATGATTATCAAAGGATGGCCTGCGATAGCATTCAGGATAAAAAATACAACAACTTTTATTCTATTGTATGTGCAAAATTACGTACAAAATAAATCGTTAAAGTTGTAAGGGTTATTTTATTTTTCCTTGATGGTACATTAAATAATTCAGTCAAAATGTGATTCTGAATGAAATTAAACAGCGATAAGTTCGAGGTAACATACAGAGCCCATAACATCAGGACCATGCAATTAGTTTCTGTAAAACATCTTTTAATATCTTTTTTTATAAAAAAAAATCAAAGTGGTATCTAGGGGTTTCACAGATACATCTGGATAAGTGGGGGTCGCCCCATTTTATCCAAATTTTCAAATCACAGTTGGGAGAAGACCCTCAAGTGCAACCCCAATTTTACGGGGAGGGGTGTTGGGTGCCATCGCACCCATCGCACATCCGCTGACAATGCGTCTAGACCGTCTTTTGAGATGATGATGATGATGATGATGATGATGATGATGATGACGACGACGACGACGACGACGACGACGATGATGATGATGATGATGATGATGATGATGATGATCATCATCATCATCATCATCATCATCATCATCATCATCATCCTTAGTTCATCCATTACTACTCTATTGTTGATTTTAACACTGCTGTTCGCTTCTATCTCCATACGAAACTTGCAAACCTTTTTTCTTACTTCAAATGATGCCGTTCATGTCAGTCAAGAATACCCTCCATCATATCTGTTGTTTTTTCTAGTAACCCGTTCAACCATTTCCCTGAATGCTGTCGCACTGGTGTCGATAGAGAAATGGACGAGTCTGTTTTGTATTTGTGTGAAGTTTAGTAATAATTTCATCCTTCGGGGCTATAGGTGAAATTATGAATAAATTTCCTACCCTATTCGGTATTTACATTATTTTCTGTCCTTGGAATGCCAATTTTATCTTTACGCAAAAACTGTGCCTATCAGGGTGAATAGGCTAATCCTTGACGTAAAGGTAAAGGTTAACCCTTTACCTGACCTGAAAAGCAGACGACACTTGCAAAAATAATTCTTGAATAACTATTTTTATTCATTTTTTGTCTCAAAAACATAGGTTATGACCCCTCGTTGGAACGAGCTCGACGAGCTCGTTCCAACGAGGGGTCATAACCTATGTTTTTGAGACAAAAAATGAAAAAAATAATGAAAATTAATTGGCGATTTTTGAGAATAGCGCTGGCCGGTTTTGGCCGTTACGTTAGGTAAAGGGTTAAAACCGGAAAGCACAATTCACAAAAATTGCCGTTGACATTTTCATTATTTTTTTTTATTTTTGCCTCATAAACGTAGTTCATTACTCCTCGTTGGAACAAAGTCAGTTTTTTTCAGTTATTCAAGTAATGCTTTAGCAAGGCGCCCTCTATCCGTTATAGATACAGGCCGGTCAAGCCAATGAAATGCTGCCAGATGACACTCAGAGGGTTTGAACATTGCTGTGGGAAGAGGTACTGAGAGTATGCGCCTCCATTTTTTTCTACAGACGTGATGTCTGCCTACATAATGAATTTAAACATGTTAGACCACCCAAATGTCGATATAAACGCTTCTCTTTAATTCATTATCTGCAAATCATGCAAATATAAACAAGATCTGTTTTTTTATTGTCTGGTGGGGAGGGGGAAGGGATTAAAGACACTTTCATAGCCGGGGACATCACGGCTGTTGTTGAAGTAGATGTAGTGGTTGGAGTGATAGTTCTCGGTGTAATGAGTGAGGAGTTGGTGTAGAAGTTATAGTTGTTGCGTCAGTTATAAAGGGTTCATTGTGTGATGCGATACAGTTCTGTAAATGAAGCTATGAGCGCTTTATCACAATGTAACATACAACAGCATATCGCCATTTTAATGCAGATATACTAAACAAGTTGGATGTTTTAGTTCAAACAACATTTTATTTAATAAATTTTGAATTTACATAGAACAAAAAAATACATATGTCACAAAATACAAGAGTTGGATGTGGTTGTGTCTGTGAACAGATTATCAAAAATATACACTTTTTGCTTCTAACACTGGAAAACTATACGTGATTCATGAAATGAATGTGGTTCTTTTCAAACTGTATCTGGTTATATTTGAGCCTTGGTTTCACATTTAAGAAAGATAAAAAAAATGCTTCCTATACATTTGTAGACAAAACTTTGATCTCCCTGTAACGACCGTTCTTCGCAATCATCTATGTACAGTCAAAATATAACGAGAATTCCAGATGCTCCTAAATTATATTATAGTCACAGAAAATATATGTCGATATAAACGCTTCTCTATAATTCATTATATGCACATTCTTCAAATATAAAAAGGTCTGTTTCTATATTGGCTGGTGGGGTGAGGGTAGGGGAGGGGGGGGGGGGGGGGGGGGGTCGTGAAGACACTTTCATAGCCGGGGCCATCACGGCTGTTGGTGAAGTAGATATAGTGGTTGGAGTGGTAATTCTCGATGTAATAAGTGAGGAGTTGGTGTAGAAGTTATAGTTGTTACGTCAGGTATAAAGGGTTAATTGTGTGATGCAATACAGTTATGTAAGTAACGATATGAGCGATTTATCACAATGTAACATACAACAGCATATCACCGTTTTAACCCTTTGAACCCTGATATTATCTTCCATATTAGTTCAATGACAGCTACTGGAAGAGTCCATGTTCATTATTTAGGGGTAGTCCAATTAATATTTTCAACGTGCAGCCTGGGGCTGCACGTTGAAAATATTGATTGGTCTACCACACACATGCACTTAGCATCCATCCTATTTAATGAAATTATAACCTATCATGTTCCTGTCCGGAAAAACGGACGCTAGAGACAAAGGGTTAATGCAGATATACTAAACAATATGGATGTTGTAGTTCAAACAACATTTTATTTAATAAATTTTGAATTTACATAGAACAAAAGAAATACATATGTCACAAAATACAAGAGATGGATGTAATTATGTCTGGGAACAGATTATAAAGAGTATACAATGTTTCCTTCTATCACTGGAAAACTATTCGTGATTCATGAAATAAATGTGGTTCTTTTCAAACTGTATCTGGTGTATTTGGGCCTTACATTTAATGAAGATAAAAAAATGCTTCCTATAAATTTGTAGACAAAACTTTGATCTCCCTGTGTCGAACGTTCCACGCAAAAATCTATGTACAGTCCAAATGTATCGAGAATTCCAGACGCTCCTAAATTTGATTATGGTCACAGACAAAATAAAATCCTCTTTCTCACACAGAATTAGCTCCCTCATGGTTGGACATGGTGATCTGTTGGTATGGCAGGTTGTTATTGCAACAAACGTTGCCGTTTTGAGAAGACTTCTGCTCTAACTTATGGCAAATAAATAAATAAATATATAAATAAATAAATAAATAAATAAATAAATAAATAAATAAATAAATAAATAAATAAATAAATAAATAAATAAATAAATAAAAACTTGGCAGACGAAGACGTCTTTACTACATATCTTCGTTCGAGGCCCGATAGATTGGAAGAAACAAGATAGGAGAATGTTAGGAATTATCTGGATATGAAACTCAAAATAGAGAGAACCCGAGACTTCAAATCTATATTGAAACACTATTCCCCATACACCGCACAAGATGGCACTTGATGAGAGTCACCAAATGTGACGTTCGCCGAATATACCATAACCCAGTTTCGTTTGAGCATCAATTGGGGAAAATAGCAATAACAGAAAAGGAACAATAACAGATACCAAAAACCCACAAACAGTAGCTAAAGCCTTAAAAACTTAAAAATCTATCTCCCCACCCCCACCCCCCGCTGTAAGTCTACACTGCATGGTTCTTTTGACTGCCGCGTACACTCTTTCTATAACCAATGCAAACTTAAAAATTGAATGGTTTATGTCTTATATTTTACACAAGTTAATAAAATTAATAAATTTGTCCCTTAAGTGCAGAATTACTTTGCAATGCTTTAGCATTGCAAAGCTGGCTTGAACTCAAAGAACGAAATACACATCACCCATGCTATTCTGTAGATTATGAGGCCTAAAACATAAAACTAACCTAACCACGAACATAAACTTTTGTGGGCAAAGAAATAATTAAAAGGTAAAAAATAAAATTAAAAAAGCCCGCCCAACTGCATATTTTACAAAAATGGCATGGGAAACAGAAGATCTACTTTGTGGGGCCTAAACCTTTGTTTCTCAGATAATAATATGTTCCAATAAGAGTAAAATCCTAGCTCTTTGATTGAATGAGAGCCGGCGTGGTTTCTTTTATGTCTACGGTTCCAGTGGCAAATGTTACAGTCTCACGTCACCACGCGAAATATTTGAAAGATAAGATAAGATAAGATTTATTCAGCAAATACACCAGAATAAAGGCAGATTGCTACACACAGAATCAACATAAACAGAATCATAAAACACACTAATTCATATGACATACATAAATCATATTACAGATAAGTCCCTCTTGTGAAGGAAGAGCTGGACCATGTTACAAATAACATTGCACAGCACTGGATTATCATTAGTCATTATTACTTTAAATTTGTCCATTGTATCCATTAGAGGGAAAGTCAATTTTTTCGTCAGAAATTGCGCGAAATAATTTTTTTTCTCAATGGTGCATAAAGTGGACATTCCATTACGAAATACCATGCTGATTCCACCTCCCCCATCGTACAATCTTCGCATATTCTGTGTTCCATCGGACGAGGGGGTTGTAAATGCCTTCCACGTTCGATCCACAGTTTATGGTTGCTGATGCATAATCGCGTGCAATTGTTTCTAGCTTCAATGGAAGAAGTGTGAATGAGATACGGTTCCATTTGATAATCTACTTTGAATAGTCGATAAGTCCTAAGTTTGTTTTTTCCTATTCTCTTATTATCATTGTCTATGTCTTCTTTAAATAATTTAATATGGTCCGATTCAAGTTTGGACTTTTCAAGATTAATTTTACTTTTGGAAATTTCAGTTTCATTCAAACTGTTAAATCCAAGCCCTTTAAGCTTTTCACTTATTGAGTCGGGGAGTTTACCTTTCTTAGCTTCCACAAAAGCATCATTCAGCATGGTGCCCGGGGAAGTAGTAAGCAATTTACCAGTGCAATTTGTGAATCGTACTAAAGCATCTAAAGTTATTGTAATTTTCATCAACGGATTGACTTGGAAGCCTCTTCATTTTTCTGCATTTTTCACATGTACAGCAGACGGTGTTCCAGATTAAGTGTTGTTTAAATTACAAACCGATTTACGATTTGAACTGAGATGGAATGAGTTTATCTGGTATATTGATTATTTATCCAGTGCCGTCGTGGGTACATGATAGGTTTATTTACTAAACCTATGATCGATAAAAGCTGCCTTGCAGAAGGCAACTTGTAACGATCACAAGTTTAATAAATAAATCTCTCGTGTTTCAGGATGTAAGTTTGGGGGTATGGGTAGTGTCTTATTGGAACATATACGTCATTGTGATGAATTGTTGGTAACATGGTCTGAGGTTTGCGGCTCGGGGCGTATGTTCAACCTCGACGCTTCGCGTCGAGGTTGAACATGAGCTCCGAGTCGCAAACCTCAGATCATGTTACCGTCAATTATTAGCACTTTTGCGGGCGTTTCTAGCACATTAACGATGTTTTACCGGGCGTTGAAACCTCGTAATGCTCAACAAGTACAAGTCATATGACGTGTTGGGCCGTTATTGACGAAAACGGTCCGACAAGTTAATATAGACAATGACGTCACATCTCTCAGCCGATCAATAATATTTTTCCCACATTTCCATTTGGATCGAAATTCAATTCGGATTTTTAATTTCTAAACACAATTAATACATTTGTTTCAAGTGTTCCCGTTTGTGTCACAGATAGATAATGTATCAAATATAGGAAGAGATAGCCACGAAGTTAGTAATGACATCTCAGATAAATAAACTCTTTGCATTTCGAAGATTTATTTCATCATCTGACTTTCCAAATTTCGCCGTTGACTGATCAGACGATAGTCATGTTACCCAGTTTGTTTGTCAAAAAAATCAGACGACAGTTTCGCTGTTTTGTTTTTTTACTTCGAAAACGTCAAACTTCATTTATTTATCTTACTTCCCATATAATTTGATAGCAATGTACCCGATGTACGAAAGTGGCAATAATAGAAATAACATGACTTTGTCGGGCATTACAGTGTATCAACGGCTCAACAGAATGGTTAACAGCCCTTGAGCTAATTAGCGGTCCGAGACTTCGTCTCGGGCCGCTAATAAACTCTTGGGTTGTTAACCATTTCTGTTGAGCCGTTAATACACCATAATGCTCTTCAAAATCATGTTATTGTTATATTCACCACAATAACTTATAAATCTCCAATACAAATAAGAGTATCATAACCCTAAATATCATTGGGCGACGATTCTTCATATCTCTTTGAGTATTATGAAAGTAGTATAGCATGTTCCCCAACTGGCCCCATTACCCGGACTTTTGATAAATGTTATAAAGTAAAAGCTATTCTAAGCTATCAGAGTACACACAGGGACAATCTAATATGTTCACAAAACTCCATTTGTTACCATAACACTTAAACATTGGTACATTATAAGGCTTTAAATAGGGGAACAGGGGCTTCCTTTCCTACAGTGGATTAAATTATGCACAGAGCGCCAATACTATACTATCACAATAGTCCAGTTCAATAGACTTTATCCGTATCATGTGATTTGGCCTAAAACACCACATGCTATCCATAAAAACACTTGCCACTATAAAGGCTTAGATGATGGCCTTAATCAAAATGTACGACAGAAGTACGTGCTACCCTAGAACACGGGCTACACCTAACCGCTGATACCCACAGACGAGCTACAACAAAAAAATGTGATACCCATCATGCAATATGATAAGACGTCACATTCGGAGTTTAGAGACAGGTGTGTGTGTACCATCATATGCCACTCGTGTGTCTATCTTATACAACTGATATATTCCATCCATTTCTTTCTAACGTTTGTGGAGCTCCTGCCATCTGAGATATTGTTTAGTTTTGTTGGGATATAAACATTCGTGTGTGAACCGTTTTTTATCTGTCAGCATACCATTTGTAAATATTACTCATACGATAGACGTATTCTAACCTTCGATCAACCTGTTTGTCTCTTTCTCAACTGTCTATCTATCCATTCGTATTGCGCAGTTGACTATTTATTTCTAGTCGTAACTGGGCCCAGCGAGTCACACACTTTCGATTCGAATCGACTCATGTCTATTATACGAAATCGAGCCGAACCTCGAATCGAATCAGTGACGCCTTGAAGATGATCAATGTGGGTTGGGGCTATAAATCGATTTGTTCCGACTGTGATGGTTCAACGTCGGCTGAGTGCTAGAATGTTCTATGTCCCATAGGGGAGATAATATATAGTCCCATAGGGGAGATAATATATAGTCCCATAGGGGACATAGAACATTCTAGCACGTATGCGACGTCAAGTCTCAACAGATTTAATATTCCAATTACATCATTAAGTGATGCCTCCGTCGAAGGCATGCCTTGATGATGTAGTTGGAATATTGCTCTGTAAGTTTTTAGTTCACTATAAGTTATTTATTTATTTATTTATTTATTTAATAAGCCGCTATTTCATATGAAATTTCTGTACTAAGTTCACTAAATTCGACCTAAACCGAGGTTTACCGAGGCGAGGTTAGGAAATTTCATGTCAAATTGTGACAAATGTGAGATTGTTTTATCACATAATGTGTAGCTTAACCTTTTACCAAGCGTAACGAATAAAACAGGCCAGCGTTGTTCACTAAAATTTACAGCCATTTCCTCTCAATTTTTGCCTTAAAAACATAGCTAGGTTTTGGCCTTTCGCTGGGACAAACTCGTTTCAATGAGGGGCCATAAGCTATGTTTTTGAGACAAATAATGAAAACTATTCAGGAAATGTTTTCTGCAAATGGTTTCTGCTCTTTGTATTAGGTAAACATTCAATGAAATATGAGAGAAGATTAATTGAATTTTACCTTCGAAACCTATATACTTATAATGTTACGACGTCAACGTTGACGTCTGATGTCATTCCTAGGCCTATATTAGACGTGCCGTTATAACATATTTGATGGAGATTATACCCTGGTAGCTTGTATTAGTCGAGATTGATTTATGTATCAAGATTAGCAGATATAGAAAGGCTTCCTAGGGTTACGGACAAATTGTGGTGTCCATTTAATAAATCTACATATTTTGTGAGGGCCCTCCTTAATTCGTTAAAAAATAGTTAAAAATGTAATAGGATCGTTGGAAGCCTTAAATTTGTAATTAACAGTGGTAAGGACATGTGATATTTGAATTAGCACAGCTGGTGGCAGGAATGAGGATGCTATTTAGGTTAACCCCTTGAGCCCGAGAGGCCGCTTTTCCGACCAAGGAAAATGATACGCCATAACTTCATTACGTTTGATGGCTTCATAACGAATATGCGGAGTAGAACAATCAATATTTGCAACGTGCTGCCCCAGGGCAGCACGTTGAAAATATTAATTGGTCTGCCCCCAAATAACGAATATGGACTATTCCATATGCTGCTATTGAACTGACATGGAAGATACCACCAGAGTTTAAAGGGTTAATGTATCGAAAGTAACACTCAGTCTTTTATTTCAACAGTATTTATGTACGATTTCCTTCGGAACTATACGTTTTATGAGACGACGAAAATGGCTGATACCAAGTTATATTCCCATGAAAAATATTCGAGAGGAAACGATTAGGGCAGCCGATTTCGAAACGAACCGGATATCTACGTAAGATTCGAAATCGAATCGAATTTCGAAACTTCGCGGGGCACTGAGTCGTAACTGTATAATATTGTGAATCTGAAATATGCCTTTGAGGTAAGTTTGAACACAAGATATAACCTACCACTGTTTACCGTCTTGGACTGTCAGTTCATGAACGGTTATCATGTCGTGGAAAAGAGACAGTCCTTAAATATGAGCAATTGTTTTTAATTGTGTGTCGTCTGTCGGAACAGGCAGACGGCATTTGATTAGAAACTTTTGCTGCGCCATAAGTCTTTAACAGTAAGTGTTGTTCAGACGATCCATACATATTTCCCAGGTTTATAAGAGTTTATGGTTGCAAAGAAGGTAGGCCTGGTAATAATTTATTTCGATTGTTGTTAACCAAGTAAGTCAGAATACTAACAATGAATAAAACACGTCAAATAACAAAGTCTTTTTTCTTTCCTCTTTTTCAAAGTTTTAATTGCAAACACTCACGGCAAACTCTGTAACGTGTTTGCTAACTGCTTTCTACATGTTTTCAATTTTTTTGAACATTTTGTATGTTGCATCAGCACACTCGGGGCCAACATGGGATGAATCGACCTTGTAAAGAATACATTCACTTTTGTTGGTTGCCATAGCTGTGCAGTATGCGTCTGATGTACAGTCGCGAATACATTCGTTGACTACCTTTGGTGCTCTCGTACCGCCCATATTGTATCTTCTTAATACAGAGTGCTTCATCAGACATTTACTTGGTTCCCTGTGGTAATACGCTCCAGGGTAAAATTTCTTGACTGAAGAAAAATATAATATAATAATATTATAATATGGTTTAAAGCCGAGTTTCCACTGAACGTGCTCACGGGCTTTACAATAAGTACATGACATCTAATATGAATATGTAACTAACTAGATATTATGGCGGGATAGGCTAATTTAAACAGATGGGTTTTCAGTGACTTTTTGAACGAAACTATGTCCTGAACGACCTTCAGATGATCGGGCAGGTGGTTCCACAAATAAGGTACAGCTACACTGAATGCTCGATCACCGGCAGTTACAAGGTATCCAGGGTTGTATACCAGATTGTTGGCTGACGAAGATCTAAGAGCTCTGACAGGTTCGTAACACTGTATAAGAGAGTTAAAATAACCAGGTGCAATATCTAAGCAAGATTTAAAAGTTAAAAGAAGAACTTTGAAATTAATTCGCTCCTTAAGGGTAACCAGTGTAGATCTTTCAGTATAGGTGTAATATGACAAAATTGCTTATTCCTGGTTACCACTCTAGCCGCGCAATTTTGAACATTTTGAAGTTTCTTCAATAGATGTTGTTTGCAGCCATATAACAGAGAATTGCAGTAATCAAGACGGCTAATTACAAGGGCGTGCACAAGCTTAACATTGTAAATAATTCATAACTGATAGAAGAAAACTCGATTTTTATAAAATAAAATTTTATTAAGTTTGGCAACATATTATCATATTCCCAAATTGCTCTATTCCCCCCTTAGGCCTATTTATTTATTGTGGTTTAACGGCACTTTCGACAGTCACCTTTTGTGATTTAATTTGACGGGTAGAGGAAGCCAGAGTACCCGGAGAGAATCGCCATGCAAAGGCGAGCAACTGTCTTCCTCCCCAACGTACTAACTCCATCCAAGCAGGGTTAGCGTTGGTTGAAGATAAGTGCATCATCGACGTGTAGTACGCCTTAGTACATGGTGCCACCATGTACTCATATTGTCGAGTTAAAGGTTATTCTATCGCCTGTCATTATTCACTCACTTGTAGCAACTCAGCTATTTTGAAATATATTAGAAAACTTCTCTCCGGCATCGCCAATAAAGAGGAGAGCATGCTTATTAACCCCATGCACACTGATGACGAAATATCTAAAATTCAGGGTGCAAATATTTTCCATAATGCAACTAGAAATTTAACCAATTCAATCTTGTTTGACAGAGCTCAATGAGCTCTGCCAAACAAGATTGAATTGGTTAAATTCCCAGTTGCATTATGGGAAAATGGCTATTTCAAATCTGGATATCTTGATATCAGTGTGCAGGGGGTTAATGATTGGCTAAACCTTACTTTATTTTTCCCTCAGTAGTCACAGATGCGGAATAAGTATGAGATCTTCATCTAAATAATATTAATTTGTAATACACAAACACTATTGTGAATAGAAGGGAATTGGATTTGTTATTCAGTTTGTTCAAATCAACTGTATATTAATATAATATATAATCAGTCATAAGTGATTGAATTCTTACTTGTTTAACGTGAAGAGATATTGGTCTGCCGACATTTTGAAAGATGGATGACCAAAGAGGAGATTACAGTCAGTCTGATATATATAGCGGATCTCTAATAAGTCGTAATTTCATATGACATTTTTGTATTAAGTTCACTAAGGTTTACCGTGTTACAGACTGGTTTTAGTGAACGAGGTTAGAAAATGTCATGTCAAGTCATGACAAATTTGATATTCTTTTTATGACATAACGTGTAAATTAACCTTTTACCAGGCAAGCGTAACGAGTAAAATAGGCCAGCGTCGTTCATTACAATCGCCAGCTATTTTGTTTCAATTTTTGCTTTCAAAACATAGCCAGCTTATGACACCTCACTGGGACAAACTCATTCCAATGAGGGATAATAAGGAATTTTCGAGACAATAATGAAAGTATTTAGTTATTCAGGAAATGTGTTCTTTGAAAATGTCGCCTGCTATTTGTATTAGGTAAACATTGAATGAAATATATAGAGGATATCTACGCTGTTTTAATGAAAATCGGGTATGAGTGTGGATCTGAAAATTTAATTTTTTGACGAGCGCTTGCGCGAGTGAAAAACAATGCTTTCAGGTCCACACGAATGAGATAATTCCCCAAAAGCTTCCGATCGTTTCTTCAAGGCGACTTTCAAGGCATCGCGTGAACCTGAAAATATACTACTCAAAGTTTGCTAAGCATCAAATATTTAACACATCATTGTGAAATTTGTTTGTGACATATTTGGGACACTTTGGGTGGATATGATTGAAGAATGTATTGAGATGGTCCCCAGTGTTTACATTAGCTCTCTTGACAGGCAGACGTTTCGCGTCAGTCATGGAAAGCACGTACCCCTTGATTTTCATGATGTTTTCGTGTACTGTCTACATGTACCTGACATGCGTAGCGTTTTCATTCTTCATTTCAACACAAACCACTGTAATTTAACCCTTTACCCAACGTAACGGCCAAAACCGGTCAGCGCTATTCCCCAAAATCGCCAATTAATTTTCAAAATATTTTCATTTTTTGTCTCAAAAACATAGGTTATGACCCCTCGTTGGAACGAGCTCGTCGAGCTCGTTCCAACGAGGGGTCATAACCTATGTTTTTGAGACAAAAAATGAAAAAATTAGTTATTCAAGAATTTTTTTTGCAAGTGTCGTCTGCTTTTCATGTTAGGTAAAGGGTTAATGATTGAATATGTCAAAGGTAAATGTAAGAAGACGTTTGTCTGAAGCAGAAATGTGGCGGGTTGTAGGGATGGTGGAGCAAGGCTATGGAGAATACCGGGAGATCGATTCCACGCAGCCAACATTGCTGTGCATGATCGCTATGGTGGAGGGTCAATCATGGTCTGGGCGGTAACAACAGTGATGGACGTACAGGGTTCTGTGTCCTTGAACGTGGTACATTGACTGCACAGCGGTATATTGATGAGATCCTGGATGTCCACGTCAGATTGCATGCAGGTGCAGTGGGTGATAGATTCATTCTGATGGACGATAATGCCCGTCCTCACGTTGTACATGTTGCCGGGGAGTACCGGCAGGGGGAGGGGATTGAGCGTGTGGACTGGCCAGCAAGATCCCCTGACCTCAATCCAATCGAACATGTCTGGAATGAGTTGCAGCTTGCAATTTCAGCCCGTCCAGTCAAGCCAAGAAGAGTCCAGGAGCTTGGTGCCATGCTGGTCCAAGAATGGAACAACATCTTACAAAAGACCACCAAGAACCTGATTGGGAGTATGAGAAGGCTTTGTCAAGCTGTAATTAACAGTAATGGGTCTCATACTCGACATTGAACCCATTCCAGTTCGCTCCGTTAACTTTTGGGCAAAACAAAAATAATGTCAAACACAAACAAAATCTTAATTTCTGTACTTAAATCATTAAAGATTATAATTCAATAAAATATATATATACACTTTTCATTACAATATTTCAACTAGAACGTAAAACAGGTAGTTGGATATACTTAGTGCTTAGCAAACTTTGAGTAGAATATTATTTTTCTCTCGCGCAAGCGCTCGTGAAAAATAAAAACTTTCAGAACAACACTCATGAGATAATTCCAGATACTCACTAAGATAGAGTAGATTTTCTTTTTTATTATATGCAAAGAGACATTTTATTGAACACTATTCAGCCCAATTCGACCCTAAATGCGTACGCTTCAAACATTAACAAAGATCAGCAGATCGTTCCTTCAAGGCGGAGTGATGCGACGTAGCGTTACGTCATTTAGGAAGCTACTGAGGAATATTCCCCGATATTCGTCGAGTCGACGAAAGAAATATCTTTTAGATAATTTGTGATAATTCACAGGCTAGCATATAATAAAACAGAAGATTAATTTAATGTTACTTCCGAAACCAACTCGCTTACAATGTTACGACGTCAACGTTGACGTCTGACGTCATGCCTATATTAGACGTGTTGTGAACCATATGTCCGTTATGAGCTATTTGATGGTGGTTATGCCCAGGTAGCTTGTATTAGCCGAGTTGAAACATGTATCACCCGAGCTCGGGGCTATATCAGCAGATATTGACTTTTTTATCAAGATTAGCAGATATCGAAAGGCTCCCTTGGGTTCCAGAAAAAAATGCAGTGTCTAATTAATAAATCTATCTACATATCGTCGTGTTAGAACCAGAACGTCCTATGTCCCATAGGGGACATAGGACGTTCTGGTTCTAACACGACGATATTTAGTGAGGGCCGCCTTAATTCGGTAAAAATATTTAAAATTGTAACAGGGCTGCTGAAGAACTTAGGTTTCCAATCCCACTCTAACAGTGGCATTTGTCGGGATGATCCAACCTCAGTTCGTAGCATCACAAACCATATTCCGATTAAACAGTTCAAGGTGAACGAACCCACGATGTTGCTGTTTCGAAGGTCATCCAAATAGAATCTTTGACATGGTGTCAGGGATAATAGTTAATATGGGCTGCAGAACATATTCTTAACGTCTTGTAACATTATAAATTATTGTGATGAATTGACAGTAACATGGTCCGAGGTTTACGGCTCGGTTTTTATGTTCAACCGAGATGCGAAGCGTCGAGGTTGAACAAACGCTCCCAGCCGAAAACCTCAGACCATGGATAAATAATCAACAGTCAGATAAACTCATTCCATCATAGTTCAAATTATATATAGGTTTGTAATTTAAACAACACTTAATTCGGAACACCATCTGCTGCACGTGTGAAAAATCTAGAAAAATGAAGCGGTTTGTTAGTCACTCTGTTGATGGAACAATTACGAAACAGGCGACGTAGTTTCAAGTATTTCGCGTTGTGACGTCAGACGTTAACATATGCTACTGGAGCCGTAAGCATACAGGAAACTACGCAAGCTCTCGACAAATCAGAGGGCGAGGATTTTAGTCTTCTTGGAACATAATATGTTTACACTGAACTTTTAATCTTCTATTCAACTTGCCAATAATTCAAATAACATTACGTTGCCCACAAAACCCTATTCAAGTTCACATGTTCAGAAACCCTAGGAGAGGTCTCTATTATTCTGGCTTATTGGATGTGATGAATGTGACCGGGCACATTTGGAAATCTTGCCTTACACTAGGCCCTGAGAATTTTGGACAAGCTCCTAGGCCACCAGTCTAATTCTGTCAGGAATCCGCCACTGGTAGGGGCTGTTTTGTTTATCCACTTTTCCGGAGGCTGCGCTCAATCTACCGTTGATGAAATACAATGTTCTTTTACTCACAGATATACCGATACAGCTTAGTTCTGTAAGGAATCCAACGCTGTTGTATGACCATTGTTTACCCACTTTCCGTGGAGTTTGCGCGCAGACTATGGTTAATAAAATGTAATGTCGATTTACTCACATAATGTACAAATATTCTTTCGTGCCCAAGATATAGGTGTTCTATCAACAAGCATTGAATTCGCCTTGACAAAATCAATATATTAAGACAGTAGGTGGAACTAGGTGGCATAAGCATAAAACTATATCTGTGGTGTGTCTTCATTTCTAATGATAATGTCATCAAAATTTCGGTCAGAGCAAATTTCAACGAAGCAACATTTCTTGCGTTGATCAAAGAAAATGAATGTTCGCCGTTTTTGTGGATTCACTTGTCTGGAATTTTTCAGTTGGTCGGAGAGGCGAATCATGGGTTCGCTTTTGCGTCAAACTGAAATATAACAGACGAGTGGAGCTAACCCTAGGGGATGGACTAGACTGGCTCCAGGCCATAACAGCGTCGGGTTTCATACAGTATTAGACCGGTGGTTCGAGAGCATTTATTTATTTATTTATTTATTTATTTATTTATTTATTTATTTATTTATTTATTGAGGTTTAACGACATTTTCGACAGCCAGGGCCACCTCATCTCGGACAGTTGGAGGGAGACCGAGTACCCGGAGAGAAGCACGAGCAGTTGTTAGCAAGTGTCAGACCCCTTACCCTTCTAAGTCTATACAAGCAGGGTTAGCATTGATTGGTTGAAGTGAAGTGCTCTATCGGCGTGCAGAACGCCTTAGTACCCAGCGCTACCATTCACCAACTGGGCAGTCGGGATTTAATGCCTTACCAAGGGCACAATGCAGTTACCGCAGTAATGCTGTAATCAGTGAGCCACTGTGCTTCCGCGCTTGAGCTTTGTCACGGAGAAATGTTTGGTGTACTTACCAAGTGTCGTCATGCAAACGTGGCTATATTTATAATAGCAATAATAGTCGTGCATGTTCATAGATTCGGCGCGTCTGAGAAACATGCAATGTGCGAAACCCCGCGACAGTGGGAATCCAGGTTGCCAGCTGAACCAAGTAACTAGATCGCCATTCTCATATCTCCACTCTCCTGTCTTGTCAAAGTCATTCATCCCAATGTACAGATAATATCCTTCACTCGGAATCCTGCAAAAACAAAAACGTAAATATATTTTTGTTGAGTTTCACTGACATTTTTTATATCTAAAACTAGGTTCGGTTGCTGTCTTATGGCTTTACTTACAGAAGGTTATTACCAAAGGTCCATGTAATTTCTGACTCTATCACGACTTACAGAAACGACGCTGCACCGAAACTCCTTGAATAGCCAGAAACTCTACAAGTTAATCCTTCACTTAACCCTTTACCTAACCTGAAAAGCAGACGACACTTGCAAAAATAATTCTTGAATAACTAATTTTTTTCATTTTTTGTCTCAAAAACGTAGGTTATGACCCCTCGTTGGAACGAGCTCGACGAGCTCGTTCCAACGAGGGGTCATAACCTATGTTTTTGAGACAAAAAAATGAAAAAAATAATGAAATTGAATTGGCGATTTTTGAGAATAGCGCTGGCCGGTTTTGGCCGTTACGTTAGGTAAAGGGTTAACACGTTTTTAGATAGACACTTCGATACAGTTTTCTGTGCCACTAAAAATATTTCATTTATTTACCGACAAAAACATAGCTCATGACTTTATAGAAACGAGTCAGACAAACTCGTTTCAATGAGAAGGTCTTATATAAAAATGAATGTTCCTCTCCCACACCTCAAAACCTGTATTGTTTTCTAATTCATTCTATCGGTTTTCGAGATATCGAGATGGACGTCGCCAGTATGACCGATTTGAGAGGGAGTGTAAACCTAATTTGTCCCATTGTGACGGCTCAAGTCCCGAATGACTTATATTCCAACATCACCAAAGCATGCCTTCGACGAAGGCATGCTTTGATGATATAGTAGAATATTAGCCCGTTGGGTTTATGTTAAAAAAAAACTCCCACATCTTGGAAATTTATTAGTGAATAAATAAAATATACATGTGGCAGCGGCGACGTCACTTCTTATTTGATTAACAGGTACCGTATCGGTAATCCAAATTGATCATTCTGCCCCCCCCCCCCACCTCCACACACACCCGTTTGTATGACGGACTGTGGGTGACACAGGTCCCTTCCAGTAACAAATCTCGTCTTGTAAGAAAGTACTCGATTACTGGCAAGAACGAGTCTACATCTAAGACTCCAGTTTTTACGAAAGTGTCGCGACTGTAAAATCATTGGGGGAAGGTGAGCCGCACCTCCTAACTCCCTAGCAAAGCTCCTGTTTCGGGATTTTATTTGTCATTTCGCGGTAAGTCTGTCTAATGAGTAAAGAGTAGAGGATTTCAGTCGCCTCCGACCACGCTTTCACGGAATTTGGAGCAATTTGAGGGAGTTTCGTTTCGCCAGGCATTTCCGTTGATACGGACAGTAACGACGTCTGTTTATTTACATACATATGGTGATCACGAAGCCGAAACCGAATTTACCCCAGTTCCGTCGCTCTTGCTGAGTACAGGGCTTCTTCCCAATCTCGAGTATAGCTCAGACGCCAATTATATATTAGCTGCAAAAAAGAATAGATTATTATTATTATTATTATTATTATTATTATTATTATTATTATTATTATTATTATTATTATTATTATTATTAATTTACAGGTTTGATTGAAGTTATTTTAGCAGTGTTCACGCTGACCCGAAAGGTTTTTTTTGTGCCTAATGGAATTTTTGTTCGGTGCCAAATTAATTTTTGGTGCCAAATATTCAATATTTATTTATTGGGGTTTAAGGTCACATACTTATGCACGATGGCTAATCATGACCGTGACAGTTTTACGGGTGGTGGAAGCCGGAGTACCCGGAGAGAACCAACGAGCAACCACGAGCAGCTGCCAGCTCCCCAACATCGTAACTCCGTACTGCAGCACAGGCAGGGTTAGATTGGTTGAAGACATGCGCACCATCGACGTACAGCACGCCTTAGTACACGGCGTCATCGTGCCCCCATGTGGACAATCGGGGTTAAGTGCCTTGCCCAAGGACACAACGCGGGAGTCCGAATCGATCGCTCAGACGGTCACCCATCCGAGGACTAACCAGGCTCGACGTTGCTTAACTTCGGTGATCTGACGAGAACAGGTTACCACAACGCCACCGCGCCCCCGTGGTGCCAAATGAAAGAGTTTAGTGACGAATGGAATCTGATTCTAAATGGGAACAAATTAATCGTCCTTTGAGTGTAACAAGGCGCCATCTGCAATGCTAAAGCAGATGGCGCCTTGTTGCACTCAAAGGACGATATTTTAATTTAGTATCACCTGGCTGTTAGTTTAGTTTGGAAAACCCACAAATGATGACAATATAGACAATAAGAAGAAAAAGCTGCCATTAATGTTTACAAAAAAATTAAAAGATTATTGTTTATTCACTGTGTATTCAATCCAAATAAACTAGTTTATTACTTTTCAAAGTGTGATTTACTGGGATTTCCGGGTTTGGTTATAAACGATAACTTCACAAGTGAATTTTGCAATCAACAATTGGGTCATGTATCCGTGCGCGCAAACGAAGACGCTTTGCCGTGGTGTAATGGGGACTTCATTGTTGTTTTGTTTTTTAACCCTTTATCTACCATGAAAAGCAGACGACACTTGGGAAAAAATTCTTGAATAACTATTATTTTCATTTTTTGTCACAAAAACATAGGTTATGACCCCTTGGAACGAGCTCGACGAGCTCGTTCCAATGAGGGGTCATAGCCTACGTTTGAGAGACAAAAAATGAAAAACGTAATGAAAATACTTGGCTATTTTTGAGAATAGCGCTGGCCGGTTTTTGTCATTACGTTAGGTAAAGGGTTAAATAATATAATTATCGTTAATAATGAACATTAATAAACAGAGTAATCGCTTGACTGGACTGGGCTGGTTGCGTGAATTAATTCATTCGAGGCGAGGGACTATATTGTAAAACACTCGCGCGCATTCGCGCACTCGTCTTTGTACAACGTCCCTCACCTCTCGTGAATTATTTCACGTAACCAGTCCAGTCAACTGAGTACTCTCTATATAACTAATGTATTGTCTTCCAGAAGAATTATAAAAGATTAAGCAAGACAAAATAAGATCAAGTAGAAATTAAAATGTTTTGATAAGGATCAGATCAAATGGATAAACTATTAGTTTTTTAAGCTTATTCAGTTTAAAGGCATTGGCGAACAAGTTCTACAGCTTATACTAACGCCTCTCCCTAGCCCAATGACGCAGATTATGTGGGATGACCTCGAAGCTGCAACTTCGTGTCATCGCTCTTTTTCGAATACTACGAAGGAATCTTTAACATGCATAGAACGTGTCTCTCTCCGCACAGGGGGCAGCCATTTTACGTCCCCACCCATTAGGACGGCACGTTGTGACAGCACCAACCCAACAATTGATACTGTTATAGAGTGTATGGACACCTCGGCAACCTTTTCCTGAACGGGGATCGATCCCGGGACCTCTGGCACGAAAGACCAGTCACTTATCTGTTCGGCCACCACTCTCCTGTAAGTTCAGTTGATCCACAACAGAGAGGCATAATTATAGATTTAATTGACAGGTGGGAATTATGTCTCGCTTGTGTCATCAGAAACGATTTAATCGAAAACGACGCACTAAATAAACCATAAAGTACTTGAGATTTACCAAAGGTGTATTTTTGGTGCCACATTTTGGCATCTGATGCATTATTTTTTGGTGCCAAACGAATGTTTTAGTGCAAGTGGCACCATTGGTACCCGACATCCAATGAGAGAGCTGCCTGTTGTTTTCCTTTACTAAAAGTATTAAAAGAAAACTTGTCTTTATTTTCTACTGATGTCATATGGGTTTTCTCAGCAATTAATTGCTTCTTAATTTGACTTTCCTCGATCCTCTAATAATTTTGAGCAGAGGCAGCTGAAGCTCCAAAAAAGTAGGGGTTCACACCTTTCTGGGTACCGCAAGGGTGGAGGATGGAAAATATTTTTTCTTCGTGGGCGGGGTTGGGGGAGAATCAATGATGATGGGGCGGTGTATTCATGCAAAATACTCACCCATGAAAACACTGAGTTTATCACAATAACCTTAGAGTATTTATTTTGTTTTGTTTTTTTGGAAGAGGCCATTTTCATTATTTGTGGGCGGACCAATTAATATTTTCAACGTGCAGCCTCAGGGCTGCACGTTGAAAATATTGATTGGTCTTCCCCACACATTCACTTACCAGCTATCATACTTAATGAATTTATAAAGTATCATATCCATGGGCCGGAAAAGCGTCCTCTCGGGTTCAAAGGGCAAATCATAACTTTGAAACCGTCCTTTGAAATATTACGCTCCATTTACAGCTTTCTATTTTTATTCAATAAAATCTTGAAAATCAATGTGGTCATATATGTATAGGTGATGTGTAGTGACCATAGGTGTTGTGTATGCTATGTCGGAAAATGCCGTTCGGGTATCTAGGATTGGTGAAAAAGTGTGTGGGGAGGGTGCTGACACGTGCCCTCTGTGCTCTCCCGGCTTCGCCGCCCCTGATTTGAAGGGAGATAAATTCATTGAAAGTCTGGGATGAGTAGTATAATCTGTGCAGAGGGATATACTGGACGAGTGGAGGGGGGGGGGGGGGGTACATATCAACATTAACCCACCTGGAAGTTAAAAGCTATTACTTATGTTGCAGGCGGTAATTCAGTGAGATAGTATTTCCAGTGTCCAAGTGGTTAGGACAGTTCAACTGATCATGAAACTGGCCTCGAGTGATGGGCGCGAGATTGGTTCTTCCGTGATTGTTGTCATAATGCTTTCTTGAATGGTGGATGCCACAAAGTCGCTCTGAGGAATTGTATTTTTGATTGTCTGTGTTGCAATTGTAGCTGTGTGGAGTTTGACTGCTGTGTGTGGTAAGAATAAGTTTCTGTCATTTTGTTTTTCATGTTTAAATAACTTTTATTGTCATAAAATACCAAACTGTTTAAAAGTTTCGCTTGATTTTCAGACATTCATTGGTACAACTTTTTTATACAACCTGAAGCTACCGTTGTTTTTGTTGTCATTTTGTGAATGGGTATTTTGGTATTCAACTTGTCAATAACCAGTGGGGAATGGTGCATGGAGAAGGTGGTGCATATGGGAGCGAAAGAAAAAACTCAAATCCCACAGCCCCCATAAATATCCTAAAATCTGTGATCTCCATGCGACCTCAACTAATGAAATTATAGATGGCATACCCCGCATAGTCAAAATCAGAGCCTCAGAATTTCTCCAGATAGTGTCATTTTGAGGCGTAGTTTTAAAAAAAATATTTACTTCTCCCAGTCGAACCAACGCGAGATGGACACCACCTTCATACCTTCCCAACTGAAGATTTCGATCTTCTGGGTATGCATAAATTGCAAAAATACACAGAACGACACAGGCGTGTAAATGGGTTAACAGACATGGCACGAGTGGCAGCGCGGAAGGATAAAACGAGATCACACTAATATAGATAGCCAACTACGCGCCAAGAACCACGGCGTATAATATGAATATTTTGCAAACTTGATTGCTTCAACACAATTCCTATTTTATAGGACGTTATTATCGGGGCCGGTGTGACAGGAATGGAAGTCCGTAGGAAAATTAGTCCCTCTGGGCTATTATTCCGCGGAATTATAGTCCTAGGTCTAACATTTCTAGGAATAGTAGTCCGGCGGACTACTATTCCTAGAAATGTTAGACCTAGGACTATAATTCCGCGGAATAATAGTCCAGAGGAACAAACGTTCCTACGGACTCCCATTCCTTTTACACCGGTATTATTCTCATCGGTTCACTCTGTTTGCTCACCACTACCTCCCATGATACAGCTTATCAAACTAAGGTGATGACAGTCATTATATTCCAGCTAAAAAAGCATATTATTTACATGTTTTAACTGTAGGATTGGGATGTGAAAGATATGATATGTATTCATGCTCAATGAGAACGCAGAGAACTTCGGAAAACCTTAATTTGTTTGAAAACACGAAAAGTCATGCTGATATCTCTTCTTACTATAACTACTTCCTGATAAATTTACTGTCAAATAGATTGCGCCGTCGTTTTAAATAAATCGTGATATAGCATGTACCCGATCGGGGCCCATTCGAGGGCATCGTAGACGTTACTTGGGTTGTCATGGTAGCCGGAGAGATGGACCATGCTGTAACGCCATCACACTGATGCTGGGTAGTGTCAATGTGCCTGTGCAGCGTGTTGCAATAGTGTCACGTGCTTTCGTCGTCCATATTGTATGCCGGAGGCTGCCATGTTGGTTTCTCTGGTGGTACATGGTTTTGGCTTCTAATGGCGCGGAATGTGTTCTGCGGCGGGGGTGTTCGATTTAATAGGAAATGTCTGCTGCATTGAATTCCCGAAAACGACCCTACAACTACCAAGAATTATCCAAATGGCGCTAGTATTAGTAGAAAATGTAGCACTTACTATAGGACAGGAAGCCCCAAAAGGTTGTTCGATTCCATGTGAGTCTGCTGAATTACCGAAAACGACTCGACAACTACTAAAAATTTCCCAAACCGGATCCAAAAGCTTTTAACTTTCTGTATGGTTTAAATTCCTGTTTCCAACCGCCATAACGTTTCATAAAAATCCTCCTAATACAAATCGCATGTTCTATTGTATGCCTTTCTTTTACATTTTTTACTCGGAAGTACGTTGTACTTTCTGTCTTAATCTTTATAACCTCTTTCGCCTGGCAATACTTTTACCGTATCTGTAAAGAAGGGCTATAAAGATATTTCTCAATGGTGAGGTCTCACCTCACGTCCCTCATATCGTCATCCGTGTATTCAATGATACTTACAACGCAGTGATCTATTGATGAATGGTTACGGAGATATTTCTCGGTGGTGAGGTCACACCTCAAGTCCCTCATATCATCATCAGGGTATTCAACGATACTTACAACGTGATGATCTGTTATAGATGGTAGAACTCGTAGGGCATTGTCCACGATAGAGATGGACGGTATACCATATACATCGTTCGGTATCGTGCCAGTACAGATTTACAGTCGATTCTCTGTTGCTTTCGTCGCTGCTTCTTGGATGCAAGATTGCATCTGGGGATGCTGTGTGGAAAATGCCCCCGATGTAGTACAAACAGCGATTCCAGGGTCACTGTATGTGCAGTTTACCACCATACCACACCCTTCCCTTCTACGATCTGTTTCACTGTTTCAGAACAATAAATGTTAGACTCAAACCAGCAGAAGTCAATTCCACTATTCTCAATACAAGCATCAATGGTACGTAGTTGTGCCATCATAATATGTAGCTCCCCGGGTCGTAGAATCGGGCTTCCCATATCTCGACGGGCCATCTGTTTTGCTTTTCTGCAGAGCCCTATATCAAGGGTGACAACAGTCTTTCGTGGTGGACACAGGACCTTTGCTTGCGTTTATTCCCTTTTCTTCCTTTAGAATTGTTTCTTGCACGAACATTTGCACCGGTGCACTGTATCTTGACATCATAGTCTATACCACGTGGCAGACATATGCTAACACG